>JAAGOE010000587.1:80000-351681 GCA_013350335.1 Chimonanthus salicifolius | reverse complement strand
ATTTAGAAAGTTAGGTGGTTTGCAATTCCCAATTGGCATCGGTTCAGAACAGCGTCATACAGGCTTAGGCCGTATTCAGTAGAGGCTTTCTTGCTTCATACCTGATCGCTGTTGAAGATTTAACAGAATAACTGATTGATTTACTTTCAGATTTTGTATAATTTGTTTCCTCATTTATAGTTAGGTTTGTATCTATAAATTGTAATACACTCATTAAGAAATATTATGAATGAAAGGGGAAATCCCATTGATGCCTAAATTCTAATTTGGCATCACAGCCAGGTTCTAAATTTGTAGATCTTGAGAAGGGTTTCCAAGTGAAACCAGACAGATCTGGAGGAAATCACAGATCCTGTCGTCAGGCGGATGGCTGCGACGGTCGCATTACAGATCGGAGCAGAACCCATTATCGGACTGCAAATCAGCCGACACGACTGAAGAGGATATTGGTTCTGAATCATTTTTTTTTTTCCGAAAGAACCAGCGGCAGAAATCGATCTGCACGGAACAGTAGAACGTCGGAGTTCTGAATCGTTTTTCAGAAAGAACCAGCGGCGGAAATCGATCTGCATGGAACAGTAGACCGCCGGAGAACAGGCTGCAGCAGAGACACCCGACGGCACGGAGGGTTACAGATCGTGGCACCGAGATCTTTCGCCGGCGTCGTGAGTTTTAACCAGCGGCGGAAATCGCGGCTGGACATCAGAACCGGATCTGGATTGAGAAGGGTTTTCTCGGTAAGAAAATCCAGTCCCGAGAAGTGAAACTAGCGGCGGCCGGCAGCGAAGAAAAAAAAAAAAAACAGCTAGATCTGGTGTTGCGGCTGGCAGATCTGAGAACCAGATCTGAGAGGCGCGTGACGCGGTGGCGACAACAACAAAAAACCAGCACGCGAGGCACTCAGATCTGCGCCCACCGCCTGCTGCCTTGAACCGCCACCGTCTGCAAATAAGCCCGGCCGAATCTGAGATCGGGGCAGAAGAACGCCGGACGAACAGGCTGCAGAATCAGCAGAGACACCCCACACACCCGACGGCAAGGGGGTTCAGATCTGCACGGCGGTTTGCAGATCTGAACATCGAGATCTGAGAAGGCGGCATCCCTATCGCCAACAAATCCAGATCCCATCGTCAGCAATCGCGGCGGAAACACGAAACGGGGATCGGCGATCTCACCGAGAAGAGAGGCACGATTCCCGTCAGTGAATCCAGCCGGAGAAGCGCAGCAACGTCGGCATCACCTTATCTGACCAGCGCCGAAGAAGAAGGAAAAAAAAAATCACAAAAAAACCTAAAAAACCAGTCGGGTGTCAAAGAGGGATACTGCTTGTGAAACCTGCTTGTGAAACCGGTCGGGAGTGTTGAGTTCCAATACTCGGGTAACTGAGCAGCAGCGTATATTTCCACAAAAAAAAAAAAAAAAAACGCTACACTCGTCCCTGAATCACCACTATTGATCACACAGACGTGATGTCTTCTTCTAAGCCGGAATCGTCTGGAACAAAATCGGTTCCTATTGTTGTTCAATCTGAAAGTGTTTTTAATGCAGGGATCATTCTTACTGAATCAAACTATGATGTTTGGTCACAGCTAATGGAGATGCATATTGCCGAGAGGGAAAAACTCTCCTATATTCGTGGTAAGACTATGCCACCTGTAGAATCTGACGATGGATATGAAAAATGGTATGCTGAGAATCAGAAAGTGAAGAGATGGCTATTGATGTCCATGACTCCAGATATTATGAAGCGTTACTTACGCTTACCCACTGCCTACGAAATCTGGAGTGCTCTGTCAAAAGCCTTCTATGATGGAAGTGATGAGTTGCAAGTCTTTGCTTTGAACCAAAAGGCCTTCACCGCAACACAAAGTGGAAAGTCTCTTTCCGAATATTATGGAGAGTTGACTGGGATTTTTCGAGAATTGGACCATCGAGATAAAGTTATCATGAAGGATCCAGATGATATTGTAGCATACCAAAAGTCCATTGAACGACTCAGGGTTCACATATTTCTTGCCGGATTGGATACAACGTTTGAACAAGTTCGTGGAGAGATTCTACGCAAAGAACCGATTCCAGAGTTGGAAGAGTGCTATGCGTTCATTCGACGAGAGGTGGTACGTCGTGCAACTCTGAAAGGGGAGTCTGAAAGTTCTGAAGCTTCAGCCATGGTGACTCGAAACCGACCAACTCAAAACTGGCAGGACCGTCCAAGGGGCAACCATCCAAAGAGCACCAATAGTGTCGATAAATCTGCATATAAATGCACCTATTGCAGTCAAACTGGACATACCAAAGATCGTTGTTTTGAACTTGTGGGATATCCAGAATGGTGGGATCATAGTCGTGCTTCCCGAAAAAAGAAGCCCGTCACTGCCGCTTTTGTTGAAACAAAGACAGATGATGCTGTTGCTGAAAAGACCTTAGCATTAGTAGCAGCTACCGATACTGATGGTAAATTTTTAAATAGTTCTACACCTGTTTCTAATAGTACATGGATAATTGATTCTGGTGCTACAGATCATATGGTGCTACCGATCATATGACATTTGATTCTAGACAGGTAACACCTCTTCAATCGTCCTCACAAAAAATTGTTTCCACTGCCAATGGTAACACGACCCCAGTTATTGGGGAAGGATCTTTGACCCTCACTGATACGTTGAATCTTGATTCTGTTTTAGTTGTTCCATCCTTAGAATATAACCTTTTGTCAGTTTCCCAAATAACCACAGTTTTATCTTGTGTTGTGATTTTTTGGCCTGATTTCTGTGTTTTTAAGGACATCCAAACAAAGCAGATGATTGGTTGTGGTATTAGACGAGGGAAGCTATATTACTTGGACTTGGTGTTAGGAAGTTCCGACAAGTTACAACAAGTTTTGACAGTGAATGGCTATGAGAGGGACAAGAAGAAATCTGAAATCTGGCTATGGCAACTGACGTATGGGGCATACTTCATTCGGCTATCTAAAAAAATTATTTCCTAGTTTATTTGCAAAATTGGAAGTTTCTAGTTTCCGTTGTGATGTTTGTGAACTGGCGAAAGTCATTCGCATTCCCTTTCCATTATTTTTGAATAAAAGTCCACTTCCTTTTATGGTTATACATTCTGATGTCTAGGGGTCCGTCCAAAGTCTCAACTTTGGGAGGATCACGTTGGTTTGTTACTTTTATTGATGATTGTACAAGGATGACTTGGTTTTGCTTAATGCAGTCTAAAAGTGAAGTGAACTCATTATTTCAAAAATTTTATAAAATGATTGGCACTCAGTACAATGCACAAGTTAAGGTTCTTCGCAGTGATAATGGTGGAGAATATAAGAGTTCTGAACTTCAGCAGTATTTAGAAGCACACGGAACTATTCATCAAACTACTTGTTCCAATACCCCTCAGCAGAATGGAGTCGCCGAGCGAAAAAATCGACATTTGTTGGAAGTTGTTCGTGCCTCATTGATCGAAGCCTATATGCCATTATCCTAGTGGGGATGAAGCACTTACTTCTGCAGCATACTTAATCAATCGGGTACCCTCTAGCTCTATTACTTTCCGGACACCATTCCAGGCGCTCACTGATGCTGTCGTTGCCCCAGTCGTCCCAAATTTACCTCCTCATGTCTTTGGTTGTGTCGCATTTGTACATCTTTATAAACATAAGCGCACCAAGTTAACTCCTCGAGCGTTGCGATGTGTTTTTCTTGGATATGCTACATCCCAAAAGGGGTATCGATGTTATCATCCTCCAACTCAACGTATGTTTATCACCATGGATGTGGTTTTCCATGAACATTTAATGTATTTTTTGTCTGAGCTTGAACTTCAGGGGGAGTACCAGAGGAAAATTCAGACTCTAGATTATGACTATGAGTATCAAACTTCCGTTGAAAGTGAATCTCTTGATTCTGGTAACCAGGATGTGGGTGAATTGGATTTGAGTGGTAGAACTTTAGATCAAAGTGGTGATAAATGCCCAGAAACTGAAGGAGTGACACTACCAGAAGGAATAAGTCAATTCCCACCAGTCGAGTACGAGCCTCTCATTGATGTACCACACCAATCGTCATGTACTGAGGATGTTCTTGATATTGTGTCTGAGCCACCAAAGAAACAACTACCACAACGTCATACTAAAGGTATTCCTAAACCCACATATGAACCTGAACTTTCTAGTAAAGTTAAATATCCCATGAGTCATTATGTGTCTAACCACCGTTTGTCTGAATCAAATCAATCATTTGTAAATTAATTATCTACTGTATCTATTCCTAATAGTGTGCAGGAAGCCTTAGCTGACCCAAGGTGGAAAGCTGCTATGAACGAGGAAATGAATGCCTTGCAGAAAAATAAAACCTGGGATCTCACTGATTGTCCACCAGGAAAGAAACCAGTGGGATGTCGATGGATTTACACTGTGAAGTACAAGGCAGATGGCATGGTTGAATGATTTAAAGCAAGACTGGTGGCAAAAGGGTACACCCAAACATATGGGATCGACTACACAGAGACATTTGCACCTGTAGCTAAAATCAACACTGTTCGAGTATTGTTGTCTTTAGCTGCAAACTTGGATTGGCCATTACAACAATTTGAATGTGAAAAATGCCTTTTTGCATGGAGAATTATCTGAAGAAGTTTATATGGATCTCCCACCAGGGTGCATGACACCGGAAAGACACAGTCAGAAGGTGTGTAGATTGAAGAAATCATTGTACGAATTGAAACAGTCTCCGAGAGCATGGTTTGGAAGGTTCACAAAGTCCATGATAGCGTTTAACTACCATCAAAGCAATTCAGACCACACTTTATTTCTGAAGAAACAGCATGGTAAGATCACTGCACTCATTATATATGTAGATGACATGATAGTTACAGGAAATGATCCAGTAGAAAGGAAGGCACTACAAGACTACTTGTCCAGAGAATTCGAAATGAAGGACCTTGGTTCCTTGAAATATTTTCTTGGGATCGAGGTGTCTAGATCCAATGAAGGAATTTTTTTATCTCAAAGGAAGTATGCCTTAGACCTATTACAGGAAACTGGCATGTCCGCATGTCAGCCTGCTGATACACCGGTGGAAGAAGGCTTGAAGTTATGTGTTGAACTAGAGGGAGTTCCAATTGATAAAGAAAGATATCAGAGACTTGTAGGGAGACTGATGTACTTAGCACACACAAGACCGGATCTTGCTTATGCACTAAGTATGGTCAGCCAATTTATGCACAATCTTAGAGAACAACATATGAATGCAGTCATGCGCATTTTAAGATATTTGAAGTCTGCACCTGGAAAGGGAATTCTGTTCACTAAAAGTACAGAGTTTCAACGCATAGATGCATATACTGATGCTGACTGGGCTGGAGCAATAGATGATAGGCGGTCGACTTCTAGTTATTTTACCTTTGTAGGTGGTAATCTTGTTACGTGGAGAAGTAAGAAACAAAATGTTGTTTCTCGCTCAAGTGCAGAAGCTGAATTCAGAGGTATGGCCCTTGGCCTTTGTGAAACATTGTGGTTAAGACTTCTCTTGCAAGATTTGGGTTACCCATCTAGGCAACCAATTCAACTGTATTGTGACAATAAAGCTGCATGTGATATTGCTCACAATCCAGTTCAACATGATCGTACAAAGCATGTAGAGGTGGACAGATTCTTCATCAAGGAAAAGCTAGATAGGAACATATTGGAGTTACCTAAGATTCGATCAGAGCATCAGTTGGCTGACATTCTCACCAAAGCAGTCTCAAAACGAGTGTTCTCAAATTTTTTAGACAAGTTGGGCATGTGTGATATCTATGCACCAACTTGAGGGGGAGTGTTGAAGATTTAACAGAATAACTGATTGATTTACTTTCAGATTTTGTATAATTTGTTTCCTCATTTATAGTTAGGTTTGTATCTATAAATTGTAATACTCTCATTAAGAAATATTATGAATGAAAGGGGAAATCCCATTGATGCCTAAATTCTAAGTATCGCCAATAAAAGATCTATTAACCAGACAAGCCCACAGACCGTCCAGATCTGTGCGTGTCATACAGTGCACACCCATCCTGATCTTTGCAGATCAGCCCCATTTAATTATCTAAGCTTTCGCTATAGTTCTAGGTCGGGTTTTTGGTAGGAATACATCAACATCCCTCTAATCTTACCCTCTCAATACCACATGAATTATCTTCTTCCTCCTTGATATCTGGTGTTCTTCATATGAAACGTGCCTGCATATGATTCTTCCCATGCACATCACCATGTATAGAGTGTTCTTTGCGCCCAACAAATACTCCCTTGTAGCAGCATCAAAAGACCATGTAAAGAAGTCTCCAACGTGTATGATGCATGTGCTGTATTCAAAGACAAGCCAATCACCAGCGTGTAATATCCCGTCTTGGATTCTCATGTCCAGAGAACACCTTTGCTTAGAGTACCATGCATAAACGCTCTATGCGTCCTGCTGGCTTTTATTCTTGATAAAAGGCAGCACGTGTATATTCCCAATATACACGTCCAGCACATTGAAGTATCGATAAGATACCCATGCCAAATTGAAACCTGCAAACTTACGTTTAAGATATTCTTGCTAAAAATCATGCAGTCAGGTGGAGGATTTTAAGTCGAAAAAAATCCAGCTGCTCTACATCCATAATAAGAAGAGTAGATTTGGTATTTGCCAAACGAGCGCTCTCAGATTTTCTCTTTGAAAATCTGGGATTGATCCGAGCCACCTAAAAGTTTTGAGGTCTAAATAATGTTGGTACAATAATCTACTGACTCAACATTCAGTATTAATGAACCTTGTAGAAGCTCAGTGGTTGTGGGCGATGAGTATGTTTCCAATTGCTCTATTCGATTCAAGCAAACAATTAATAAGCTCATCTCTTTCAATGGTGCAGTATGTGAGGGACAGCATGCCACCACATTTTTCTCAAGCCCGCAACAAAGAAGGGAAAACGCCAGCAGAAGTTTTCAACGAGACACATGAAGATCAAATCAAAAGTCTTGAAGGAGGTGGAGAATGGGTCAACAAGACATCCCAATCTTGCTCAGTGGTGGCCAGTCTCATTGCTGCAGTTACCTTTGCTGCCTCTACCACTTTTCCAGGAGGAAACAATAATGAAGGTGCTGCTAACTTCCTAGGGAAACCGGCCTTTAGTATCTTTGTGATATCTACATTTGTAGCTCTCTCCTTATCACTTACCTCCCTCATTATGTTCCTCACCATCCTCATCACTCCATACCATAATTCTGATGCCTTAGGCAGGAGCTTGCCGGGAAAATTGATAGCAGGGATTAGCGCTCTCTTGGGGTCTATTGGAGCTACGTTGATTTCGTTTTGGGCCGCCCACATGTTCTATCTCCAGGGAAAACTAAAAGCAGTGGCCCTGCCGATATACATAGCTGCGTGCCTACCTTTCCTCTTCACTGTCAAAGCACAGATTCCCTTCTACACCAATCTTGTGTTGTCAGTGTACAAAGCCAAGCCAAGGCCTTGGTATAGAAAATTCATTACCTAATATAACGTGGGATGGTGGCCTGTCTTTCGTTTTCATGAATATATCGGCTGATATTTTTCTCTCTTAATTTTTTTCTTTTTTTTTTAAATGTATTAATATCGGCCGATACCTATCGAATCGGCCGATATATAACGGTTTTCAAAATTGATATATATCAGCCGATACGATACGTATCGGCCGATATCTCGACCCCTGATTCATACTGATTTGGTGTTGGCAGAAAGGATTACGTCGAATCTCGAAGGAGAGTCCAAAAATGGCCTTAGTGGGACGTATAAACATATATGGATTATGATAAATTTGGGCCATATATTGGCCCAACTCTTCTTGACCTGATCTTTAAATTGGCAGGGTTCATCTTGGTAAGCTCTGGAAATGGGTCTTCTCTAAAGTAAAATGTTTCAAAGATGGAGGAGATCTAGCAGGGTTGATGCTCGGTTTATCATATTTGTTATATAGATGTCTTGTATTTGTGTTTTTTCTCACTGTCTTTTCAGAGTCTAGATCTAATAGACACTCGTTTCAGTAGATGTATTTTTACCGTTCATTTTTTTATTACTATAATGTTTTTATTACCCCAAAGAAAGGTTTCGGCAAAATACAATGAACCACGTTCAGCCGATATTTTTTGCCTATTTCAGCCCATATTTTAAAATAAATACACCTTTGGCTGAAATTCTGAAATTGTAGTGGCTTAGGTTATCAGTATTTCCAATTAGTGCTGAAAAATCCCCTGATATCTCGGCCTGTTAAAAACCTGATAGATTGAGGCCGATAATTTGGTCTTCAGCTAAAATTTGAAACTTGGGTCTGGTTAGCCTACCATGGAAAATGCTAATGCGTAATATTACATGTATATAGTTAATTTTACAGGCTTTTACTCAAATCATGAATAAGAGTATTCTAGAATTTCATGTTCGGTAGGTTAATTGGGTTGTGTGTTTAAGTAGTGTTTAGTTATGTTGAATTCCAAATTGGCCTTCGACCTTAAAGTCAAGATGACTTGTCTGTCCTATTCATGGGAAATTCTAATGAGCATGGATACAGCGATTAGAACTTATTTGAACGTAAAGCAATAAAATGGTCTTGTGTAACATAGCCTTGTTGTGTAATAAAATGGTTCCCATTGATTCTACAACATTTTGTGTCTACGGTATTGCAAATTGATTTTGCAATTATCATGCATAGTCGGACCGAGAAAGCATACAACTTTAATGTTTGACAATCCCGAACGACATATAACCACAGGATGTGAATCGATTAATACTTCAAACATGGATCAATTTTTATGCGGAAAGTATAAACATCATAATAATAAGACATATCTGGATCCATTGAAGAAGAAGAGTGTGATCTAACCTTCCCTTTGTTATGTTGATGCTTCCTGAAGTCTAAAAATAGGATAAAACACACTTTGGGGTTTGTACATTTTTCCTCCTTAATGCTCTTTCCTAATTTCGTAAATAGTATTTTGAGAACACTGAGTTGTCTTAAGTTGATGGATAATAATGGAGAGAGACCCTTTTATAAGCGGAGGGAGGACCACTAAGGCAATTAGAATTTTCTTTTCTTACTTCCTATTGAAATAAGAAACTAACTCCCTTTAGAACTCTCTTAAAATAAATCTTTCTTATTTAAACACAGTTTCTTGATTTAAAATCCCTTATGTCGCACTTTAAATTTTAATGTGGGTCATGTTTAGTTTTACATTCTTCCACTTGACTCACATTTATACTTTATGGGATTTAAAACAGATATATCATAAGGTATACACATAAACTGTATTTAGTAACATAATATGGTCAACATCATAATGCTAATAATAAATAAAGTACATGTATGAGCAATGGCGGTTGCACACCATCTTATCCCGACATGATCCCTTCCATCACTACAATACAAGTGACATACCTAGCATAACCCTTAAATGAAAGATTTTCATAATAGTCCACACGTAATGAACATATATAACCATAATAAATATGAACAATAATCAGAAACGCATACATAAGTATTCAAATGTTAAATAATACACATTTATTCACAACACAGTAAAAAAAATCATAACTACATCATAATAGATTACGTTCAAGACTATCATATTGGCATGTTCCTTCAAGGTATTTATAGGTAATCTTTTTGTCAACGGTTCTGCTATAAGTAAAGTACTTATGTGCTCAATAGACACCGTCCGTTTCTGAAATTCTTTTTTTTTTTTTACGACAAATTACTTCAATTGTGTTTCGATCTATTCAAATACTCGTCGTTCTTAGAGAAGAATACTGCTATAGAATTATAACAGTAAATTATCAGCAGCTTGACAATGCTGTCGACATTGACAAGACTTGAGATAAAGTTTCACAGTCAAATTCCTTGAACAATGGTCTTATAGCACGTTACAAGTTTTGCTTCAATGGTTGATGATTCAATGATAGATTGTTTGATGCTTTTCCATGATATTGATCTGCCAGTCATGATGAACAAATAACCAAACGTTGACTTTCTGCTATCAACACAACCACTAAAATATGAATCTGAGTAGTTTATGACCTTAAGATTATCGGACCTCTTAAACCTTGCATATATCTCATTAATTTATTTGCAACTTTCCAGTGATCCATTCTAGGATTACTTTGGTATCTAAACAACATACTGACAGCAAAACTAATGTGGGGTCAAGTGTAGGTTTGAGCATAAATCAGGCTACTTCCAGCTGAGGCATAAGGGATACCCTCTATTTTTTCGTTTCAATTTCATACTGCGGACATTGTTTTAAAATAAATATTGAGTCTAAAAATCTTACATTTTTACCTTTTAATTATGATTAAGTTAGCTTTGATTTATATATAAAAGATACATTTAATGATTTTTTCTAATTTTGTAAAAAAGAAAAGGAAGTAAAAACAAGATTCATGCATGAAACAGTGGATAATTGTCCGAAGAGAGCTTAAAATGGAAATTTTAGAATTTCATAATTAAATCATGTCACTTTAAGGTTTTTAATGTAAATTTGATAATCTGGATCTATTTATGAGAGTCTAGATTTATTCAATATTTAGAATTTTAGTGGTATTGATTAATTATTTAATTTCAAAATCAAAGTCTGCAAACAAGAGGCCAAGAGTCTGAGAAGAATATCCATGGGCCAGAGATCCACTGCAAGTGGGCCAAGCTTTGCTCCAAATGCTAGACATTGGGCCAAGTCAGGTACTTCAGGTGTATTTCCCAATGTGGGCCATGTCAGAGTGAATTCAAGTGCAGCAAGCTTATGTCAAAGTCTTCAAATCAAGTCAAAATCCAATTTAAAGATCCAATGCTCCACGTACAAATCTAAGTTTACCAACCCGAAGCCCATATCCATGACCCATCTTACCCAACCAATTTTAACCATCCAATTTTCAATCTCCCATCCACCATCTATTAACGCTACCCAACCAATCCAAACCTCTCTTTTCATTCATCATATTCATCATGCATTTCATATCATCAAACCCTCGATCCACTTAGTCAATCCAACTCGTTCATGCATCATGATTAGATATAGGATATCCAAATCATTCATCATAGAGATTAATCATCTATCCATCCATCCACTTAGATTATCCATCATGCATCATAGCCATTAAATCTAGGATCATTTAATCCTTCATCTCATTAAAACCCTAGGCATCTCATCATCATCCCAATCCAAATACACTCCTAAGATCCCTACACACCTCATCATCCCAATCCACCATAGCCATTTTTCCCTATCTCTTTATTCCATGCGAAATTCATAGGTCAACCCTCCACTTCATCATCTCATCATCTCATCCATTCATTCATCCATCTATTTAATCTTTAGTCATTCATATCATTGCACTCAAAACCCTAAAACACCATGCCAAATTCGACCAAGCTACATCCAATCCCTAATTTCTCATTCCTTTCTTTCCTCTCAAGACACCTTAGCCACCAAGCAACCAATGCACAGTAAATTCGACCATAGCACTAGGAAGCCCTAATTTTCTGTCTTTTAATCCTAGCCACCCATGTTAAGTTAGATCTAGTCCAACCTTTACCAATTAACTTAAACTTAGATTTAATCTTAGTCCCCCATTCAATTTCAAGTCCTAATAAATAGCCTAATAACCCACTTACAAAACTCGAATTTGACTCTGGAGTTCGAGGACTAGCAAAATTCTAAGACACCAATAACCCTACCCAATCAATCCAAACCTTTCATTTCATTCATCATATTCATCCCATGCATTGCACATTATCAAACCCTCAATCCACTTAGTCAATCAAACCCGTTCATGCATCATGATTAGATTTAGGACATCCAAACCATTCATCATAAAGATTAATCTTAGGATTATGATCATCCATTCACCATCTATCCATCCATGCACTTAGATTATACATCATGCATCAAAGCCATTATATCTAGGATCATTTAATTCTAGCTATCCATTTTATGTTTCATCTCATTAAAACCCTGGGCATCTCATTAAATCCTAGAATGTTGGTGTTCATGTGCATATGCCATCCACATCACACTACACACACAATCTTAGGAAGCCTCATACGAATGCAACCTTAGGAAAATCCTTTTTCTTTCTCTCCACTCCTTTCCACCTCACCCAATCTTATCCCTCCATGCCTTGCTCGATTTTTACACTATAAGTTCTCCATGCACTTAGACAAAAATCCATCCAAATACAGTCCTAAGATCCCTACACACGTCATCATCCCAATCCACCATAGCCACACACGATTTTTTGCGTATCTCCTTTCTATCCCATTCAAATTCATAGGTCAACCCTCCACCTCATCATCTCATCATCTCATCCATTCATTCATCCATCTATTTAATCTTAGCTGTTCATATCATTGCACAACTCAAAACCCTAAAACACCATGCCAAATTCGACCAAGGTACATCCAATCCCTAATTTCTCATTCATTTCTTTCCTCCCAAGACACCATAGCCACCAAACAACCAATGCATGGTAAATTCGACCATAACACTAGGAAGCTCTAATTTTCTATCTTTTAATCCTAGCCACCCATATTAAGTTAGATTTAGTCATACGTTTACCAATTAACTTAAACCTAGATTTAATCTTAGTCATCCATTCAATCTCAAGTCCTAATAAATAGCCTAGTAACCCACATACAAAACTCGAATTTGACTCTGGAGCTAAAGAGGACCAAAGGATTGAAAAGAAGACGAAGAGAAGACTCAAGGATACACAGAGAATTTGAATTTTATATTGAGTTTCTTTTGCAATTTCAATTTCCAAATATCTTATATTCAATTAATCCTTTATTTAATTTTTCCAATAAATAGTCAAAGGACAGCCTGTTTAAAATCTTGAAACATCCAATTTCTAAATTCCTTTTATGATTGTCTTTGATTTAATTTTAAGATTGTATGCTTTAGTTATTTGATCGGATATGAAATAGTTAGGACTTAGGTTAAGATTGTTAGGTCTAAGTTACTAAGGTTTTGTTTTATAATTTAAAGTATATGATTTTAACATTGATAATAAAATGAACTGGAACTTAGATTTTTACGTGAATTTCAGATCTAGGTCGCTTGTTTATTTTAATATTTTTGGTGATGAACGATCTTTTCCAAATAACCACTTTTTACGTTACAACATTTTTATTTTTGTCATTTACTTTTCTTGCCGATTTATTTTTCATGTTTATTTTGCTTCACTTGAATATTATATTTTAGTTTTTCTTTTTAAATATTTAATTCTTTTAAAATGTAATTATTTCATGTATTTAAAACCTCCCTAACAACTTGATTAACTAGTTAGGATTAAATTTAATTTGAACAAGATTTTGTGAGGTAGGATGTGTGGTGAGATTGTTTATAAACTCTTAATTAAAATATTATTTTAATTACTTTTAATCAACGCTCTAAAATTGTAGATCTATTTATTTGATTGAGGATTTGAGTAGTTGGAAATATACTTTTAAAAATTAAAATTATTTTTCTATCATAGATTTAATTATGCATCGTAGTTTTCTAATAAACATAAAAATTCAGTCGTGTGTTTTTTGAATTTCATATATTTTGAATATTTTCTTTGGGTTCGACCTCGCACTCAATCGTTGTACTATAAATGGTTTGTGCGCTTGCGAGATTTACAAATTTAAAATACATAAACAAGTTTTTGGCATCATTGCCGGAGAAACAATCAAGATATATGTTCTTGAATTTTTATGGTTTTTGGAATCTTTTAATTTAGGCAAACTCTCTAGCATTGGAAATTTCTAATTTTATAAATTTTAATTTTGGAAAATTTCCTAAAATTAAATTTTTCTTTAAAAATATAAGAGATTTAGAATTTTATCTAAGTTGTGAAAATTTTGCTAAATCTAGATATTCTATTGAATTTTTGAAAGTTTATATTTTTGTAGAAAATTTCCTTTTTTGGAACAAGTTTCTATTTTTGTGGAAAATTTTCTATTTTTAGAAAACTGATTGAAATCATATAATATCTTCCTTTAGCCTCTCTTTATCTTATAAATATAGTTCATTTTAATAAAATCTTTATTTTGTAAATAAGTCTATTTTTAGAAAGTGTTAAAGTTTCTGTCTATGGAAAATTTTAAGATTATCTATTTTTGGAAACAATCTATTTTTAGAAATTGCCCGATTTTGGAGATGTATAATTTTGGAAAGTTTTATTTTTGGAAACTTTTTAAATTTGAATCTTTGATTAAATTTTTGTTAAATGATGACTTTAATTTAGAAATTTATTTGCAACCTTACATTATTCTTGGACACTTAATTGGGACTAATTATTTTAATCTTAATCTAGTTGTAGTTTAGGATTTTGCATTTAGTTAGTTTATGCATTTTTGAGTTAGAATCTTCACCAGGGTTTGTGTGTTTTGTTTTTCAGGAGTTTTGGAAATTGTAAGTCAAAGCTGCTGGAATTGGAGAGCATTGGCTAAGATAAGTGCCTAGCTATATTCTTTTAATTTTTATTTTCTCATGTATTCATATAGATTTTATTAGGGTGTTTGGCATATGTTACTTGCATAAAAAAAAAGATTGCATATTTATTTTGTTCATGCATTTAGGTTGCTAGATTCATGCATTTAGTATAGTTTGTTTGCTTATTGTTTTGCATATTTGTTTGATGCTTACATTGTTAGATTAGGTTGCATTCACATAAAAAGAAGAAGAAGATTAGTAATAAATGGTTCATGCACATTAAATAAAATCAATTTTCGAACCATAGGTTAGTTTTAAGGTTTTTCATGCTTAATAGGACAATCTTTTATTCAAATAATTTTAAATAATCAATACTTGTTTTTCTTCAATCATAGTGTTTAGAATTAGTTCTGTTACCAAGGTGTAAAAATCGTAAGGATAAGTGAAACATAAGCAGATGCCATGTGCTTCTCCACTTGCTTGGGAACTTACCTGGCCATGATTGTGGTTAAACTTTTAATTGAAATTTTAGAATTCTCGGGGAAAAGATTAGGAGCCAGTCTAGAGACACTAGGTTAGTTTAGGTTTTTATTTTTAGTTTTAGGTCATTTATTTTGTGTGAATTTGTTTTGCCTTGTGTGGTCTTGTGAGTAACAATGAATATTTGGAGGCATGATTTAACTAAGCAATTAGTTAGAGTTAGGTCCCCAATTGGTGAACCCCAAGTTAGTCATCAATCTACTTTGAGAAACAGTAGGGTTTTGCGGGTCATGTCAGTCTCAACACTAGCGTCTTCATCAAATACCGAGAGTTTCAACTGAGGTGAGGATAATCTGACTAGGGAAGGTGATAATTCGAGCATCAAAGTGAAAAAAGAGACTCAAATAAAGGATGAGCTTGTCAATGATAGTGAGATACAGCCCGCACCAGGCTGTATCCCTTTTGATTTAAATGATCAATGGGCTTTCGTCATACCAGTGGGAGATAATAAGTGGAAAAAAAAATAGTTGGCCCATGATGTTATGTACTCATTGGAGCACATTCACCATCACCATTTACCGAGCATAAAAGAAATCACTCAAGAACGCTAAGGTTGTTTTATATGTGAAAAAATAATTGATTTGTGTCTTTTATAGGTTTATTTTAGAGTCAATCTAGAAAGTCATTTTAGGTTGAGTCAGTTTTTAGGATGTTTCACTTAGATACGCTGAAACCCAAAATTTAACAATGTCCCGACATTTTGCATCCAACGTCAAATTTAAGTTTGGGGGTATCTAGGAGTTACATTGGTAGAGCCTAAAAAACAAAGAAATTCAATCAAGGGAAGAGTAAGTGAAGACTCAGACTAATCCTTGAGAAAAAAAATTAGTCTAAGTAATTTTTCAGCATTAAGAGGTGAATAAAAAATTTTATATCACATTTTTTCAATAATTTTTTTATAGAATTTATATTCGGAATAAATTTACACAGCCATGTTAAATTGAGCTAGAAAAGAAATTTTATCACTAGTCTAGTAGTCAACAAATGAATACTAGTGGAGATTTAACCTAGTGAGCTTTAGTACTATTCTATTTTCTAAGAGATTTAAGTCAATCCATCTTTGTTTCTTTAGTGCTCCAAGTCATTATAGATCTCATCATTCTTCAAATTTTGGTCATAATTATTGAGAACGCCATTAAAATTGAAATAGTACATTTGAAATTTTTTGGAATTTATTTAAAGCAAGAAATCACTATATAAAATTTAGGATATGATTTAGGCCATTTTTGGATCGTTTGAGCCTTCATGCCTACCTATCTTTAGTCAAATTTATCCTGATAGTTCCCAGTTGAGCCTTTAAGTTAGCCTGTTTTCTTGATCAACCATGTTTACCAAAGCCAACTTCGGTTTTGGAGTCTGAGCCTCATTAAAAATATATCTATGACCCATTCATAGAAAATGTTAGAGATGAAAATATGGGATGGTACTAAAAAACAAGGGCACAAGAAAAGAAAAAGAAGAAAATAGCACAGAAAGAAAGGTAACATCCTGACATCAAAGGAAGGATGTGAAAATAAAGAGGATGAATATTTTGCAAAGTGCCGAAAAGAAAAAAAAAAAAAGAGGAAAGAAATATCCCGTCATATATCTTAAAGACCGTTAACCTTTTGATCAAAATATTTATTCTTAGAGTCATATTATCCTTCTTTGATTTGACCCGAACCCAAGACACGTTTCGTCCTATAAGAATTCCTATTGATCTTAAGTTGAAATATGATATTTCATGTGGAGACTAAAGGAAGAAAAATGACAATGTATAACTCAACGTTCTTAGAAAAGTGACATCTATTCATGAGATTCAATAATTATTTTCTTTGTCACGTGCCGTCTTTCTTAAACATATGTGAAAATTTTAGAATTTGAATACACAAACTCCGCTCACATATACCTTTGAGAGAAAATAATCCAACCTCTAAGCGTTAGTCTTTCTGAGAGATATTTAGTGAGGTTTGAAGTCAAAACGCATCTTCCGATGTTGGGTACGAAACTTGTGTCTATTTGGAAAAAAAAAAACTAATTTTAATATTGGCTAAGCACATACTACAATTCAAATATAAGTCTTATAAAATAAATTTTGGAATCGTATGATGTCTAGATTCTTATGAACTTGTTTTTGCCGAATCTGAAACTAGGACTATACAAAATTGTATCATCACGGCAAGCCCTCATGAGATTATAACTCGTCCACTAGGGGTAACCTAGAGGTTTAAAGGCTTATGCCATACGCAAAATGCAATCGAGAATGCCAGTGAAAATGGTGTAGTTTTTAGATTTAAAGTTAGTTTTTAGGTTTAGGTAAGGTCTTGTAAAAAAATAAAACTTTAAGTTAGTATTAGGTTTAGATTAGGATTTTTTAGGTTTTGAATTTCTAGACTTAGGTTTTTATTTTAAAGTTTTGCTCGGGGACTAGCAAAATTCTAAGACACCATTAACCCTACCCAACCAATCCAAACCTTTCATTTCATTCATCATATTCATCCCATGCATTTCACATCATCAAACCATCAATCCACTTAGTCAATGAAACCCGTTAATGGATCATGATTAGATTTAGGACATCCAAACCATTCATCATAAAGATTAACCTTAGGATTAGGATCATCCATTCACCATCTATCCATCCATCCACTTAGATTATACATCATGCATCATAGCCATTAGATCTAGGATCATTTAATTCTAGCCATCCATTTCATGTTTCATCTCATTAAAACCCTAGGCATCTCATAAATCCTAGAATGTAGGTGTTCATGCGCATATCCCATCCACATCACACGACACACACAATCTTAAGAAGCCTCACATGAATGCAACCTTAGGAAAATCCCTATTCTTTCTCTCCACTCCATTCTACCTCTCCAATCTTATCCCTCCATGCCTTGCTCGATTTTTACACTATAATTTCTCCATGCACTTAGACAAAAATCCATCCAAATACACTCCTAAGATCCCTACACACCTCATCATCCCAATCCACCATAACCACACATGATTTTTGTGTATTTCCTTCCTATCTCATTCGAATTTCATAGGTCAACCCTCCACCTCATCATCTCATCATCTCATCCATTCATTCATCCATCTATTTAATCTTAGCCGTTCATATCATTGCACAACCCAAAATCCTAAGACACCATGCCAAATTCGACGAAGCCACATCCAATCCCTAATTTCTCTCATTCCTTTATTTCCTCCCAAGACACCTTAGCCACCAAGCAACCTATGCACAGTAAATTCGACCATAGCACTAGGAAGGCTTAATTTTATATCTTTTAATCCTAGCCACTTATGTTAAATTAGATCTAATCCCAACCTTTTACCCAATTTCTTAACCTAGATTTAATCTTAGCCATCTATTCAATCCCAACTCCTATAAATAGCCCAATAACCTACATACAAAACTCGAATTTGACTCTAGAGCCAAAGAGAAACAAAGGATTGAAGAGAAGACGAAGAGAAGACTAAGAGAAGACTAAAGGATGCACAGAGAATTTGAACTTTACTGTGAGTTTCATTTGTAATTTCAATTTCCAAATTTCTTGTATTCAATCAATCATGTATTTAATTTTTTCAATAAATAATCAAATGACAACCCGTTTAGAATCTTGAAACATCCAATTTCTAAATTCCTTTTATGATTATCTTTGATTCGATTTTAAGATTGTATGCTTTAATTATTTAATCGGACGTGAAATAGCTAGGACTTAGGTTAAGATTGTTAGATCTAAGTTAATAAGGTTTGATTTTATATTTTAAAGTATATGATTTTAACGTTGATAATAAACATTGAACTAGAACTTAGATTTTTACGTGAATTTCAAATTTAGGTTGTTTGTTTATTTAAATATTTTTTGTGAGGAACGGTCTTTTCCAAAAACCACCTTGTACGTTACACCATTTTTATTTCTATCATTTACTCTTCTTGTTGATTTATTTTTCATGTTTAGTTTGCTTCACTGGAATGTTGTATTTTAGTTTTTCTTTTTAAATCTTTAATTCTCTTAAAATGTAATTATTTCATGTATTAAAAATCTCTCTAACAACTTGATTAACTAGTTAGGATTAAATTTAATTAGAACTAGATTTTGTGATTTAGGATGTGTGGTGAGATTGTTTATAAAATCTTAATTAAAATATTATTTTAATTACTTTTAATCAACGCTCTAAAATTATAGATCTATTTATTTGAATGAAGATTTGATTAGTTGGAAATATACTTTTAAAGACTAAAATTGATTTTCTATCCCAGATTTAATTATGAATCTTGGTTTTCTAAGAAACATAAAAATTGAGGCATGTTAAATTTCATATATTTTAAATGTTTTCTTTGGGTTCAACCTCGCACTCAATCGCTGTACTATGAATGGTTCGTGTGCTTGCGAGATTTAGAAATTTAAAACACATCAATATTAAATTTATCCCATTTCTGAATAGGGGCATCTTGATAGGAACAATTTTGTATATCGAATCTGTCCAAGATTCTTTCTATATATCCTTTCTGAGACCGCCCAACATACCACGTGTTCTGTCATTAAATATTTTTATTCTAATCACGTAAGCTGCCTCTCCCATATATTTCATTTCAAAATTATTGGAGAGAAATTTCTTAGTTTCGAACATAATACCAAGATCATTAGTAGAAAACAAAGTGTCATTCACATATAATATCAGAGGGATAAACTTACTCCCACTGACCTTTAGATATATACACCGATCAACGGTGTTTTTCTTAAAATCGAAGGAGGTAGAACTATCAGTGAACTTAATGTATCCATTGCTTAGAGGCCTGCTTAAGGCCATAAATTGATTTGTTTAATTTGCATGCCATATGTTCTTTACCCTTTACGGAGAACCCTTTAGGTTGTTCCATATATACATCCTAGTCTAAACTACTATTCAAAAAATTCAGTTTTAACATCCATTTGGTAAAGCTCCAAATCAAAATGAGCCACCAAGGTCATAATGATTCTGAATGAGTCCTTTATGGATACAGGAGAGAAGCTCTCTTTATAATCAATGCCATTTTTCTGAGTAAACTGTTTGGAAATAAGTCTTATTTTATATCGTTCGATAATACCCTTAGAGTCTCGTTTGGTCTTAAAGACCGATTTGCATCCAACTTTTTTGTATTTTTGAGGGAATTTAACTCGATCCCAGACTTCATTCTGGGCCATGGACTTTATTCGTCTTTCATGGCAATTAACCACTTGCTAGAATCATCACATTCTATGGCTTCTTCACAAGTGACCGGATCCTTAATAGCCCCTAAATCATAATCTGATTCTTTTAGATATACCACATAGTCATTCGAAGTAGTAGGTCTCATTTTTCTTTCGGACCTTCTTAATACTATTTCTTGCGGTTGTTCCACAATCAGTTCATTATTAGTAGTGGTTTCATCATTGAGTGATTTGTCATTCAAGTGTTATTCATCAGGTTGTTCAGTGACATTAGGGGCAACTTTTGAAGTTACAGGTATAAGGACTTGTACCCTTACTTCTTGCACACCGATATTTCTCATTATGTCCCTTCAACTAACCTCATCATTCTCAATAAATCATGCATTTGCGGTCTTTACGATTTTCATACTATGGTTCAGACAATAGAACCTTTACCTTTTGGACTTCTTAGGATAACTTATGAAATAATCACTGATTGTCCGTTCATCAAGTTTTTTTCATGTGGATTATAAATTCTTGCCTTTGCAGGACAACCCCATACATGCAGGTGTATCAAACTGGGTTTCTTTCTCGTCTACAATCCAAAAGGAGTCATAGGAACTGACTTATTAGGAACCCGATTAAACAAACATATTGCGGTTCTTAATGTATACATCCACAGCATAATTGGTACGATGTTTTTACATAACTTACTCCTAAGCATGTCTATAAGTATATGGTTATGCCTTTTAGCAACACCATTCTGCTGAGCCGTATCGGGCATCATTTATTGTGCAATTTTACTGCGACTTTCTAATAGTCTAGCAAAAGGCCCCTGATGCTGACCCGTTTCATCATACCTTCCATAATATTTACCACATCTATTTTACTTTATGACTTTTCACTTTTTTATCTAGTTGTCTTTCAACTTCAGTGATAAATATCTTTACAGTATTAACTGCTTGAAATTTATCATGTAACATATAAATATAACAATAACGCGAAAATTTATCAATAAAGGTGATAAAATAGGTCTCTTCAGCAAAAGATAGAACATCAAATGGGCCACAATATCAGTATGGATCAACTCAAGTAGCCCTCTAGATCTTGTGGCTCATTTCTTAGTGTGTTTGATCCACTTACCCTTAATGCATTCCCCACACACACGTAAATCAGTAAAATCAAGATTTTGGAAATCCCATCTTTTACCAATGTTCCAATTCTTTCGCGGGATATATGTCACAAACGTTTGTGCTATAAGATAGAGAAATTTTCATTAATCAACCCACGCTTAAAACGAACATTATGATGCAGAGTTACGACATAATTATCAAATGAATCATTAAGTTGTTAACGGTAAAAGCTATCAATTAGTAATCCAAACCCAATAAACGAAGAACCATTAAACAAATTGAAGGCATTATATCCAAATTTGCAATAATAACTATTAACTTCAAGTTTGGAAATTGAAATAAGGTTTCTAGCAACAGAAAAAACATAAAAGATAATCAAATAAATCTAAGTGGTTGATCCAGGAGGATCTTCTAGCTGAAAACACATCATAGGTTGTGTAAAATTTGGGTAAAACAAGTTTTGTAATGTAAGTTGACACACCAGTTGACTAGCAGATCAACTAAGACGATCCACCAGTCGACTAGTAGGTCAACTAGGACTTTGTGTATTCTCTGATAGATCCAGTCGACACACCAGTCGACTAATAGATCGACTGAGACAATCCACCAGTCGACTGGTAAAACATCTAGTACGTTAAAACAGTAGTTTTCGTAGTTCAGAGTAGTTTTCTTCAGTTTTCAGTGGTTTCTTCACGAAAATGGGCTGTTCTTGACGGTTTGAACCAACCCAGTAGGAGGTAGGAGTTGTATCAAAACCAAGTGGTGGGTTTACATAAGAGGATGTTGTAGGAGATGAAGAAAGGGAACCATTCTTTCTACCGTGGAGTCCAGTCTAGGAAAGAGAGAGGAGTTGATTCTCTTACACTCAAGGCTGATTCAGGTTGTAGAGACAATAGAAGGAGAAAGATGAAAAAGGCCCACTCTATCCACGGTGGAGTCCCATCAGAGAAAGGGAGAGGAGTTGGTTCTCTCCCACTTGAGATTGCTTCAAGGTTGCAGAGACAACAAATGGAGCAACTTTGAATGAGATGTCAGAAGAGTAGAAGAAGTTGGACGATGCTACTCTCTGGTTTCACTCGTTGTTTTTAGTGTATCAAGATACGAAGAACACTATATTTGTAAGACTCATTTTTAGTGGATATTTTGCCTAGATTAACACGTGGATGTTGTTGATGTTTTAAATTTGTAAATCCCACAAGCGGATGAACCATTCATAGTATAATAATGTGAGAGCGAGGTCGAACCCAATGGAAAATCTCAAAGTATATGAATTTAAATTTATGTCTTCTGAAAATGAATTGTTTTTAAGAAATTAAATCAATATATGAGTCAAGTATCTAACTTGAAAAATTAGCAAATAAAATGTGTTGATTTCATATTCTTACATGGTGAATTAAATTATAACCTTAATCATGATTAGGAATTCAAGTTGCAAAATTATTTAACAGATCTTCCTAACTTTAATTGAATGAATTTTTGAGAGAGGGAGAGAGTGATTAAAAAGAAATTAAAGAATGAATTAACGAATTAAAGATTAAATTATACAAGATTTGGGTTAAAATAACTATTACACAACAAACATGAGATTTAACATAATTAAAAGGCAGAAAATTAAATTGAATGAAAACAAATGACTGAAATTAAATGTGCAGTAACGTAAATGTTGGTTGTTTGGAATAGACCGTTCATCACCCAAGATGTGTAAACAAAGTAAAGGCTTAGATCTGAAATTTACGTAAAGATCTAAAATGCAATTCATATTTACTAATAAAATAAAATCCACAACTTTTTAATTTAGTTAATCAAACCTTAGTGATCATAATTCAAGTCTTACAATCAAGATTCTAACTATTGCATACGCTCATGTTCAATCAAATAAACAAAGGTTGTAATCTTGAAATTAAAAGTAAAATAATCATCAAAGAATTTAGAAATTGGATGTTCCAGGGTTATAAATGAATGCTTTACTTTATTAAATGGAAGATTTAAAGTACAAGGCTTTTGAAGAAATTACATAGAAAAAATAAAATTACAATGGAACAATTAATTGTTCACTTGGAAACAGTGTGGTGCTCTGTCTTCTAGTCTTTTCTCCAGCCTTTAATCCTCCTGAATTTCAGGTCATATTCGAATTTTACCCTTAGGGCAATGGGATACTTATAAGTTTTGAAAAGAGATGGATGTAACGCCCCGCCCTTTTTCACTCGCTTTCCTTCCGAAAAATCAGAGTCTATTTTTTTTCTTATAAATGAAGAGTGATAGAGAGCGGGACGTCACGACGCGAGCTAAGTCCAAACTTCTAAAGTCCGACCCTTAACTGGCCAAACCTATGTGTGCATGGACTAAGTCCATGAAAACAGTTCACACATAACAATATCAACATGCGGAATAACATCATAACTGCGGAATCATACATGTGGAATAATAATAGAACCTAGTTCTATTCTTTTCAGATAGCAAAGTACGTTAAGTCCTTAATTATAATTAAAATAAACATCCAACCATCTACGTTATTACATGCCCGGAAACTAGTTACTCAAATACATGTCCATAAGTAACTTTATTCAAAATATAAACTAAATCATCCAAGCTCCTATGCTCGGCCCTCCTTGCGTTCATCGCTCCCCTGGTTTCCTGTGTCATCCACTAGGGTAGAAGTAGGACGCTAAAACAACGCGCCCAGTAGGTATTCCAATTAGGCTAACACATGGTTAGTACAAAACATATAATAATATCATAATGTCAAAAATCATATAAAACCATGCCATGCAATGATGACAAATGCAATGAGTCCCACCCATCACATGTACATAAAAGTATCCACCACATAGGTCTTTCGGACTCCCCGACGGAGTGTAGACCCTCCGGTTTCTTCCTGATTGGAAAAGCACATCAAGGTACTCCACATAGGTTTTTCGGATGTCTCGATGGAGTGTGGACCCTCCGGTTACAAATCCTTCACCCATGCCATGCACGAGATGCCAATGAAACACATGTTATTTTATAACATAAACATAGCATTAAAATCATATTTTGAAACATATCCAATGCATGCTATTTTATCATATAAACATAGCATTTAAAATCACAATATTAAAACATATCCTTTGCAACATAATTTCATCAAAAATAAGATAAAACAAATGTACATAAACCCATGGTTTCAAAGAGGTGGAATCCTACCAAAGACCACTACGTGTCCTTGCGTCTTTCGTCCGGTAACCGCTCACGATCGTAAACACCTTGTTAGGTCCCGTTACCTTATAATATAACAATTAATCATAACTAAGTCCCACTTGATTTTCAATGTTCTAAGTCCATAAACAAAACGCCATGGGGTTCGGCCATACACCATGGCCGAACCCATGGTCCATTAGTTCAGTTAATTACAATAATGCCATTGTACATAACCATAGCCATTTTCTTTGCTTAGGTTCCAAAATAATCCATACATACTTCTTTAATCCAAACACATAGTCCAATAAATAATTCATGGGGTTCGGCCATACACCATGGCCGAACCCTATGTCCAATATTTCCATATATTTACAACTTTCCATCCATGGCTTACATATCCAATAATCCGATCCTTTCAAACATTAAAAATCATAAATCATTCCCCATATTAATTCCATAATCGATTCCTTAGTCCCAACATGATCCATCAAATATTCCCAATGTGGTTCGGCCATACACCATGGCCGAACCCATGGTCCTTCATTCTAGACCCTATTTACAAAATTGCCATTGGCCTAATTATTTCCAACCTTCCATTCATTAACACATAAACCTAAACCCATAAAATTGGTTCATGGGGTTAGGCCAAGCACCATGGCCGAACCCTATGATATCTAAATTTCCATTTTTATCAACTTCCATTATTGGCAAACCCATAATTAACAAGTCCATAATTAGAAGGTCCATATTTAGAAACTTCTAAATGCCATTTACAACTTCTATACTTAGAAAGTTCCTAAATAGAAACTTTCTAAATTTATCAATTCCTATTCTTGGATCCGTAACTCCAAGTTCTTTTCATAATTTTAAAGCTTCCAAATTAAAATTCCATAATTAGAAAGTTCCTAATTAAAACTTTCTAATTTAGTCTTCACCTTCCAAAAATAGAAACTTTCCCATTTTAATCTCCTCCTTCTATTTTTAGAAACTTTCTAAATAAACAAACTTTCATAAATAAACTTTAGTGGGGTTCGGCAATACACCATGGCCGAACCTCACCCATAGAAACAAATCTAACCCTTTCCATTTATTTTCTAAATTAATAATCAACTCCATGGGGTTCGGCCATATACCATGGCCGAACCCTATGGTTCATGATCTTGACCATTATTAACTCCTTGATCCTCCATTATTTACTCCCATTAAAATTCAATGATAATACTAACACCACTCCATGGGTTTGGGCCATACCCATAGCCGAACCCTATAGTTCATAATCTTCCTCTAAAAATTATTAAAAAATACATGCATCCCTTCAAAACTTTGGTATTCCTTCCATGGTTTTTATCATTCAAACCATCATTAAATAAACTATGTTCTTCCATTAAAAAGAATCATCAAAGTTCTTACATGGGGTTCGGCCATACACCATGGCCAAACCCTATGGTTCCTCATGCCATTAATTAATACTCCAATCATCTCCCATTCTTCCTTCCATGGGGTTCGGCCAAACACCATGGCCAAAGCCTATGGTTCTTTTATTTCAAAACAAATTTATCAAATAAAAATACTAACCAGTTCCGATTGATTTTTGCTCTTCCAATCCTTCTCCTTTCTTCTTAATTTTTCCAAACCAAGAACACCTCTTGCTGGTTGCCTCCTCCTTCTCCTTGTTCTTGCCGTGAATGAGAACTTGAGAGAGGGAGAGAGAGAGAAAATTGGAGAGAGAGATGTGCAATCCGTGCGCCCTTGTCCTTCTCTCCTTTTATTACTTACAATTAAACCCAACTTAGAAGGTGCTTAAGATAGCCAATCCCCTATGCCGTGTGCCCTTGTGTTTCCCTTTTAATAAACTCCACATGGCAATATCCAATATTAGAAGGTGCTAAGATAAATAATTCCCCTTGTGCGCCCCTTCCTTGTTGCCTCTTCCATTTTATGCTAACTTAGAAGGCACCAAGACCCTTTAGCTTAGCCAATGCCTAATGCCGTGCCCTTTTTAAATGATCCATGCGCATCACCTAGATATGCAAATCTAATATTCGGCCATGCATAATCTTTTATTTAATTTTGGACATAATGCATTACTAAAATAATTCAACCCATTTAAATTCCAAAACCGTTGGGTCCTAATTGGGCCAATGACCCAACTCATTACCCAATTTAAAGTCCATAACTAATATTCACAAATTAAATGGATTATTTTCATACAAAATAATTAATTGAAAATCCGAGGTGTTACAATGGATGACTTGGATTAAATCAAGTTTTAAGTTGGCAAATCAAAGGACTGGATTGGATCTAAATGGGAATGGATGATGGAGATTTAAGCTTGGATTTTTAGGGGTGCATGAGGAGAGTCACACGAATTTGGTGTGGCTTTCCTTGGTGGCTAAGTCAAGGTGGAGGGAAGATAGGAGATTAGGAGAGAAAATTTGATTGGGATTGGCAATGGAAAATTCGAATTTGCTATGTAGTTTTAGGGTTTGTGCAATGAAATGATGAATGGATGAGATTAAGAGATGAGATGAATGAATGGATGGATGATAGGAAGATGAAATAGAGGGTTGACTAGGTGTGAAATTCGAATGGATTGGATTGGGATTGAGAAAATCATGTGAGGTGTTGTGATTGGGATGATGAGGTGTGTTAAGATCCTAGGAATGTATCTAGATGCTTTTTAGTCTAAGTGCATGGAGAGGTTTTAGGTTGCAAAAATATGGGAGGTTGATGTGTAAAATGCGCATGGAGGCTAGTTTGAAGTTCAAGTTGTTCATTGCTTAGGGTTTATGAATGGAGGGCTTAGATTAAATGGGGTTTTGATCTAATGGCTCTAAGATATTTTGGGTAAAATAAATATAACAAATGGATGATGATTGATGGAGGGTTTGGATTCAAAGGTTAATCCTAGGGAGATGATGAAATGCATGACCTAATTTCAAGATGATGTATGTATGTGATGGATGCATGTGGAGGCTCTAGGGTTTCTAAGAGATGAATGAATGGATGTGATTAGATTGCCTAATATCTAATGGCTAAGATGCTCAATGTATGAAATGAATGCATGGATTAATAGGTGATGCACAGATGAATACTAATCTAAGGTTAAGATGATTATGATGATGATGGATGACCTAGATCTAATGATAGATGAATGGATGGGTTAGATTCAATGGTGGATCTATGGTTTAACCTAATTGGGTATGTGAGATGGAGGGTTAAGATCTAAGATGGAAGTTGGATGGTGTGGATGTGAAGTTAGGTTATGGGTTTTGGACTTAGGTAAATTCAAACGTGGACCATGGAGTTCATTGGACTTGGGCTTTGGATTTGGATCTAGACCTCAACTCAGGCCCATTTGAATTGGATTTTAGAGCTTGGACCTTAGTTAGACTGAACTTGCACACTGGCCTGGCCCAAAGTGTGAAATGTGCATCGGCTTGCATGTGGCTTGGCCCATTTAAGCTTTGTGGAGCATAGCTTGGCCCATTTGAACTGATTCTTGATCCAATGACTTGAAATTCAGGCTTGGCACTTGGATTGTAGCTTTTAACCTCTAAAATTAAATAATTATCCAGCCACTTTAAATCTAAAAATTAATTAATCATAAACTGTAATGACCTGTCCCGATTTTCTTAATTTTTTTTGAAGAGATTTTAGGATATCTGAGTTGTTTTAGGGACCTTGGTAACAGTGAAGAGAGTGTGGGTGTCATGATGGGCCCAGTTTACCTATTTTCGAGTTCGGAAACTCGAAGGGCATTTTGGTAATTTTATAATTATTATGTATTTGTCATGAAAACTTGTTCAAAAGTCACACATTTTCTCTCCCGAGATCTTCCGGTTTCTTTCTTCGAGTTTTTCTTTCTCTTCTGGAAAAAAAAAGGGGCAAAAACCCTAAACCCTAACCCCTTTTATCTTGCCCTTCAGCGACACTGTAGCCGCTCATCCTACAGTGCCGCCGTTCCCCTAGTGCGGTTCTCTTCTTCTTCTTCTCCTTCTCCGTCCCGACTTGCGGTCCCCTTCTTCTTCTTCTTCTTCCTCCCGACGTTCTCGATAAGCTTATCCTCTTTCTCCCCTCTCTCTCTCTCTCTCTCTCTCTCTCTCTCTCTCTCTCTCTCGATTTTCTCCTTCTTCCCCTTTTCTTCGATTTTTCAGGATTTCTCCCGATTTTCCCCTATTCCTCCTTTCCCTTTCTTGGATTTCTCTGCTACTCAGTTTTTTTTTTCCTTTCTTCCTTCCTTCTTTTCTCTGCTTTTCTTTTATTACCTTTCCTTTTTCCCCCCTCTCTCCCCTTTCCTAGTTTCTTTTCTTGGATTTTTCCCTCTTCCCCTCCGACTCAGCAGGGTTACTGAGTAGCTCGGCTGAGTACCGAGTTGACTCATTCGAGTTGGTTCTGCGTCAACTCGGCCCTTGGGCTAGAGTGGCAACCCAGCCACTCGGCCCACTAGCCCAGACCCGACCCGACCCAAACTTGGTCTGGCTCGACCAGGCCTAGACCCAGTTCGGCCCAACCAGGCCCAGACCTGGTCCGGCCCATGTCTGGCAGGCCCATGTTTTCGGCCCAATCCACTTTGGCCCAGTTTCCAGACCCGGCCTTTTTTCAAAGCCCGTTTTTAGACGCGACCCAGTTTAGCCCATTTTGGGCCCGACCCAGTTTTGGGCCCATTTTCTCCCCGACCTCTTTTTGACCCGCTTTGTCTTAATTACTTACCCGTTCTTCCTTTTTTCTACAGATTGAACTCCCTTCAACTCAACAAGTCGCTTACTCGCTTTGGACTTTCGACTCCACACACGGTGAGGAGAGTTATCACTGTTTTAGCATGCATTCGCATTCTTAACCTATAATCTTGGACATCAAGTGACCTGAATGGGACCCCTTCGCTTGTTAAGCCACTCGGTAAGGGAACCATTGAAATGAATATGTGGCAAGGGATCCATTCGGGTTCACCCAAGTCAATTATATGCGATTAATGTAAAATTCTGATTGAATGAATGGTTATGGACGCTTGAAGGTTGTTGAAAATATGTTTGTGTTTAATTATAACGCATATATGATATTATGATGAATGAAACAAGTGTAGATGGATGTTGAACACAATAGTTGGAAGATGTTGTGATGCTTTACGTGTTTACGCATAATATGCATATGTAATCGCATGTTGGACATAGAAGTATGAGTCTAAGCACTGCTATGTGTCATTGACCGCATGATGAGGCATGTTGTTGATATTGATGTCATGTCAGAACATGTTTGTGTTATCATACATGATCATGATACCATGTGCATGCATGAGAGGTTTTGTTTATGTGTATACATTCATGATGATGAGATGAGTTTGGTAGTTGGGAGGACTTCCCTGTTACACTCCAACAGTCGAGACCTCATAGGGGATGTGGGTCTCCCCGTTGTATTCCAGTGGTCGAGGTGCCTACCCTAGAGTTTGGTTCCCTCGGGCGTGGTCGAGGTGGTTTCCAATACGACTCATGTGGGTGAGGCAGTTGTGTATTCTTTAGTCTCCCGATGATACTGGTAGGGAGACCGGGGTTCGTTGGAGGACCTAATGTGGACTTTGGACATGATTTCTTGGATTTGGTTAATGGAATATAGGTTAATAGAGTAGTTGAGTACCGTAGACATGAATGTTTTATTCACTTGTGATATTTACTACCCCTTTCATATATGATCTATAACTACCTCGTTAATATGTGATATGTTCTTTCGCTGTGCTGTTTTGCTCACCCTTTACCTTTCAGGAGCCTCGACCGCGGAGGGGCGAGGCGGGCCCCTTGAGCAAGTACCAGGAGAGGAGTAGTAGAGAATAGAAGCTTATGTTTATGGTATGTTTGATGTTTGAGAACTTTAGTCACATAGATTCAATCACATGTTTGTTTGGATGACTGTATAACCTGTTGATCAGTTTACATTTGTGGTTCGTTGTGTTTATTCTAGTCTTGAACTTGTGGGCTTTTGGACGGGAAGTAGTTACCCCGTTTAAAAAAAAATAAAAAATTGCTGCTATTCTTATAACCGATATCTATCTTTTGTAACATTCTAAGGTTTTTCGGAGATAACGCGCCAGCAACGGGACGGGGCGGTACACAGCCTCTCATAACTGGATCTAGATTAATTAATTTATATGAAAATCCCAGAAAGTGATATAAAATAATTATAATAATTCTAGGTCTTCTCTTTAAAGCTCTAAACATGCAATCATCTGCTGTTATAGTTTGATTTTCATTAACTTTCCATTTTTTACTACAAAACAGACAAACTACATTAAATGCATCATTATATACAAATTGAGGATTAATTGACTCAATAATCAGAGATAAAAAAGTAATATTTCAATGCTCAACAGATTTTTCCTATTTAAAGGGTTTTACCACGTTAAAAAAAAAATAGTCTCAGTACCATTTTTCTCATATGTATGTGTGTGTTGCTGGAAGACGATCCTAGATTCGGGTCCCACTTGTACATCCAAAAAGAAGAGTAGGGGCATCGAAATTTATTTCAGATCAAGTGGTATTAGTTGTCAGGTGCTTTGAAGTCATCACAGGTTTTGTTCTCTCCACGCAAAACTTTTACGGGACCAAAAGCCTCTAAAAGGGGGAGGTATGATCCATAAACTAATCGACTTACAGATGGAGGATTGAGTTCATCTACAACTTCGAGATTTAGTAGGAGCTAAATCCCCTCAACAAGTGTAGCCATGATCCATGAAGATCTCCCAGCTGAGACTGTGTAAAATCTGTGTAAACCAAGTTTTGTACTGTCAGTTGACACACCAGTCGACTAGCACATCAACTGAGACGATCTACAAGTCAACTAGTAGATCAACTAGGACTGTCTGTATTCTCTGATAAATCCAGTCGACACAGCAATTGCTGATGTGCAAATTTTATATTTATAAATCTTGCAATCGCACGAACCATTTAATGGTAAAACGATTGAGTACGATGTCGAAACTAATGAAAATCCCCAAAATATATGCTTAAATTAAATTGGTACCTTTAAAAATATGTAATATTAAGAAATCAAATTCATAGAAATGCACTTTTAATTTAGATCTTAGAAAGTCAAAATTAACACCATCATTCTCTAACTTATAAATTTAACAAGTTGAGAATCAAATCCTTTTTCTTTTTTATTAAATTGGTGAAACATGAACAATGATAGTCTCATCTTAATTTAAAATCACATGTTTTAATTTAAAATATCACAACTCCAATCCTAGTTAAAGAATCTTGAGAGAGAAAGTTTGAATGCAAAGAATTAAAAATTAAATATACATGATTCATAAAAAAACATATATTGAACAATTTTTATACACAAACACACAAAGTAACTAATGTAACTAAATATGGGAAATAAATTGATAAATAATGTAAATGACAGAATAAGTAAATTCATAATTTAAAGGTGGTTATGGAGTTATTCTCTGGTCGTCCAAAAAAAAAATGATCTAGCTCTGAAATTCACACACAGAATTTAAAATCAATTTACACCATTTAATTAAAGTTCATAATGTTTAATCTAGTTAAAGTATAGTTCTTATATTTAACACTTATAACCTAAGTACCTTAATTAATCAAAGAATGCAAAATTAAATTAAAAGAGAGTATAAAAAGATGTCTGAATAATCGGACTTTTCAGAATTTTAACGGCACATCACTTATGTATTTCATGGAAGAACTCAAGTACATGCATAAAATTGAGAACAAGAAAACAAAATGGAGATGTAAATTTACAACTCTCACTTGTAAAATCGTGTGGGACCTCCTATCTTCTTGCCTCTTGATTTTTTCTCCTTAGCCTTTGGTCCTCTTGAGCTCTAGGTCAAATTCGAAATTTACTGTTGTCTTAATGCCTATTTATAGGCTCAGGGTTGGAATGGACAGCTGAGATTTAATCTTGGTTTGAGTGATTAGTGAATGACTTGGATTTGATTATCTAAAGGATCAATGTATATGATTTTAAATTGGAAAAGACTAGGGTTTACTAGGGCTACACGAATTTGGATTGCTTGGGACTCAAGGTGGCTTGGTGGCTAAGTTAACATGGAGTGGAGTGCAAGAAAAGTTGAAAAGAAATAGGAATTGGATTGGCTATGGGCTGGACGAATTTCACTGTGCAATTTCAGGTTTATGAGATGCAATGTAATGAATGGTGGGGATTAGAAGATGAAATTAATGAATGGATGGATAATGAGGAGATGACATTGAGGGTTGACATTGTGCAAAATCATGTGGAGGCTTTGTGGATTGGAGATGAGGTGTAGGTAATGTGGAATGGCTTGGATTGCAAGTTATTCTAGATCTAGGGTTTTTATGAATGAATGGATTAGATTACTTTGGGTTAAGATCTAATGGCTCTAAGGTTAATTGCATGCAACAAAATATATGGATGGTAAGTTTTCTAATGAAGGTTTAATATTAAAAAGGTTGATCAAGATGGATAATGAGATGAATGGCCTAGATTTAAGATGATTTATGTATGCAATGGATATGTATGGGATGGAGGCTCTAGGGTTTACCTAAAATGTATGCATGAAATGGATGGTTGTGATGAAATGTCCTAAATCTAATGGCTTTAATGAGTGATAGTTGATTTAAATGGGTTGATGATGAAATGATGTATGGATGGTTATGGTCCTAAAGTTAATCTAGGTGATGGATAGATTAGATGACCTAGATCTAATGTCATGAATATATGGGTTGGATTTGATAGGTGGCTCTAGGTTTTGACCTAATTTTTATGCATGAGATGAATGGTTAGGATTTAAGATGGAGATTGGATGGTGTGGATTGACAAGGAAATGGACAATGCGTTGGGCGGGTGAATGGGTTTTGGATCTATGGATAAGCACATGGGCCTTCAGTGGATCTTGAACTTGAGCTTTAGGACTTGAGCCTTTGTTGGATTTTGAAGTGCACATTGGCCTAGCCCAACTGTAATGTGCGCATTGACTGCCTGTGGCCTGGCCCAATGATGGCCTGTTGAGCTTAGCTTGGTCCAATTGAAATGCATATCTGGCCCATTAATCTTGAATTTCAGCCTTTGCCCTTTGAATTGCAGGTTCTCTCTTCTAGAATTTAATAATTAACTTCACCACTTTAAAAACGAAAATATTAATTTAATCTAGACTCTCATAACTGGATCTATGACTAACCAATTTACTTGAAAACTCTAAAAGTGGAGTGAAAATTACTCATAAAAATTTCAGATCTTCCGAATTAAGCACCAAACTTGCAATTATCCATGATTTTAAGACTATTTTCCAGAACTCTCCATTTTTATCTACAAAACTAGAAAATATCATTAAATGCATGTGATATATACAAAATCAAGGCTAATTTGTAACACCCCTTCCCGCTACGAGCGCCTTATCTCCGAAACATCTCAAAACACTACTGAAAAATAAGATACCGGGCATTTTTTTTTTTTTTTGAAAAGGGCCACTACCCCCACTTAACAACCCGTATACTATTAAACATAACGAACAACCACAGACTATCCGAATACAATTATACAATCATCCAGACAACATCATACAGTAGTATGTCCATATGGAACAAAAGCCTTCAAACTAAGGCATGAACATAAATGTAAAAATCCAACTTCAACTACTACTCCTCGGGTTTCTGCTCAAGGGACCCATTTGGCCCCTCCGCAATCGGGGTACCTGAAAGGTAAGGGGTGTGAGCTAACCAGTCCAGTGAAGGGAGAAAGCATATCACATGTCAGTAATAAATAAATCATATGCATGAATGCGCGAACATCACGATAACAAATGTGCTCAAGAGCACGTAAAACCCAACCTCATCAATTAGTAATACACTGGTCAGATCCAAGACATCATCTCGGTAAGCCACACCGGGTCCTCTAGCAAACTTCAGTCTCCCTACTAATGTCATCAGGAGACTACACAATACAACTAGCCCAGTGAATAGATAATGAATATCACCTGTCAGCAACATATGTATCTTATGCATGAATGCAAGAACATCATCATAGAGTGAATGTCTCCGTACACGAGTGCTCAACTATATTACCAACCAATTGGTCCCTCTGACCAGTTTGGGGTATCGCCTCCATAACTCACATGGTCCTCCAACAACTCCAGTCTCCCATCCAATCCAACCTGGAGACCATACCATACACAACCGCCTCAACCCCCGGAATGCAACGGGAAACCAGCATCCCCAATGGGGGTCTCAATCGCTGGAGCATAACGGGGAAGCCAATCTCACGGGGCAGGCACCTCGCCAATCTCACGGGGCTGGCACCTCAACCACCGGAACGTAACGGGGAAACCCTCATCTCCTATGAGGGTCTCGACCACCGGAGCGTAATGGGGAAGTCCTCCCAACAATCAAACTCATCACATAATCATAAACATATACACATATGAACAATCTCTCCAATGCATACACACGATGTCATGATCATATACAACAACTTAAACTTATGACATGTCACAATTCCCCATACTCATGATCCCATTCAAGTTACGTGTAAACATACCACATGTTATCATTAAATCTCATACATCATATTCGACACCCAATGCATACCTTATTCTCATCATAAATTCATCCATGTGAAATAGTTAAATACACCACGTGTTGTCACTCAATTTCAAGCATGATGTTCAATATTCGTTCGTCCGATCAGAAATATTATTATTATTTTATTTTATTTTCTGCATAAAGTGACTTGAGTGCACTCGAATGGATCCCTTGCCACAGATTCATCCAATGGTTCCCTTACCGAGTGGCTAAATAAATGAAGGGCCCCATTCAAGTCACTCCAAGTCCAAGGTCAAAGTTTAAGAGATGCAAATGTATGCTAAAGTAGTGATAAGTCCCCTCACGTGAGTGTGTTTTCAAAATCCATACGATGAAAACAAGTCGAAGGGTTGAAGGAAACAATGCACATGTTCAAGGTCGAGACAGGCTACAAACGAGTCTACAAAAGGGCTGGAGCCGAGCTGGGAGCGATCCAGAAACACTCTAGAAACGATCCATAAATAGGTCCAAAAACAAGTTTGAAATGGGCCCGAAACGGGCCTGGGCCGAGCCGAGAAACTGACTTGGGCTTGCACTGGAATGAAGGAGCTGGGCCGGTCTGTCGGGTCTGGAAAAGGGCAGGACTCAAATGGGCTTGGGAAATTGGGCCTGAAGTGGACTAGGCTTGACTCCAACTAAAGTGGGCCTGAAGCGAGTTGGGCTTCAAACTATTGGGTCGGACCAAGTTGGGTTCAGCTCAGCGGGTCTGGATGGGTCGGACATGGGAAAATGGGGTCCAAGGATTAGGGATTAGGGTTTCTTGGGTGGAGGAGGGGAAGAGTAGGAGAAGATGGAAGGATGGCGGTGGATTTAGCGTTTTAGAAAATAGGTGTCGAGAGGAAGACAAATGGGCAAAAGAAGAAGAAGATACAATAGTGTCCGAAAGTAAGAAAGGGGAGGAAGAGAGAGGGAAACGGCCAAAGGGGTTGGGCGGCTAAGAGACTAGGGTTAGGGTTTCGGTCAGGGAAGGGATGAAGAGGAAGAGAAGAGAGTGAAATTAGGGCGGGGTGGCAACTGGTTGTTAGATTTAGGGTTTCGAGGGTTTGAAGAGATGAGAGGGAGAAGGCAAGACGAAATGAGGGGGGGGGGGGGGGAGAGAGGCGGCGGTTCACACTAGAGGGTTAGGGTTTTCAGTAAGGGAGATAAGGAAGAGATGAGGAAAGAGAGAGATCGAAGAGGGAGAGTCTCCCCAAGGGGGGCGGCGGCATTGTAGCATCCAGCTACAGTGTTGCGGGAAAAGAGAAAATATAAAGGGGGAGGGCCCTTTTTAGGGTTTTGACTTTTTTTTTTAACTATTTAAATATATTCATAAACTATTTAAAAAAATATTTAAGAACCCACAAACTCTTGAATTTTTTTTTTTTTTGAAACCATTTAGCTCAAGGTGTAATATTATATAAAAAAATTATTAGTAATTATTTCATTTTCGTTCATTTACTATTTTATTTTTAACTTTTAAGAAAAATCTCGAATCGCGTGAAAATAGAGTTTCAAAACTCACACTATTTTAAAAAAAAATGATTTCAAAACCCGAGAAAATCAAATGTCGAACATCGAGAGAGAAAGACGTGTGATTTTTCAAGCATTTTTCATGACAGATTATACAATAATTCAAAATTACTGAAATGCCCTTCGAGTTCCCGAACTTGAAACCATGCAAACTAGGGCCCACCACGGAGCCCACACCCTCATCACTGCTACCACAGTCCTGAAACAACTTAGAGATCTGAAAATCTCAAAAAAATAAAAAAATAGAACAAACTCGGAACGGGTCATTACAACACTTCCCCCTTTAAGAAAATTCGTCCTCGAATTTCAAACTAAACTCACACCTCCAGTCTTAAACAAGGCTGGAAACTGTTTTTGCATCGCTGCCTCATTCTCTCAAATGGAAGTTTCGCTGCCTCTGCGCTACCACTAAAACCAAGTGGATAATCTTGTCACAAAGACTCTCCTACCTCGAATCCTCAATCTGAATGGATCCCTCTTCTAACTGTTAGCCAAACCCTCCTGCCGACTACGGACAATCAGCAACCTCTGCCTGAGCGGCCTCACCTGCTTTGTAGTCTCATTGACCATACTCGGTCCTGACATCACTGTATCACTGATATCCGCCCAACATAAGGGTGATCTGCACGGCCTGCCATACAATATCTCATACGGTGCCATCTTGATGCTGGATTGATAGCTGTCGTTGGAAACGGTCTCAACCAAGTATAAATGACTCTCCCGACTACTACCAAAATCCAAAACTTATGTTCGGAGTATTTCCTCTAAGATCTAAACGGTCCACTCCGACTGACTATCTTCCTGTGGATAGAACGTTGCATTGAAACACAACTGTGCACCCGAATCTCCGATAAGGTTTGCCAAAATTAAGAAACAAACCTCAGATCCTAGTCTGAAACAATCGACATGGGCATGCCATGCAGTCTAACGACCTCTGCCGACTACCGCCAACTCAAAGTCTTTAGAGAAATCTTCGCCTTCCTGCCAACCTAGCCAATCAATCCACTACAACCCATACTGCATGATGCCCTCGAGGTAATTTCGACAAACCAGTAACCAAAATCCATAGTAAGGTGGCCTGACTTCCACTGGGGAAACAATAAGGATGCAATCTACCAATGGGCCTCAAGTGCTTTATCTTGACATGTTGGCAAGTCAAACAACAGGTCACAAACTTAGATTTATTAATGTAGATCATGTCATAACTCCGTGCGTCCCGGATGTGCAGCAAACTGGGAATGATGTGAGTGTCGTAATACCTCATCGCAACACTGCCCTGACATGGTTACAAACAGTCTGTCTTGAAAAAGCCAAACCATCATCTCATCTCACAGTCCATCCAAAGGGTCCACTGCCACTGGTCACAGTGTCTCTCAACGCGGTGCACCTCTCATCCGTCTGCTGAGCTCTCAAAAATCTATCATAAATCCCTAGTTGGACAACTGCGCTGCAAAACTCTGGATGCTATAACCTCCGATCAGACTCGACAAGGTTCCTCTCACCATGCGACTCAAGGCATTTGCAACTACATTCGTCTTACCGGGGTGGTAAGACGACACAAAGTCATAGTCACCAAGGTACTCCATCCACCGTCTCTGCATCATGTTCAGCTCCTTCTTGAGTGCAATACACAGTCACTAACCCCAAGTCATAATTAGGATGGTTTGGCCTTTGGGTTTTAAAATGTCTCAAACCATAAGCTACCATTCTCCATCCTGCATCAGTAAACAACTCAAACCATTACCTGAAGCATTATAGAAAGCCGCATAGTCGTGGCCTCTCTCTAGCACAATCCACATTGAAGCGGAAGTCAGACTCCCCTTCAGCCTCTGGAAGATTGTCTCGCAAGCTTCGTCCCAAACGAATGACACATACTCGTAGGTCAAACTTGTCATGGGTGCGGTGACCTTGGAGAATCCTTGATAAACTGCCGGTAGTAACCCACAAGCTTAGCTGGATCCACGGCCACCCGCAAGCTGACATCACGTGCCCAAGAAACTGAACCTCTGGCACCCAAAATTCACACTTGATGTACTTCGCACAAAGCTTGTCATCCCTCAAGACATGAAGTATGGTTCTCAAATGTTGCCCACGATCCTTCTCTAATGCTGAATACATCAAGATGTCGTCGATGAACACCACTACAACAGGTCCAGGCACGGTCTGGAAGTCCTATTAATTAGGTCCATGAATGTCGTCGGGGCATTAGTCACCCCAAACGACATTTACCTCAAATTCAACGAGTCCAAAATGAGTGGAGAAAGCAGTCTTCTCAATATTACACTCCCGCACCCTCACCTAACGGTAACTTGAACGAAGGTCCATTTTGGTGAAGCATTCGGATCCTCTCAATTGGTCAAACAGATCACTAATAATTGGCAATTGATACTTGTTCTTCACTGTAACCATGTTCAGCTGTCGATAGTCGATGCATAGTCTCATGGAGGCATCTTTCCTCTTAGCAGCCAACGCCAGTGCACCCCAAGATGAAGTGCTAGGCCGAATGAAGCCAAGGGTATCTAACTCCCTGAGTTGTTTCTACAACTCCAAAGTCTCTAACGGTGATCAAAGCATAAACTCTTAGAGCCATCCCCTTCTTGGTCAACGAGGCTGGTGCGCTCCAAGGAGGGCGCTAGGTCAATTGTAGCCAAGAGACTCCAAATCCCCGAGCTAACTCCTTAGCTCTAAAACCCTACTGGCACCACTCGATGATGAGTAGTCGAAACAAGTGCCGCACCGGGGGAGCAAATCCGCAACAAACCTTATCTCCTAACTTGGCGGTAATCCAAGAAACTTCCCTAGAAAGACATCCGGAAACCCGCTGACCACGCGAGGCATCTCAACATCTGCCAACCCCAAAGTCTCCTTCAAATCAAGCTGGCCACCAAGCTGTACAACTCCTCCACACTCAGACTGTAAGTTACAAGTCGCTCGACAATGCACCCACCGAGAGGAACTAACTCGTCACCCGCCTACAACAACAGTCCAAGGCGACCTGCAAGGAGGACAACCAATCCATCCCCAGGTGACGTCAAACTCTGAGATCCCTAAGACTTGTAGACCGACCTCCAATGCTAACTCCAATTGTTAAAATGCACGGTCCACAGATCTGGTCCGTAACCAGCGAAAATCAAGACAAAAACGGAGGGGGGACACTGGAAACGAGTAATACACCGATCAAGAGCTAAGAGACACCCATGTGCACTGCTCAAGCACCGAGCTCCTAACTCACTCATACATCGAAATTGAACCGTGTACCGCACTCACCTGAGTCCCAATGATCAACCTTACCAGTTGAACCTGTAAAATCTCTTAAAAGCCACAACTACCTCTAGCCATAACACTGGACCTGCGGGAATCCTAGAGCCAAACATACAACCACATGCTCAGCCCCTAGGCACTCCCCGCAGTCCTAGGCCTAAAATGGGCCTAACTGGCAACTCAAACACACCAAGTCCATTAACCACTCATGGAATTCCATCGGCCATCTACAGAGTTAGCCGGCCGGACTCACTCGGTAGGTGCCCATAGATTTCCAATGAATCTACCTCTATAACAAATAGTTACAAGTGAGGCCAACGAACGGGGTCCTCGCTCTCTAAACACGAGCCCCTGTGACTCCATCACGGTACTCAAGCCACTCCGAAAAATACCATCATTACCCCTCCAAGGTGAGGATCTCCTCATAATATAGGTCCCACCAAGAAACACCTCTAATTACCGTAGGGATTATGACCAATCTGACTCAAAACCTAGAGATTCGCGTCCCACAATTCCCATGACCATGTCATTGTACACCACGCACTCAAATAAGCGAACAACCTTTCCACCGACTAACAGGAGAATCAAATGCTGGTCAACCTTAAATCGGGCGACAATCTACCGCTAGATACAACTCAAGCAAACTAACTGAAGGATAGCGCATTAAGCCTACCACACAAACTTAGGGTATCTATGCACCACCCCAGAATCCGATTCGATCTACCCTATCACACAGGGGATGAACCTAATATCTAGTCATCATCACATCTATCTCTGTCCCATGCACAGTCCGAGAGTTGAACTGTGCTCCAATACCAACTGTAACACCCTGTCCCGCTACGGGCGCATTATTTCCGAAACATCTCAAAACACTACCAAAAAATAAAATACCGTGCATTTTTTTTTTTTTTGGAAAAAGGCCACTGCTCCCGCTTAACAACCCGAATGAACAAAACTCACTATACTATTAAACATAACGAACAACCACAGACTATTCGAATACAATTATACAATCATCCAGACAACATCATACGGTAATATGTCCATATGGAACAAAAGCCTTTCAAACTAAGGCATGAACATAAATGTAAAATATCCAACTTCAACTACTACTCCTCGGGTTTCTGCTCAAGAGACCCATTTGGCCCCTCTGTAATTGGGGTACCTGAAAGGTAAAGGGTGAGCTAACCAGCCCGTGAAGGGAGAAAGCATATCACATGTCAGCAATAAATAAATCATATGCATAAATGCGAGAACCTCATGATAACAAAGGTGCTCAAGAGCACGTAAAATCCAACCTCATCAATTAGTAATCCACTGGTCAGATCCAAGACATCATCTCGGTAACCCACACCGGATCCTCTAGCTAACTCCGGTCTCCCTACTAATGTCATCAGGAGACTACACAATATATCCAGCCTAGTGAATAGATAATGAATATCACCTGTCAGCAACATATATATCTTATGCATGAATGCAAGAACATCATCATAGAGTGCATGTCTCTGTACACGAGTGCTCAACTATATTACCAGGCAATTGGTCCCTCTGACCAGTCTGGGGTATTGCCTCTATAACTCACGTGGTCCTCCAACAACTCCAGTCTCCCAACCAATCCAACCGGGAGACCATACCATACACAACAGCCTCAACCGCCGGAATGCAACTGGGAAACCCGCATCCCCTATGGGGGCAGGCACCTCGACCGCCGGAACGCAACGGGGAAACCCGCATCTCCTATGAGGGTCTCGACCGTCGGAGCGTAACGAGGAAGTCCTCCCAACAATCAAACTCATCACATAATTATAAACATATACACATATGAACAATCTCTCCAATGCATACACATGATGTCATGATCATATATAACAACTTAAACTTATGACAAGTCACAATTCCCCATACTCATGATCCCATTCATGTTACATGTAAACATACCACATGTTATCATTAAATCTCAGACATCATATTCGACACCCAACGTATATCTTATTCTCATCATAAATTCATTCATGTGAAATAGTTAAATACACCATGTGTTGTCACTCAATTTCAAGCATCATGTTCAATATTCGTTCATCCGATCAGAAATATTATTATTATTTTATTTTATTTTCTGCATAAAGTTGACCTGAGTACACTCGAATGGATCCCTTGCACAGATTCATCCAATGGTTCCCTTACCGAGTGGCTAAATAAACGAAGGGCCCCATTCAAGTCACTCCAAGTCCAAGGTCAAAGTTTAAGAGATGCAAATATATGCTAAAGTAGTGATAACTCCCCTCACCTGAGTTTGTTTTCAAAATCCATACGATGAAAACAAGTCGAAGGGTTGAAGGAAGTGATGCACAGGTTCAAGGTCGAGACATGCTGCAAACGAGTCTACAAAGTCTGAAATGGGCCCGAAGTGGGCCTGGGCTGGGCCAACCTGAACTGGGCCGGGCCGAAAAGTTGAGTTGGGCTTGCACCAGAATGAAGGAGTTGGGCCGGTCTGTCGGGTCTGGAAAAGGGCAGGACTCAAATGGGCTTGGGAAATTGGGCCTAAAGTGGACTGGGCTTGGCTCCAACTAAAGTGGGCCTGAAGCGAGTTGGGCTTCAAGCTACTGGGTCAGACCAAGTTGGGTTCAGCTGAGCGGGCCTGGTTGGGTCGGACGTGGGAAAATGGGATCTAAGGATTGGGGATTAGGGTTTCCTGGGCAGAGGAGGGGAAGAGTAGGAGAAGATGGAAGGATGGCGACGGGTTTAAGGTTTTAGGAAATAGGTGTCGAGAGGAAGACAAATGGGAGAAGAAGAAAAGAGAAACGACTAAAGGGGTTGGGCGGCTAAGAGACTAGGGTTAGGGTTTTTGTCGGGGAAGGGATGAAGAGGAAGAGAAGAGAGAGAAATTAGGGCGGGGTGGCAACTGGGTGTTAGATTTAGGGTTTCGAGGGTTTGAAGACATGAGAGGGAGAAGGCAAGGCAAAAGAGGGAGAGGGGAGGGGGGGGGGGGGGGGGGGGGGGGGGGGGGCAACAGCTCACACTAGAGCGTTAGGGTTTCCAGTAAGGGAGATAAGGAAGAGATGAGGAAAGAGAGAGAGAAGAGTGAGAGGGCCCCTTTTAGGGTTTTGAGGTTTTTTTTTTTTTTTTTAAGTATTTAAATATATTCATAAACTATTTAAAAAAATATTTAAGAACCCACAAACTCTTGTATTATTTTATCTTTTTTTTTAAACCATTTCGCTCAAGCTGTAATATTATATAAAAATATTATTAGTAATTATTTCATTTTCATTAATTTACTATTTTATTTTAAACTTTTAAGAAAATCTTGAATCGCGTAAAAACAGGGTTTCAAAACTCACACTATTTTAAAAGAAAATGATTTCAAAACCCGAGAAAATCAAATGTCGAACATCGAGAGAGAAAGACGTGCGATTTTTCAAGCATTTTTCCTGATAGATTATACAATAATTCAAAATTACTGAAATGCCCTTCGAGTTCCCGAACTCGAAACCATGCAAACTAGGGCCCACCATGGAGCCTACACCCTCCTCACTGCTACCACAGTCCTGAAACAACTCAAAGATCTGAAAATCTCAAAAAAAAAAAAAAATTGAACAAACTTGGAACGGATCATTACATAATTAGTCTAATAATCAGGGGTAAAAATGTAATATTTCAGTGCTCAGCACCAGTTGACTAAGAGATTGACTGAGTCGATCCACCAGTCGACTAGTATATCATCTGGTATTAAAGCAGCAGTTTTTGGCAGTTTCGGTGGTTTCTTCACACTAGAGCGTTAGGGTTTTCAGTAAGGGAGATAAGGAAGAGATGAGGAAAGAGAGAGAGAAGAGTGAGAGGGCCCCTTTTAGGGTTTTGAGGTTTTTTTTTTTTTTTTAAGTATTTAAATATATTCATAAACTATTTAAAAAAATATTTAAGAACCCACAAACTCTTGTATTATTTTATCTTTTTTTTTAAACCATTTCGCTCAAGCTGTAATATTATATAAAAATATTATTAGTAATTTTTTTGATTTTCATTAATTTACTATTTTATTTTAAACTTTTAAGAAAATCTTGAATCGCGTAAAAACAGGGTTTCAAAACTCACACTATTTTAAAAGAAAATGATTTCAAAACCCGAGAAAATCAAATGTCGAACATCGAGAGAGAAAGACGTGCGATTTTTCAAGCATTTTTCCTGACAGATTATACAATAATTCAAAATTACTGAAATGCCCTTCGAGTTCCCGAACTCGAAACCATGCAAACTAGGGCCCACCATGGAGCCCACACCCTCCTCACTGCTACCACAGTCCTGAAACAACTCAAAGATCTGAAAATCTCAAAAAAAAAAAAAAAAATTGAACAAACTTGGAACGGGTCATTACATAATTAGTCTAATAATCAGGGGTAAAAATGTAATATTTCAGTGCTCAGCACCAGTTGACTAACAGATTGACTGAGTCGATCCACCAGTCGACTAGTATATCATCTGGTATGTTAAAGCAGCAGTTTTTGGCAGTTGCGGTGGTTTCTTCACACTAGAGCGTTAGGGTTTTCAGTAAGGGAGATAAGGAAGAGATGAGGAAAGAGAGAGAGAAGAGTGAGAGTCTCCCCAAGGGGGGTGGCGGCACTGTAGCATCTAGCTATAGTGCTGCGGGAAAAGAGAAAATATAAAGGGGGAGGGCCCCTTTTAGGGTTTTGAGGTTTTTTTTTTTTTTTTTAGGTATTTAAATATATTCATAAACTATTTAAAAAAATATTTAAAAACCCACAAACTCTTGTATTATTTTATCTTTTTTTTAAACCATTTAGCTCAAGCTGTAATATTATATAAAAATATTATTAGTAATTATTTCATTTTCATTAATTTACTATTTTATTTTAAACTTTTAAGAAAAATCTTGAATCGCGTAAAAATACGGTTTCAAAGCTCACACTATTTTAAAAGAAAATGATTTCAAAACCCGAGAAAATCAAATGTCGAACATCGAGAGAGAAAGACGTGTGATTTTTCAAGCATTTTTCTTGACAGATTATACAATAATTCAAAATTACTGAAATGCCCTTCGAGTTCCCGAACTCGAAACCATTCAAACTAGGGCCCACCATGGAGCCCACACCCTCCTCACTGCTACCACAGTCCTGAAACAACTCAAAGATCTGAAAATCTCAACAAAAAAAAAATTGAACAAACTTGGAACGGGTCATTACATAATTAGTCTAATAATCAGGGGTAAAAATGTAATATTTCAGTGCTCAGCACCAGTTGACTAACAGATTGACTGAGTCGATCCACCAGTCGACTAGTATATCATCTGGTATGTTAAAGCAGCAGTTTTTGGCAGTTTCGGTGGTTTCTTCACACTAGAGCGTTAGGGTTTTCAGTAAGGGAGATAAGGAAGAGATGAGGAAAGAGAGAGAGAAGAGTGAGAGTCTCCCCAAGGGGGGCGGCGACACTGTAGCATCTAGCTATATTGCTGCGGGAAAAGAGAAAATATAAAGGGGGAGGGCCCCTTTTAGGGTTTTGAGGTTTTTTTTTTTATGTATTTAAATATATTCATAAACTATTTAAAAAAATATTTAAGAACCCACAAACTCTTGTATTATTTTATCTTTTTTTTTAAACCATTTAGCTCAAGCTGTAATATTATATAAAAATATTATTAGTAATTATTTCATTTTCATTAATTTACTATTTTATTTTAAACTTTTAAGAAAAATCTTGAATCGCGTAAAAATAGGGTTTCAAAGCTCACACTATTTTAAAAGAAAATGATTTCAAAACCCGAGAAAATCAAATGTCGAACATCGAGAGAGAAAGACGTGTGATTTTTCAAGCATTTTTCTTGACAGATTATACAATAATTCAAAATTACTGAAATGCCCTTCGAGTTCTCGAACTCGAAACCATTCAAACTAGGGTCCACCATGGAGCCCACACCCTCCTCACTGCTACCACAGTCCTGAAACAACTCAAAGATCTGAAAATCTCAAAAAAAAAAAATATTTGGATAAACTTGGAACGGGTCATTACATAATTAGTCTAATAATCAGGGGTAAAAATGTAATATTTCAGTGCTCAGCACCAGTTGACTAACAAATTGACTGAGTCGATCCACCAGTCGACTAGTATATCATCTGGTATGTTAAAGCAGCAGTTTTTGGCAGTTTCGGTGGTTTCTTCACAAAAATGGGCAGTTCTTGGAGGTTGGAAACAACCCAGAAGGTGTTGTAACCAAACCAAGTGGTGGGTTTACAAAAGAGGAAGTTGTAGGAGATGAAGAAAGGGAACCGTTTTTTCAACGGTGGAATCCCATCTGAGAAAGGGAGAGGAGTTGATTCTCTCTCATTTAAGGCTGCTTCAGGTTGAAGAGACAACAGAAGGAGCAAGATGAAGAAGGCCCACTCTTTCCACTGTGGAGTCCCATCAGAGAAAGGGAGAGGCGTTAGTTCTCTCCCACTCAATGCTGCTTCAAGGTTGTAAAGAGAACAGATGGAGCAAGTTTGAATGAGACGTCAGTAGAGTAGAAGAATTTGGAGGATGCTACTCCTTGTTTCACTCTTTGTTTTTAGTGTATTCAGATGCAAAAAAAACTATATTTGTAATACCACTTATTTTTAGTGGATATTTTGCCTAGATTGGCACGTGGATGTTTTCCTACTTAAAGGGTATTACCATGTTAAAAAAAATACTGTCTCAGTACCATTTTTCCCATTTGTATGTGTGTTGCAGGAAGACGATCCTAGATTCGGGTCCCGCTCGTACATCTAGAAAGGCAAGTAGGGGCGTCGAAACTTCTTTCAGATCAATGGTGGCCAGTATTGAGGAAAAGACGGTAAGTCCTGATAGCTTTAACTCGCACCTTTTGTCAGTTTTCCATGTAAACGGAGGCTTTAGTTGGGTTGATGGTCTGGGTCGTAAGATATCCCTGCATCGTATTAAAAACGTGAGTTATAGCCCCAGAATCAAGCCACCAATTTTTAGATGAAACTTCAGTGAGATTAGATTCAAAACATATAGAAATGGAATAATTACCTTCATTTTCGAACCACGCTCTCCTTTTATGGCAGTCTTTCTGGAAATGCTATTGTTTCTTGCAAAAGTGGCACCTCACACTACCTGTCCCCTGATTTTGAGTCCCGGAAGACGCACTAACTCAAATGGTTTATTTCCGATTTTCTTAACTTTGTTGGGCTTCCATCCTATTTTCTTATTGGATCCTTCATTCGTTAGATGGAGTGAGTGATGTCAAATCTGCTTAAGTTTGTTCTCCTCCTGAATTAATATGCTTGACAGTTCATTTACTTGCCATTTATCTTTCATAGTATTGTAATTTATCTGAAATGACCCATATTGAGGAGGCAGAGAATTTAGAATGAATTGGACAAGGAAAGTATCATCTACACTCATCCCTACATTCTTTAGCTGAGTAACAACATTTTTCATCTCCGAAACGTGCTCATACATGCCACCGCTTCCACTGTATTTAATGGTGGTCAGCCTGGCCATAAGTGTCCCTGCTAAGGACTTGTCCGTTGTTTTGAATTTAATTTTTCAATATTTTGGAGGTATTCCTTGGCATTATCAGTTTTGGATAGCGAAGTCTTGATATTATTTGCCACTGTCATGCGCATAAACATGAGGCTAAGTGTTGAGCATTGAAATATTATATTTTTACCCCTGATTATTAGACTTGTTAGCCTTGATTTTGTACATATCACATGCAACTAATGTCAATTTCAAGTTTTTTAGATTAAAAATGTATAATATAGGAAATCAAGCTAAGTCAGTGGATAATTGCAAGTTTTGAGCTTAATTTGGAAGGTCTGGAATTTTAGTAAATAATTCAGACCATTTTTAGGGTTTTAAATGTAACTTGATTAATTTGGATCCATTTATGAGAGTTTAGATTAATTCAATATTATTAGATTTTAAAGTGGTGAGTTGATTATTAAATTTCGGAAGGGAAACCTCCAATTCAAGAGACAAAGGCTGAAATTCAAGATTAATGGGTCAGAGATCCACTTCAGTTGGGCCAAGATAAGCTCCACAAGCTATCATTAAGCTAGGCTACAGGCAGTCCATGCGCATATCATAGATGGGTCAGACCAATGTCCACTCCAAAGTCTAACAAAGGCCCAAGTCCTCAAGCTCAAGTTCCACTGGAGGCCCATGTGATCATTTATAGGTCCTAATCCCAACTCCATAACCCAGTCACATGCCCAAGCCTTGTCCATTTCCTTATCAATCCACACTATCCAATCTCCTATACAATGCAACCTTAACCACTCATCTTCATCCCTTATTCCTAACATTCCATCTCATGCATCAAAATTAGGTCAAACTTAGAGCCACCCATCAAATCCAACCCACACATGCATGACATTAGATCTAGGCCATCCAACCTATCCATCATCTAGATTAACCTTAGGATCGCAACCATCCATACATCATTTCATCATCCATCCATTTATATCAACCATCACTCGTTAAAGTCATTAGATTTAGGACATTTCATCACAATCCTCCATTTCATGCAAACATTTTCATCATCCATCCATTTATATCAACCATCACTCATTAAAGTCATTAGATTTAGGACATTTCATCACAATCCTCTATTTCATGCAAACATTTTCGGTAAACCCTAGAGCCTCCATGCTAATCCATTGCATACGTACATCATGTTAGATCTAAGCCATTCATTCTATCATCGATCCATCTTAATCTTTGAATTATAACCCTCCATTAGGTACCTCATCATTCCTATATTTTATTTCATCCAATAAACCTTAGAGCGATTAGATCTTAACCCAAAGCAATCTAAGCCGTTCACTCATAAAAACCCTAGATCTAGAATAACTTGCATCCGAAGTCATTCCACATCACCTACATCTCATCCTCAATCCACAAATCCTCCACACGATTTTCTCAATCTCTCTCGTATCCATTTGAATTTCACAGTCAACCTTAAGCCATGTCATCATGTTATCATTCATTTATTCATTCATTCATTTCATCTTTAGATCTCCACCATCCATGCATTGCATGCATTACACAAAACCTTAATCCCAAGCTACAAAATTCGCCCATGCTCAATCCAGATCCTATTTTCTCTCCTTTCCTTATTGCAGTCCAAGTTAACTTAGCCTCCATGCTAGCTTCGATCCCAAGATACCGAACTTCATGTATACCCTAGTGTAACCCTAATCTTTTCTATCTTTAATTCTCCATCATCCAATTTCAGTGAAATCTAATCCAAGCCATTCGCTAATCACTCAAACCAAGATTAAATCCCAACCGTCCATTCTAACCCTGATCCTATAAATAGAGCACTAAGCACAACACAAAATTCGAATTTGACTTGGAGCTCAAGAGAACCAAAGGCTGAGGAGAAAAGATCAAGAGACAAGAAGACAGATAATGGAGGTCCCACACGATTTTACAAGTGAGAGTTGTAAATTTATGTCTCCATTTTTGTTTTCTTGTTCTCTATTTATGTATGCATGTACTCGAATTTTTCCATTAAATAGATAATGGTCGTTTCTTTTAGAATTGTTGAAAGTCCGATTATTCAGATTTCTTTTCATACTCTCTTTTGATTTTAAATCTATATTCTTTGTTTAATTGATGATTAGAAATTAGGTTGTAAGTGTTGAATCTGAAATCTAAACATTAATTAAATAAAAGTTTATGAATTTTTAATTAAATGGCATGAATTGATATTTCAATTCTAAGCTTTGAATTTCAGATCTAGGTTTCTTAATTGTTTATTTATTTTCGGCGATAAGAGAAGAATTCCATAACCACATTTAAATTATGCATCTATTTATTTGTCATTTACATTATTTGTCAATTTATTTCCTATATTTAGTTACATTAGTTACTTTGTATGTTTGTTGTATAAAAATTGTTCAATATATGTTTTTATTGTAAATCTTGTATGCTTAATTTTTAATTCTTTAATTCATTGTATCGAAACTCTCTCTCTCTCTCTCTCTCAAATTTCACCTAACTAAAACTGGAGATATCCACAAAGCCTAGGCAAGGTCCACTAAGGGTATGGGTTCCTCCTGAGGTCATCTAGAGCCAATTTACTTGTGTGGTTGCCATACATCAATGAGTTTGGAATCTTCAATAATTGAGGCTTGATTCATTGGTTTCAATCTTCCAAGACATTGCTTCACCGAGGTCACGAATTTGACAAAAAGGTGACTCGGCAAGCCGGGGCATTAATAATGTTTTTAGTAAACCACATTGCTTTTAGGAGAAGCAAGTCCAAATTAGAAGAGGAAATCCCTTTGGCCATCCCTACCTCCATATTAAAAAATCAAATTCATTTGGGGGAGTTGCTGCAACCAACGAAAGTTCTCTCTCTGTCTCTCCCTTGGGCGAATTTGGATTTCTCTCCTAGGGTTCTCTCCTCTATACCATTTTCTAAGGTATGGGTCCTTCTCTTCCTCTTTTCTCTTATGATTTTCGATTTTCTCTTTTCCACTACTAATGATTTTCAACTAGAGGGAGAAGGAAAATATCATGTAGACTTGATTAAAATTTGGTTTTAACAAATGAGAGAAGATGTGTAGAAATGGATCATGGTTTATGGAGATGAATATGTAAAATTCAATCTTTATGGATTGAAACCTTGGAATTTCAATTTCAGTGGATGGAAATCTAATTTTCTGAATTCTAAACCATCCGAACTTTCCATAGTTGGATTTTACATCTCTAATAATTATTTGTAGAACTTTAATAACCATGTTGTTACTGGTGGGACATTTGGTGGACTGTTTCTCAGATTCAAACTGTATGATTCTGCACGATGTTTTGAAAAATTCATAATTGGAGCTCCTGAACTCGATAATATTCGAAATTTAGTATTTTTGGACATATGTTAAATTAATTGATGATTAATTTATGGCATTATGGGCATATTTTCACGTGATAAATCTTCATATTTATATTTGTTAGTCATGGCATTCATGCATGTCTTTATATGTTTTGAGATCATACATGAGCATTCTTAGATAGGTGGGTGATGGAGATTTAGTTGAGTCCATGGGATTGATGGTTTGTGACCACTGGATTATGATAGCTAACCGATGGTTGATGACCAATGGTGACACAGGGTGGGCAGGATCGAGTTTTGATATGGACAAGTGACTCAATAAAAAAAATAAGATTGGGTGAGATGGCTTGGCTAAATGGGATAACGTTGGGATTTAAAGGGTTCAATGGGTATTATTTAATAAAAATATGGAAGAATAAATTGGCCAAGGGACGGTCAACCGTTCTAGTCAACCATAGAGCATGGGCTGTTTGAGGATTTAAAGAAAGTGCTTGGGAAGTAGCGCTCATAACGGTAAATCAATGTTTTAAAATCCGACTCGTAGAGCGACCCGTTTTAAACAAAAGGACGAGTTAAATAACGTTCAACCGGTTGAATCATAGTCAAACTCGGTCAAACCCATATCATTAACATAATATTATAAATAATATTAAATTATTAACTAAGGTTTAATTAATGAGTTGAAACAAAATTTTATGTAAAAAATACTTTATCAATATATATTTTAGTGGTTGAGAATAATGTTTCAAAAAAATTAATCATTCAAAAAATCTTTTAATATAAATATTATTGTTGATCAAATAAAAAAGATAAAATAACAACTTAATAGTTTGTCAATAGATATTTTAATCATTAAAAAATCCTTTATTATAAATATTATTGATTTTTATTAAGTTTTTTTTTATGTTTTATTATTTTTCTTTTTAAAAATGTTAACATCTCACGTTTTTAAAAGAATTATGTATAAAATCTTAACTTATTAAAAGTTTAAATAATTTTTATTAAACATTTACTTTTCACATTCAACTTTTTTTTTTTTTAAAATAAGATAAGTTCAAAAGGAGGGTTGAAACTTCAAACTTCCAAGGAGAGAACAAAGAAACCCAGCTTCTGTGGGAGTAGGAATCCCACATCGACGACTAGCTAGGCAATACGTGGTCATAGAGCTATAAAATATTAAATTTATTATTTTGAATGGTTAATTTTCTTCAATTTTTTGGCAACAATATTTTTTCAATTTAAATGGGTTCTTCACGGGTTACGGGTTTTTTGAAAAATCCAGTCAAACCTGTGAGTCTAACCAGGTAAATAAGGGTTTTTCTATCCAGTCGGATTTTAGAAAAACCGACCCATATGTATGCCGGTTACGGTTGACCCGAGCGTCAACCCGCGGGCCGGGCCGGGTTTGATAACATTGCGGTGAATGGGTATTAAGAGTGATGGGGGAATAAAATAATAAAAAAAAAAGAAAAGAGGACAAAATGAAAGATGGGAAAGGTCTGTGAGTTTGCTGGCTTGACTGGGTCCGAATGGGGATCCAGTGAGGGACGATGGATGTGCGTGGAGAAGGCGAAGTAGGAAAGAAGGGTGCTTGCAGCGATGTGGATTGGTTGGTTGGCAGGGGGAAGATGGATCTGATCAATGGACTAGGAAGTAGCGATGGAAGATGATGTGGGCCTGGGAATGGACGGTGGTTGGAAGATGGTAGCTACTGGAGGGAGGCTGAAACAGGGTGAGAAGGAAGAAGGGCTCAAACCTGTTTTCCACGGACAGATCTGCAGCATGAATAGATGGCACTCGAACGAAAAGACAAGCTTGGTCCAGGCACGGTAGAAACTCTGCAGTGGATAGCAAAGGAAGGTTGGGTGTTGCTTGAACTCCAAGTCAGGAGTTTGTACAGCACCGTCGCATACGGGAAAGGAGAAGACGAAAATAAGAAGAGACCCGAATCCAAGGGAGCGAAGAAGAAACGGGCGCACCCGTAAGGGAGAAGGGGAGGTTTAGAAAACTTCCAATTTTTTTTTAATTCATCATAAATCTGCCAATTACATTCTATTATGACGTTTTTATAAGAAAACCCAAATTCTAAAAATGGAAATAAATGAAAAACGAAAATCAACAAATAGAAATAAATCTACTACTGCTGAAAATAGAAATCGTTGTTGCTGGAGTTGAACTCTATAAAAGAAGAAATGGCTGCAATTGAAACAAATAATACATGGGAGCTAGTAGACTTACCACCTAAAAAAAATGCAATTCGAGTGAAATGGAAGTACAAGGTGAAGTACAATGCAGATGGAACCGTGCAAAAATTCAAAGCAAGACTCATTTCAAAAAGGTATGTTCAAAAGCATGTAATAGATTTCTTTGACACATTTTCTCCCGTTGCTAGATTTGTAACTGTTAGGATTATTTTGGATATAATAGATCAAATGAAATGGCATATTTTTCACTTTGATGTTAAATCTGCATTTTTAAATGGTTGTTTGGAAGAAGATGTGTATGTTGAACAGCCACAGGGATTTGTGTTCGAAGGAAAAGAGGTGAAAGTTTACAAACTGAAGAAGGCTTTATATGAATTGAAGCAAGCCCCAAGAGGATGGCATAGTAGACTTGACTCTTATCTTCTTCAAAATGGGTTCCACCGAAGTGATAGTGAGTCCACTTTATATGTGAAGGTTTATGTGGATGACATCATATACAATTGATCTTCTATCATTCTTATCAAAGAATTTAAGGAGAACATGATGCATGAGTTTGATATGTCTGATTTGGGATTACTACATTATTTTCTTGGTCTTCAAGTTTAGCAAACTAATGATGGTATTTTTATTTCTAAAAAAATATACGCAATAGATTTTCTTAAGAAATATAATATGTTGAATTGCAAGGCATCTTTTACTCCCATGAATACAAGTGAGAAATTGACTGTGAATGATGGGACTGCAAAGACTAATGAAAAGTTTTTTAGAGGGATGGTGGGAGGATTGTTGTATTTGACTCACTCTCTTCTAGATATTATGTTTTCTGTCAGTTTGGTCTCAAGATTTATGCATAACCCTTCTATACATCATCTTAGAGCAACAAAGTGGATTATTCGTTATATCTGAGCGACAAGCAATTATGGGATTTGCTATAAACAAATTGGTCATTTTAAATTGCTTGGTTTTACTGACAGTGAATGGGTTGGTTTTGTAGATAACAGGAAAAACGCAAGTGGATTCATTTCCAGTCTTGGTTCAGGAGCTATTTCATGGATCTCTAAAAAGCAAACGACAGTTGCATTATCATGTTCTGAAGCTGAATACACTGTGGCTTCATTAGCTGTGTGTCAAGCCATATGGATGCGAAAGATTTTGGAAGTCTTGCACCATGTTCAAAGAGAGGTGATAAAGATCTATTGTGATAACAAGGCGACAATCTCAATGAAAAGTCATCCATTTTTCCAGGGAAGAACAAAGTATATTGAGATTCGTCACCACTTCATTCGAAATGTTGTTGTAGAAGGCATGATCGTGATGAAGTATTGTTCAACTAATGATCAAATTGCAGACGGGATCACCAAAGCACTCTCATATCCGAAGTGATGAGAAGTGATGATGCAAATCTAGTCCTTGATTGGTTGCTCTCCACCAGTCTTAACTTGACTTGTTCATGTTGAATCATGGTTTGTTTTGTGAGTCATCCCACTACCCCATCATTTAGGATGTGGATTGTTAGTCTCATGAATGTGGGATTAAGTGTCCTACCCATAAAGATTAGGTGTCCCATGTTTGTTAGTGAGGTGTCCCATGTTGTGGCAATGGGTCCCTAGACTTAGGCATTCTATGGTTAGTTGTGTTAGTGGGTTAATGATGTTTGTAGGTAGTTATTTTAAGAAAGTGGGGATGCCCACTATGTTGTTATCTTTTCTATAAATTGGTGTGTAATTAAAGTTGAAATAATGAAGCAAAAACTTATTGTTTGCATCTACAAATCAGCGTGGTGTTCTCCATTCTCTCTCTTTCTCCAATAGTTTCCACTTATTTTGGGATTTCCACACCTCGGTAGACTCTCTGAGTCTTCTGCATGTGCTACATCAAATGGGTTCTGATAGTCAACTATGATTATTGAGGTTAAGTCCATGAATGGTGTTGGTGACAAATGTCGTTCTGATAGCCAGTTGCTGGTTGCCAACCAGATGTGGCCGATTTGGGGCCTGATAGCCAGTTGTGGCCGATGGGGCTAGGTCTTCTTGACCATTTTTGTGCACATTAGACTTTGATGATTTGGTTGGATGCATGGGATCGGGGATATCATTGGTACTTTGCATTACATGTATTGATAATTACGCAATTGCATATTTATTTATGTTCCTTGACTAATGGCTGAAAATAATTTTCTTATCTTATACTTTGATTTTGAACAACTTTATAACTTAATTTTTAGTATAATAAGACTCCCTAGTTCACATAACATCATAAATTAAAAACTATTTCTATTCTTTCTCAAAAGTAACGTAGTTATGTGGCCCGTCTAAAACATGGATCGAGTTATTCAAAAACCTATCTGAGTTAAAAACTCTTAAAAATCCGTTGTAACATGTGGTTCAACCCGATTTCAATAATCAAACTGTGACCCCTTAAATTTTAAAACCCTTTAAAAAAATAACTCTATAATCCCAGAAGGAAAACTCCATCACGTAGGAAGAAAAAGAAAAACTACCAACATTTCAACACTCCTATTGAGCTACTACTTTCATGAACTTCATCATGCCTGGAGAGAAAAAAAAAAAATAGAGAGGGGCAGAAGAAAGGAAAAGAAAAACAGAGAGGGGCGGCTAGGTTTTGGACGTTTTATAGAGTGGACGAAGAAAAGAAAAAAATAGAGAAGGGGGCGTTTTACACAGAGGAGCTGAAGATAAGAATAAAAAAAAGAGGGGCGTTTGTAAGTTTCTACGATTTTAGGGTTCCGTGTGCACCCTTTTTAGGGTTTAGTAAGGAAAGACCTGAGTAATTAAAAACCTCACATGAGGAAAGGATTAATGTGTTTTTAATAAATATTTTAAAGGATTTAATATTTTCTCATAATTTCCTTCATTCTATTATAAATATAAATAAATAAATGGAATACATGAGAGGCAAAAAATTCAACCGAAAAAAATGTAGTTATTTAGATTAGTTAAATGGAAAATTTTAATTCATTTTAAAGGTTTTTTATTTAATATAAATTTATAAATTGGGTGATTCAAATAAAAATATATTTTTATTTCTATTTGTTGTTTATTTATAATTTCATAATAATATTATGAGATTATAATAGATTATATAATTTAGAATTTTTATATTTGAGTAGGTTTATTTTTCAAGTCAAACCCTACTTGAGACTCATCGAACTCGTTATAAATGAATGAATATAACATTCTGTCTGAGTGACTCCAATTTAAATATATGATATAACAACCTATCAGAGTGACTCAGACTAAATTTTAGAGCATGATATTTTTAAAAAAGCACCGGATTTTGTGAAGAGGGATTACCTAAGATTAATGCCTAATAATGATGGTGATAAATAAGTCCTTGCAATTAGGGATGGCAAAATGGATCAGGTCGGGACTATACTGGATCAAGCTGGAGCCTGATTTTGACTAAGAAAGCCATAGCCCAATGAAGAGTCCGAAATGAAGCCAAGACAGAGAAAAGTCTAAATTGGGACAAACCTGCTGACTATCATGTCTCTATTTTTTTTAATTCTTCATTGATTTTATCAAAATTCAACTATACAGATTGAAAATAGACTTAATAAAATACAACTATAAAAGGTTTCAACGTAAAAAACTATTTATGGCCACTTAACCTGAGTAATCATAATCATTGGAAGTTATTAAAAAAATTCAAAGAAAGGATGTTAGATGATCTTAACCACTAAAATTAAGTGACTACAAATTAAGTTTTAAGATAAAATTTGATCCACTTATAGCTCAAGTCTACTTTCAATCTCTAGATAGATTTTATCACATGTATTAAACAAAATTATACAAAAATATTTGAGTTGAGTATCGAGTTTTGGGCTTCAGCATTGATATGTCCATGCTCAAGCTCGATAGCAATCAAGTTACACATGAAAGCTCTCTTTTGAGTCCGGCTTCTTACGCTTTCGGACAAAATTGCCATCCTTACTTCAATTGGATTGCATTGAACTTGTAAACGATGACCAACATAAAAAGGGAGCTTCGATTGATCTAATTGATGAAATTTAACTCATTATATATTGTCACTTGTCCACTCTAATATGATTACTTTAATCTGTTGAATTATTTTTATGATAGATGGTCTATAAGCAACTAAGCATTTCTTTATTTTGGACGATAAGTAGCGTTTGACAGAATTAACTTTTGTTAGGTTAAAATATTAATAACTATTTTTTTTTTCTTTTGTTGGTGATGATCAACCCCACAAATATACCAAGTATCTCAATGTGGAGTCAACTTTTGTTGTACTAAAATATCTACAACCTTTTCTTTAAGCTAGGTAGTGGACCAACCCACCGATAACCAAAGTATTGGGATATGTGTCTTAATTTCACCAACTCGTGAATTCAAACTCTTTGCACTTGACATTTTCATTAAGGTAATGTTATCGACACCCCCAAGTCATTTTATATACACCCCCTATCTCTACTTTCTTCTTGTACCCCTCTCAATTCCCACATGCACAGTTTACCACCTCCTTCTGCAGTAACACATGCTTTTTGGAGCTCTTTTCAAGGGTCATTCCTTCTCCTCTTTAAAACTAGGGTTTCTCTTCTTCTCTCCCTTCCCAGACAACACCCAGACATTCATTGTCGTCGATGTTGAGGTATTTTTCTCAATATTTTTTCCTCGTTTTTTCTTTCAATAGTCTCTTTCTCATGGTGGTGCAGTAGTATTTCCCAGTGGGATCCACTTTCAAAGCTTGAAGTTGGAGAATGCAGGGGTCCTGCCATCTCAGCAAGCAACGTTGGCACGTTTTGAGTCTCCGGCGAGTGTCAAATTCACCGGCGAGACTGCATCGGATTGCGGCTTCCTAAAGGCCTATGCAGCCTTTGCGGCAGCCATCTATATCTCTTTAGTGTTTCTGGATTCTTGCACCGGCAAATGTGATGTCGAGTCCGCAGAGTTGAGGCAGGCCGAACGACCTCGAAGCGATATCGCCGCCACGTCATGTGCCCGTGCAGCCATCTCGGCGGTTGGGAAGTCCCAAACCATATCCGTGACTTCTTGTGCTGCTCGCAAACCTCGCACACCCATTTGCCGCCGTTTCTCCGCCACACATCCTTGTAAACAGGGTGTCTCGTATCCAAGAATTTTGATGCAGCGACAATAGGATCTGATGGCTCAAAGAACCGAACTGTGGTGATGTTCATGACTCGATCGAAATGGACAGTTGATGGTGGAGTGTAATGGGTCTTTGGTAATTAAATGGAGGAAAAATAAAGGGGTATGGACTGTAGTGGGAAGAATTAATGGGAAAGATTGAAGAAAAATAGAAGTGGGTACGAGTGAAGCTTTGTTTCCAGGTGAACAAGGCTTGAGTCGTAAAAGTGGAATAGGATGCAGGGTCCTCTGTTGGCGTACAAAGAAGGTTGAGTTAGAGGCGATGAAGGGAGCACGTGGATATACAAGCAGCAGCAGATCTGGGTATCAGGGCTAGTCCAAGCAGCAGCAGATGGGTTCTGGGCTGCGTTTGGAGAGCCCCAGGCGGACAGTAGAGGGTACTCAAACAACGGGACAGGGACGGCAGTGCTTGAGCTGATACGATGTCAAGCAATCTTCCAGCGAAGAGAGGGAAGTAGAGAAAGAGGGGGGAAAAGAAGAACCTCGAAAAGAGCTCTTAAAAGGTGTTTTACTATTAAAGGTGAGAGAGAGAGAGGTGGTAAACTGCTTCTATGGAATTGAGAGAGAGGTAAAAGAGGAAATTAAAATAAGGGGGTGTATATAAAAAATATTTGGGGGTGTGTATACAATTAGTCTTTCATTAAGTGCCAATCTCTCCAAATATCTAAGTGGTGTGTGGCTGAAATGAATAAATTGTGAGTGTCTTCACATTCCGACAGATGTGGAGTGCACCACATTGTTGCCATACCATATCGACCCCATTGTCGAGTGCAAGAACCTTCCTCCAGCGTTATTGTTGTTTGTTCACTCTTTCTTTTCGTAACCACTCCATCAGCCTATTCTCTTATTCTTCTTTGACAACATAGCACTTTCTATTATTGCTTCTATTTTTACTTCGGCAAAAATCTAATTTTTGTGCCTATGCTCTCCCGGCTGCCACTTTCATTCGCACACCCCTATAATCCACTATTTACATTGCCACTCAAGGAAGCCCATATAAGTGAGCCTTGATTTCTCAGTATCTAAGTAGGCAATGGCAGACAAAGAGAAAATCGTCTTTGTCACCTGAGCAATAGCCAAGCAGATGTCATACCAGGAGATTAATATTCGCCTCACCCAAGCGCAGCTAAGAATATGGGCATTGTGCAGGAAGTGCTGCTCCCCATCTCGAAGAAGGTCTGAATTGTATTCGGAGGCCTAACCAATGCTTCTTCCTCTTTGCCCCCACGAGATAGTGATAAAGTGTCTAGAAAATAAAAAATGAGAAGGTTATCAGATGAAAGATGGCAATGATGAGTGTCAAGTTACCGACTGTGAAGTTTGAGTTCTCTTATAATCCGGATGAAGATGTGGAGGACATTCTGCACTACATGTACTCTTCCTGCAAATCTCTCTACATTATTGAGACCAGAACACCTGATAAGACATCTCTCGCTCTACCCATCCCAATATTTGTACTCTTGTTTGTTATTATTAGAGTTGTCTTACCTAGCTGCTAATTGAGGGATTGATTGTCACGATTTATTCCGGATTGATTGGCAAATTTATTCTGGATTGATTGGAAATTACCAGATTGTAATTTTACAGATTTTCTTTATTTATTTCTTAATTTATTCGTTTATTGATTGTATTTGATTCATTTTTCTTTATAAATAATATGATTCCCTGCTCGTCCATCAATTGAGGAAGACACTGCAATTCCTTTGTCCAAATTTCACATGGTATCGAGCCAAGTTTAGATCCTTCATTTTCTTTCATTTTTTTTACGAACAATCCCTCTCCAGTCTGGTTGCTTCTACGTAGACCAGGAACAACAGATCCTTCCTAAAGCACCAGTCACCCAGGCATTCATTGCTTTTACTGTTTGTTAACCATTGTTGCAGCCTCCCAGATTGATTGCAAGGTTGCTCCACTGCCCTTCTCCTTGTGTCCACTGTCACTCATGAGCGTCCATCCTCTCCTTCTGCTTCCGAGTTGACAGATACACCTTACCCTATTTCCCGTTATCTTCATCTTTCTAACCTATCTGTTGCACATAGAGCTTTTTCTTCCAATTTTGTTCCACAGATGAGCTTCGTACATTCTCTCAAGATTTTAAGTCTTCACACTGGAGGGACGCCATGGAAAAAGAAATTGTTACCCTTGAAAAGAATCACACTAGGAGCTTCAGTTCTCTTCCTGCCAAGAAAAAACCCATTGGCTGCAAATGGGTGTACAAGATTAAGTGTCGACCTGATGGTTCTATTGAGCGTTATAAGGCTTGCCTGGTCACCAATGGCTTCACTCAGGTTGAAGTGCTGGTGATGTAGGCTAGGAGTAATAAATCGTCGAAACCCGATTACTACGCGGTAGCTTGGTATAGTCCGGGTGCAGATTAATAAGTAGAAAAGATTTACACAATTCGGCAATTTGATGATAATATCAACCCAACAATATGGGTTTATTTGAAATAAAAACTTGAATTAGCTAGCACCACGATCCACCAATACAAATTTAATACCCTCCAATTATCTCGAAACTGTTATCTCAAACAAACAGTCAATTATACCTGAGAATAGATGAGATTCGATAAATCAGCCAAGATACAAAATACAAGACTCTCTGACCTAGTATGGTTGTAGAAGAATTGCAAACTAACCGAGATCACAATGTAATAGGTTCTGTACAACCACGCAATTGGGCCCTGACTTGCAAGTAGAGGCCGGATCAAATTCAACGCACTGTCAACACTAGGACTGGGTTTGAATTATCACAAGAAATCTTTGTCTGTATCAACAATAGAACTCCAAGCAATGCACGAATTGCTGGTTTTCCAAACAGATATAAAGGTTCACTTTAACGCCCAATGTTGGCCTGAGAACTTTCCAGCAGAAATCTGCACTTTTGCAGAGCTTTCTTCCACGATTTTGCGGTTGTGCTGTAATCGACTTTACAAAACAAACAACCACTGTTGTTGTAAAAACAAAACTCAATTTTATTAATCCATCTCTCTACCAAATCTGGCTGATTACAGTCCTTTTTATAGGAAAACTACCGACTGGAATAAAGGAAATAATGGAGCTGACTCTCCATACACGACTTCAACTCAAATAACAACTCCTAAATCTAGACCTCCTAAAATTAGAATTAGAAAGAAATAAAAAATACATAAAGTCTCAAATAGAAATAAAATATAAAACAACTTCTTAATAAAAAAAAGTGTCCTAAGAACCTAATCCTAAACTAAATTCTCTAACTCATTAGTATTGTCTTGACATTCTTCAAACGTGTTTCCCATACGTTGGAGAGGAATTGTTGAACAGTTGGTCCTGCGTTGTGGGCCTGACCTGACAAACAATGGGACTATTCTTGGCTTGCACTTTGAAGTGACCAAACTGATCACACACCCGCCGGGATGAAACATAAAATTTTCATATCTCAACTTGAGCACCGAACTTGCTAAATTGCTAACGTACCCTCTAGGGTCAAAATTAAAACTTTCATTACATCCACAGATGACCGCATTATTCTCCCTCTCTCTGAGAAAACTCATCCTCTAGTTTCTAAGGTTCATCGACGAAGGGTGCGGTATTCTCATAGTCTTTCTCCTATGCCTCCACAAAATTACATCGTGTAGTGTAACCAATCGTTGTGGAGTTGGTGCATCATGAGATATCGCCTCGATGCCTACCAAAAAAGACTGAACAGTATGTGTGGAGGACTGTCTCACATAACCTTCCCAAATTGGGTCAACATATGGCCGGATGGTGTAGTTTGAGTCCACAAGATGTCGACAATCTATCCCCATAATCGGTATGAACCAATCTCTGTTATCTCTGTCTATAGCATCTTCCGATTGCTTCTCACTAGACTATGGCTCAAGATGGTAACTGGGTGTCTCAAGTTCCTGCTTCAAGATGGAAATTTCCTCAAACTGTTAGATACATCCCCTATTGCACCTATATCTATCATAGCTTCATGAACTGCTAGGACTGGTGAGATACTAGGTGTAACCAACTAGTTCATGTGTTCGTCCCACATTGGATCAACATAAGGTCTATGCTCGCCCAATGTTGTAACACCCCAGAATTTTAAAATCATAAACCAATGTGGTTTTCCCTTGATGATGAGGAATGAATAGGACTAATACTATGTATTAAGTCAAAAGAGGGAAGCAATAAGAAACTAAGATGTGAAATTAAAGGGATGATGGAGAAATTAAGTGAGATTTAAAAGGGGCCAAATTAAGTTGGAATTTAATTAAATTATTTTAAAAGTGGAGTGAAATATAATTAATGTAAATTAATTGATGACATTGAGGGCGTGCCACATAAGCGATGACATGGTAGGATAAGATGAGGTGGCATGCCACATGGCAAGATGTGATCTCTAACCATCCCACATTTGCATTAAATGCAAGAACCATTTCACCTCCACTTTTGGCTAATCCAAGCCCTCAACCTCACCCTTGCTTGTTGACTACACAAGCCAAAAGCAAAAGAGGGAAAAAGCTAATGCTTTTCCTCTCTCTTTCCACTCCCTCATCTCTCATACGGTGGTCTCTCTCTCTCTCTCTCTCACTCCCTCTTTCCAATCGATGGTGCCCTTGTTTTCCCTCCACTTCCATCAGTTCCCTTCCTTCTTCTCACTCCTCTTCTTCATCTCCATCGTTGGTACCCCAAGGAACAAAGCAGAATAGAGGAGAAAATCCGAAGTAAGAGGACGGAAGGAATGAGAGAAAAAAATAAAGGAAAACAAGAGAAAAAAAAAGGAAGAAAATAAAAGAAGAGAAAGAAAGAAGAAAGATCCGCAGCAAGGAGAAGAAGAGAAAAGGAAGAAAACCAGAAAATGAAGAAACGAGAAAGAAGAAAACAAAGAAGGAGAAAGAAAATCTCAAATCCAACCTGAGCCCCCTTTCGATTCGTCAAAGAAATCACAAATTCTTTGAGGTATGTTGATTTTGTAGTGATTTTAGTGATAAGAACTCAATTTGAGGGTGTAGAAGTAGTGTAGAATGGATTAGGCTTGAAACTATAAAAAAAAAGGAAAAACAAGAAAACCTAGAAAAATTGCATCTGTCGTGACCCGCGATGCATCGCCAACAGGCGATGGATCGTGGGTCAGCATGACAACAGATCACCAACAGGCAATGCATTGGCCTGAAAACTATTGGAAACACTGAACAACCCAGGGTGATGCATCGTGTACTCATATGATGGGTCGTGAGGATCTAGGCGATACATCACCTACATATGGTATTGGTCTGTGAGTAGCTTAAAAATACAGAATTTTCCACTTAAAGAAATAGTATTCCCAAGGCAAGGGATCGTCCTCACGATGGGTAGTGACACTTCAGGCGATGCGTCGCAAAGTGGCGATAGGGTTGGCCTCAGAGTGGAAGAAAAGAGACAGAGCAAAATAAACACCTTGTCCTGCGATGGATAGTGGTGATGATGCATTACGAGGATTCCCGGCGATGCATCGCCAGGTGGCGATGGGTCATCCCTGTTCAATCTCAGAATTTTCCATTTAAGTCGGATGTTCTGGGACCCAATCTACTTGTTCAAATGTGATTCCTAAACACTAGTTAAGGTCTTTATAAGTTAAATTAGTATGGCAAGTAATCAAATTGAGGATAATGATATCGTTTTTTGTGTTGGACATGTATGTATGAACAACAAACGAAGGGTCAAAGAGTGACCCCGGGATTGAACAAGTCAGTTCGTGGATCACTTGTACCTTGCTGATAGGCTAAGATCAGGTACGTTTTCCTACTTTGTTGAAGCACTTAGGTGCAATCCTATGGTATTATGATTTTTCATTATAACCATTAAGATGAATTATATGAATGTGATAATTTTCATATTAGTATGAATACAAATTGAAGAATGGAAATTTCATGATTTGAGCTATGATGTATAGAAGTATTTTGTATATGTGAACAATATGATTGAAAATGGAGTTTTGTGAAAAAGGTCACTAAGGTAGACTTCGTGACTATGATATTTTCAATATTTGCTATATAGAATATGAATCGAATTTTTATGTGAGAATGAGTATATAAAAATGTATCATGAAACATTAGGAGAATAAAGGTTATGAAAAGAATGAAGGAGACTATATGAACTATATGATGTTATGAAAGTTTCTAGAAATGTAAATTAGTAGGATGAGAATAGAAAGTCTATGTTGGAAAAGAAATTTAAGTATTTCAAGATTTAGGCGGTATAGAGTATGGAAAGAAGATAAGGTTGGTACCTCGAGAACAACCATATGTATTTATAAATAAGAATCTTGGAGGCGACACTCCACTGGTACGCCTGTTAAACTGTCGTTACTAAGGTTGGTAACTTGAGAACAACCATATGTATTAAAAATAAGAATCTTGGAGGCGACACTCCAGCGGTACGCCGGTTAAACTGTCGGTAATAAGGTTGGTAACTTGAGAACAACCATAAGTAAGAGTCTTGGAGGTAACACTCGATCGGTACGCCGGTTAAATTGCTGGGTATATGAGAGAAAATGGAAAATAAGAACTGGCGGTCTTTGAACGCGTAATCCCTAAAATGAGATAGTCATGGTTTGAGTAGGAGACGGATTATGATGGAATGAATGCGAGTTGAATGTATGACTTATGACAAAGGTGATATTTATAATGTAAAACGAGAAATGTAATGAAGAAGGTTGTGTGTAGAATACATGTGATGTGCATAGAAATAACCCAGAATGAAATGGAAAGCTTCTTAATACGAGATAGAATTGAAGAGATGAAAGTTCTAGGTGGAGATAGAAAGGATTTGAGAATGAGTATGAAGCATTTATAATGTTTTGCGAATATGAAACCTTGGATGTGAAGTAGATCATGGATTGTTGGTGTACTTTGTAATAGGACACAAATTGAGAGAGTATAAGGTAAGAATGGTAAGGTAGACAAGAGTTAAGAATGGTATACTGAATACTACAAATGTATAAGTCTTTCTTGGAATGAAGAGAGTCGAAGAAAAGTATTAACTACCCCTTTTATAATGTCTTCTTGGAGATTGCTTTTAAGAAAGGTATGAAATATGATATGTTTTATGGTGAAATGATTATAAAGTTTTTCTATGAATGAAATACAAACCATTTATGTACAATGGGATTTGTAATTTAATATGAAACTTTTGTGATAATATAAATGAGAAATTGATATATGTATTATGTTTTCAAAGTATGAGTTTTCTATGATGATATTTAAGAAACAGTCTTAAGTATAACTCGACTGTGGGATTTGCACAGTGATTTTGGGAATGGTTTTAGACAAATATACTATACTAAGAGATAATTGAGATTTGGGAAAGTATGTGTTTATAACTTGTAATTTCCTTTTTAAGTATGTAACAGGTAAGTAGATGTATTTTATTATAATGTTACCTAGTGCATATTTATGACGGGAATTCCTACTAGGCACATTGACTAAGCCTATAAATTCTCTCTCCCCCCCCGCCCCGATGTTTATACATGTTTAAAAGATACAGATGAGGCAGGACCATGTGGTAGCTGAATATGACCGAGGTGGACGTCAGATGAAAGCTTGGATAACGGAAGATGGATCAAATAGATTAATTTATTTATGTATTTGGAAAGAATGATGACTTTTGTAATCCTAGTAAAGATAATATATTTGGGGAATGTACTAATTGAGACATTGATATTTGTAAATAAGTTTTGTATTTGACACTTATGTAGTTGGGAATTTCCTTATCTTGCTATGACTTGTAGTTTGTTATTCATGCTATGTCAAAGGTTTAAATATTCCACAGGTTATCATGTTAGTATGTGCAAAATTATCATGCATACATTAGTTGGGCCAGTCAAGGATCGGGTCTACGGACTCGGACTTGGCTTGCGTTGTGACGCTCACCTCCATCTCCACCCATATATTCACATAATACCTCTCTGATGATGGTGATTAGAGGGAGGGGCGTTACAAATGTTCTCGTGGAATGAACATCACAAAACACAAATTCATCGATGGCCCCAGCCTCTATGCCACTGTGTTGTATGTCGTCCACTCGGGATTCACAACAATGAACTGGATGTTCCTGTAATATTTCTAAGAGTTGTACACTCATGAAGTCTGCCTCCACGAAATCATCGACCTCTTCCTCACTGGAGGAATCTGAGTCAATTGTTTCGACTTGTGCAGTCGTGTCTACTTCATCAGCAAGTCGGACGACTCGTTGCCTTCTCTCAGGCTGTTTGATTGCATAGCTTGCCCTATGTCTATGATAGTAGAAGCCTTCATTTGAACTTTTTCTGAACTGTCATCTAAGCTTTCTTCAGAACTTTCATATGAATTTTCACCTCAACTTTCTAAAGAAGATGAATATGTGGAGTACCTAGATCTCACTGATGGCAAACTGAGAGGGTATTGGCTTGTTTTCTTCCGTAGAGCCGCAAGCTCTCTCTGTAGATGAGCACCTGCTTCTAGTATTTGATCTATTTGCCTATCACGGTCTCTAGAAAATTTAGCTCTATCATCTTTTAGGGAGCGTCTCACACGACAATTTGGACTAGAAGGAACCTGATGAGTCCAAAATAAATACATATTTTATTCCTAAATTTATTATTGTTAGTATTTCATTTTATTTAATTTTATCTAATTAGTATAATTTTGTGTTTTGCAGGTTTAAAAGTGAGGATGACAGAAAAAATGCTTAAATATAAAGTCTGGGCCCATTATGAGTTATTTTGGACCTCAAGCCCAATTATTGAGCCCATTAAGAAGAGCCCATGAAGAAATTCACCTGTGTGAATACTATTTTCATCATCTCAAGAAGAAATTCGAAATTTACAAGTCAATATAAGAGGATTTTCGAATTTGGCAAGTGGATTAAGGAAAGAGAGAAAATAAGGAAGGGAGAAAATAAGGAAGGTTTGATATATGTTTGGTATTTTGGTCATAAATTTCTACTCTGATGTCTGATTTCTTTGATTCTTTTTGCGTTAGAAAGAAGACTTCAAGATCTACAACTTTATAGTTTACGACGTTTTCTGATTCGGATATTAACAAGGTCAAAACTGAGCTGCAAGATGGTATATGTGTAAAAAAAGGGATTCTACACCCACTTTCCTTATACAAATTTAGCTCCTTGCCTCTTTTAAGTCATTCCATATTTAGCACAAATCAAATTCGCCCTCCATGTGTCCCTTGCTTTATATAAATCTTTGAATCCAATCCATTCATTCCACCTCCTTTCATCTATAAATACTAGCCCTCTCCCATTGAGAAAACTGAACTTGGGCATTGAAGCAAAGGAGAGGAGAGGAAGAAGAGGAGGAGAAAGACTGTGGGATTTTCAATCCACATTGGGTTCTAAGGTTGGTGGAATTTGATTTCCATTGTATTTTTCTTATGTCTTTAATCCAAAATTTCATTGTATTATAATTCTTAATTCAAATTTTATTAATAAAGGAGAGGTGGATTTATTTAGAATCATGGTCGTCTAATTATTTAATTTATGTATGATGAGAGTTTGATTTTGTTTTTATTCTTTTTATAATTTTATGATTGAAATTATTTGAAGAGATTCGAGGAGAGTGGATGAAATATTTAGGATAGATAAAACTTATTTTTCTGATTCAAGGCTCTTTTAAAGAGTGGATGAAATATTTGGATTTGGAATTATAAGTTGAAATTTTATCTAGACTAAGGCTTGAATTGAATTTTCTTAACATAATGGATTTTATAATTATTATAATCAGAATTGTAATAGATGAAGAATTTGAGTGCATGATTAATAATTTAAGTGAGCTCCATATTCTAGGCCTTGATATTATTTTTAAAATATGGAACATAAAGCCTCCATAATTCTTTGACCCAGTTCCATTGTAAATATGTACATAGGTAGTTTAGGTGTTTTAAATTTTATTTTTGCTTATAAATCCAAAAACTCGTGAAATTGATGAAGTAGGTTGGAAATAATTTAATTGCATCTTAATTCTGTATTTTAAATTAGATTGAGATTGTTTATATTTTTATATTAATTCCACCATCTTAATTAAAATTAGTTAAATTGTTAGATTTTATGTGTAAATCTAGAATGTTTCTAAATTAAGATTAAAATTCATAGATTAGATTAACAATTCCACGTTCATGATTTATCTCCGTATTTCTCAAAGTTCTTAAAATACGTAATTGAATGGTGTATTTTTATGGATATATTTTCCTAAGTTCCGATGGGTTCGACCTCGCACTTAATCGCTATACTATCTAATGGTTCGTGCGCTTGCGAGTTATAAATTTAAAATTTGCACAACAAGTTTTTTGCGCCGTTGCCGGGGAACTTAAAAAATAGCCATTGAATTATTTATTTTTGGAAATAATGATAATTTTAGAAATATCTATTTTTCGCAACTCTTTAAAATTAGAAGTTTCTATTTGTTTTAGAAATTCTAATTTTAGAAAGTTATCTTATTTAGAAGTTCTAGAAATAATCAGGAGATTATCTAAATTTGGAATCACTGTTAAATTTAGAAAATTTTTATTTTTGGAGATTTCTATTTTTAGAAACTTTCAAAAATATTTAGTTTCTATTTTTAGCATTTTCTAATCTTAGAATTTTAATCCAATTTAGTCATGTTCTATTTTTAGAAAGTAGATCTAAATTTGGAATGTTCCATTTACAGTGTCGAAAAAAAAATTTGAAAAATCATGGAACAACTATGAACTTACTTGAAAATCTGATTTAAATTAATTTGGTGGATATTAATTTAGAAATTTTTATGGTCTTAATTTAATTTAGAGTTCATAATTAGGTTCCAATCATTTAATTTCTTCCACTAGTTATAAAATTAGGAAATTGCATTTAGATTAGGTTTCATGTATTTTTATGAGATTCAGAATCTTCACCAAAGTTTGTGGTGTTCTATTTTTCAGGAATTTTAATCGTACGCTCTAAAATTTTTGCGAAAGTAAACACTAAAAGCTAAGGTAAGTGCCTAAATCTCTTTTCTTTAAATTTTTAATTTTTTCATGCATTCATATAGATTTTCTTAAGTTGTCTTCCATTTATTTTGCATATAAAAAATTAAAAAAAAAATTACATATTTAATTTGATCATGCATATTAAGGTATTAGTTTCATGTATTAGCTTAGTTATTTGATTATTGTTTGCATATTTGCTTTGAGTATTACATTGTTAGATTAGGATGCATTAAAAAAAAACTTATGTGAGTCTTTAATAACTAGATTAGGATTTGATTGTTCTGTCTGTGAGTCACTGTTTGTCAATGTCTAGTTTAGGTTTTCGTTTTTGTTGAGTCAATTTTTGTGTGAGAGTCAGTATAGAGTCTTTGTTGTGTGTTTGTGTTTTTGTTATCTGTTTGTTTTTCCAGGTTTTGAATAAAGAGAGCCCTCTCAGGTATTTTTCTGACTTTTTAATTGTTCGTTTCTGATATTTTTTTCTAATTTGCAACTGATCACTGTAGATTAGGGAACATTGAGGACAATGCCCAATTTAAGTTTGGGGGTATTGAGGGGTTTTACTGTGTTAGTTTTGTGTGTTTTAAGTTAAAAAAAAACTTTGCAAATTTGAAAAAAAAATATTTGATTTTTAGCATTAATATGTGGATTAAAAATTTTTATATCATACTTTTCCATTTGAATTTTGTGAAATTTATGCTTGAAAATTTTTACACAGCCATATTAATGTTAACTAAAAAAAAATATTCATGAGTTAAGTGATCACTGGAGGAATACCAGTGGAGACTTATACCCAGTGAACTTTTGAGCCATTCTATTTTTTTGAGGGTTATAAGTAAACTCTTATTTTCTTTGATGTGTTCATTATTATATTTGTTGTTAGATCTCATTATTCTTTGTTTTGGTCAAATTACTGAGAATGAAATCAAATTTTGGATTATTACACCAGAAATTTTTCTGAATTTATTTGAAGCAATGAAATATTCATATGAAGCTTAGGAAGTGATATAGGCCATTGTTTTGGATCGTTTGAGCCTTTGAAGCCTACCTATTTTCGTCATATTATCATGTTAGTTCTCACTTTTGAGCCTTGAATATAAATTTAGCCTATTTTTATTGATTAACCATGTTATCCATACCCAACTCCGGTTGTGGAGTTTGAGCCAAAATTGAAAAATCTATGACCTATTCTAGGGCCCGGAAAAGGTTAGAGATGATTGTTATTGGGATTGTACTCTAAGAAATTCATGGCAGTTGAAAAAAAAGAACACCCATACATCAAAAAAAAAAAAAAAAGGATGTGAAAAAATAAAAGACAGACAAAAATGCTGTGAAAGTGATGAAAAAAAAAATCGAGGAAAAAGAATCCCATTATAAAATTTTGAAGACCTCTAACTTTTTTTATTCAAAATATTTATTTTAGAGTCTTGTTATCCTTCTTTGATATGACCCGCTCCTAAGCCACGTTTTGTCCTATTCGAAAGTCCTATTGATTCTGAGTTAATATGGTATTTAAGTGGACAATAGATAAAGAAGAATAATGGTGTTTGATTCAACATTCTCAGGAAAATAGCATCATTTCATGAGATCTATGTTTTTCTTTGATTTTAGTCGTTCTTTGATGATAAATATGTGAGATATTTGTTTTTGAAATATTATTCCGCTCACATATACTATTGAGAGAAAATTAACCCAATCTCTGTGCGAAAGTCTTTCTGAGAGATATACTATTGTGAGATTGGGAGTCGAAGCGCATTTTCAGCCGGTGGTTGCAAAACTTGTGTGTATTTTGAAAAAGAAGGCTAAGTTAATGTTGGCTATATCACACACTACACTCCGAGTATAAATTTTGTGAAATAATTTTGGAGTTGTATGATTTTTAAATTTTGATTTATATATTTTTGCTGAAATTTGATGTTTGTGGGTATCATCGCTGAAAGCCCTCACGAGACTATAACTCGTCCACTAGTAGTGAGCTAGGGTTTAAAGGCTTGTTGCATATGCTAAATGCAATCGAGAGTGCCAGCGAAAGTGGTGTAGTTTAGAATTTTTGTTTTTATTTTTAGAGTTTTCAGTTTTTGTTTTGCTCGAGGACTAGCAAAATGTAAGTTTGGGGGTATTTGATGAGTGCAAAATAAATACATATTTTATTCCTAAATTTATTATTGTTAGTATCTCATTTTATTTAATTTTATTTAATTAGTATAATTTTGTGTTTTGCAGGTTTAAAAGTGAGGATGACAGAAAAAATGCTTAAATATAAAGTCTGGGCCCATTATGAGTTATTTTGGACCTCAAGCCCAATTATTGAGCCCATTAAGAAGAGCCCATGAAGAAATTCACCTGTGTGAATACTATTTTCATCATCTCAAGAAGAAATTCGAAATTTACAAGTCAATATAAGAGAATTTTCGAATTTGGCAAGTGGATTAAGGAAAGAGAGAAAATAAGGAAGGGAGAAAATAAGGAAGGTTTGATATATGTTTGGTATTTTGGTCATAAATTTCTACTCTGAAGTCCGATTTCTTTGATTCTTTTTGCGTTAGAAAGAAAACTTCAAGATCTACAACTTTGTATTTACGAATTTTCCTAATTTGGACACTAACAAGGTCAAAACTGAGCTGCAAGATGGTATATGTGTAAAAAATGGGATTCTACACCCACTTTCTTTATACAAATTTAGCTCCTTGCCTCTTTTAAGTCATTCCATATTTAGCACAAATCAAATCCGCCCTCCATGTGTCCCTTGCTTTATTTAAATCTTTGAATCCAATCCATTCATTCCACCTCCTTTCATCTATAAATACTAGCCCTCTCCCATTGAGAAAACTGAACTTGGGCATTGAAGCAAAGGAGAGGAGAGGAAGAAGAGGAGGAGAAAGACTGTGGGATTTTCAATCCACATTGGGTTCTAAGGTTGGTGAATTTTGATTTCCATTGTATTTTTCTTATGTCTTTATTCCAAAATTTCATTGTATTATAATTCTTAATTCAAATTTTATTAATAAAGGAGAGGTGGATTTATTTAGAATCATGGTCGTCCAATTATTTAATTTATGTATGATGAGAGTTTGATTTTGTTTTTATTCTTTTTATAATTTTATGATTGAAATTATTTGAAGAGATTCGAGGAGAGTGGATGAAATATTTAGGATAGATAAAACTTATTTTTCTGATTCAAGGCTCTTTTAAAGAGTGGATGAAATATTTGGATTTGGAATTATAAGTTGAAATTTTATCTAGACTAAGGCTTGAATTGAATTTTCTTAACATAATGGATTTTATAATTATTATAATCAGAATTGTGATAGATGAAGAATTTGAGTGCATGATTAATAATTTAAGTGAGTTCCATATTCTAGGCCTTGATATTATTTTTAAAATATGGAACATAAAGCCTCCATAATTCTTTGACCCAGTTCCATTGTAAATATGTACATAGGTAGTTTAGGTGTTTTAAATTTTATTTTTGCTTATAAATCCAAAAACTCGTGAAATTGATGAAGTAGGTTGGAAATAATTTAATTGCATCTTAATTCTGTATTTTAAATTAGATTGAGATTGTTTATATTTTTATATTAATTCCACCATCTTAATTAAAATTAGTTAAATTGTTAGATTCTATGTTTAAATCTAGAATGTTTCTAAATTAAGATTAAAATTCATAGATTAGATTAACAATTCCACATTCATGATTTATCTCCATATTTCTCAAAGTTCTTAAAATACGTAATTGAATGGTGTATTTTCATGGATATATTTTTCTAAGTTCCGATGGGTTCGACCTCGCACTTAATCGCTATACTATCTAATGGTTCGTGCGCTTGCGAGTTATAAATTTAAAATTTGCACAACAGAACCCATCACCATTCCTGACTTGTAAATTACGAAGGCGGTCATACCTTGCCATAATTATCCCTTAATCGATGTATGAGTCTCAAATGACTCCAAAGCTCTGATAGCCATTAAGATGTAGGCTAGGATGAATAAATTGTCGTAACCCGATTACTACACAGAAGCTAGATATAGTCCAGGTGCAAATTAATAAGTAGAAAAGATTTTCAAAATCCGGCAATTTGATGATTATATCAACCCAACAATATCGGTTTATTTGAATCAGAAAATTGAATTAGCTAGAACCATGATCCACCAATACAATCTTAATACCCTCCAATTATCTTGAAACTGTTATCTCTAACACACAATCAATTATACTTGAGAATAGTTGGGAATTAGATAAATCAACCAAGATACAAAATAAAAGACTCTCTGACCTTGGCTGGTTGTAGAAGAATTGCAAACTAATCGAGATCACAATGTAATAGGTTTTGTACAACCACGTAATTGGGCCCTGACTTGTAAGTAGAGGCTGGATCAGATTCAACCCACTGTCGGCACTCGGACTGGGTTTGAATTAGCACAAGAAATCGTTGTCTATAGCAACAATAGAACTCCAAACAGTGCACAAATTTTTGGTCTTCCAAACAGAGATACATGCTCATTTTAATGCCCAATGTTGGCCTGATTTCTCAGCCGGAAATGGGTTGGAATTTTCCAACAGAAATTTGCACTTCTGCAGTGCTTTCTCCCACGATTCTGCAGTTGTGCTGTAATCGACTTCACAAAATAAACAACCATTGTTGTAAAAACAAAACTCAATTTGATTAATCTATCTCTCTACCAAATCTGGTTGATTACAATCCTTAATATAGGAAAACTACCAACTAAAAGAAAGGAAATAATGGAGCCGACCCTCCATACACGACTTCAACTCAAATAACAACTCCTAAATCTAAACCTCCTACAATTAGAATTAGAAAGAAATAAAAAATACATAAAGTCCCAAATAGAAAAAAAATATAAAACAACTTCTTAAAAAAAAAGTATCCCAAGAACCTAATCCTAAACTAATTAGGATTCTCTAACTCATTGGTACTGTCTTGGCATGCTTCAAACGTATTTCCCATACGTTCGAGAGGAATTGTTGAACAGTTGGGCCTGAGTTGTGGGTTTGGCCTGTCTAGATGGGCCTGACAAACAATGGGCCTAGTCTTGGCTTGCATTTTGAAGTGACCAAACTGCTCCACACACACCGGGATCAAACAGAAAACTTTCATCTCTCAACTTGAGCACTGAACTTGCTAACTTACTAACGTACTCGACCGGGTTAAAATTAAAATTTTGATTATGTCCACAGATGACCGCATCAGCTGGATTATCATGACACATTTGCTTTCATTGCTAAATTGGACATAGTCTGTGCTCTTCTCTCCGTTGCCTCTGTTAAGCATTGGTCTCGCCATCAGCTTGATGTTAACAGCGTATTTCTACAAGATGATTTAGATGAAGAGATCTACATGACACTTCCGCCTAGTTTTGCACGACAGGGGGAGCATCGGGTTTGCAAATTGAACAAATCCATTTATGGGTTGAAACATGCTTCTCGGCAATGGTTTAGCAAATTTTCGTCTACACTTCTTGAAGCTTGTTTTTTCTCAGTCCAAGTCTAATTTCTTTTTGTTTACCCATCACATAGGCAGTTCTTCGACCTTTGTTTTGGTCTATGTAGATGATATTATCATCACTGGTAATGACGTTTTGTCCATTCAACGCCTTAAGCACTTCCTTGCAGAGAAATTTTTTATTAAAGATTTGGGGTGTCTAAAATATTTTCTTGGCATTGCAGTTGCACGTTCAAAGCAGGATATTTTTCTCTTTCAACATAAATACATTCTTCACATTCTCAAATATATTGGGTTTTTTGGCGGACGTGTCTCGAATTTTCCAATTGAACAAAAACTGCAACTATCACCGATAATGGGACTTTACTCCCTGATCTCACCATATATCGTCGTCTCGTGGGTCGTCTTATTTACTTCAATGTTATCAAGTCAGATATTAATTATGGAGTACATATTCTCAGCTAGTTCATCCACTCTCCTAGTAGTGCACATTTGGACGTCGCACACCGTGTGATTCGTTACTTGAAGGGTTCCATTAGTAAAGGAATTCTTCTAACTTCTTCTAGCAACCTTCATCTATAGGGCTATTGTGATTCTGATTGAGCTGGTTTTCCAACTTCTCGGTGGTCCACCACTGGTTATTGCACCTTCCTCTGTTCCAACCTCATTTCATGGAGGATTAAGAAGCAGGATACAATTTCTCGCACCTCCACTGAAGCCGAATACTGTGCCATGGCTACCTTGACTTGTGAACTTCAATGGATGGAGTACTTGCTCACTGATCTTGCCGTGTTTAATTTATTGATTGTATTTGATTCGTTTTTCTTTATAAATAATATGAATCCTTGCACTTCCATCAATTGAGGAAGACACGACAATTCCTTTGTCCAATTTTTGTCCAATTTTCAAAGCTATCTCTTTCCCTTCTAACATTTATTTGTTTCTTTTTAAGTTTTGGCCAAACCTAAGCCTCGTATTTTAGGGCATGACCAAATTAGAAGCTCGAGGTAGCCCATGCCCCCTTAAATATAAAGGCCTATTATATCTAATATTTCTTAATTATTCATCAAATATATTTTATGTATTATATGATTATATCAAATATTACATTGTTTTACTTGAAAATCTTGTTATTTACAAATACTCAAATCGTGCCAATTCATCCTAAGCTTAACCCTAGTTATTTATAAATTCTCCTATCATTTTTTTTTTTTAGAGTGATGGTGTGAGTTTATTATCATTCAAGGAAAAAAAGCCCCCAAAAAACTGAAAGAAATAAATACAATCCTAGGCTACGGCAAGCCAAAAGGCCAAAGAAACACCCTAGTTAGGCTAGGCTAGAACTAAGATATCAAAATTCAGGCCTACAAACCGGGCTAAACGTTGAAACACACACCAACAGAATCAAACTAGCAACAAAGAAAAGCAGAAACACTCAGTAACTTAAAGCCCAATCCTAAATAGAGCAACTCCAAACCTGTAGAAAATTTCATTGAAGTGAGCCTTTAACTTACCAGACATTTGAGAAACAATCTCTATACTCTCGTTCAAATGGTCGATTTGACTCCTAATAGTGGCAACATGGGTGCACAATTCCAGTTAACTGGACTATGAAACAGATTGAACAACTTGCTAGATCTACATAGAAGCACCCTACTTAAAACAAGAAAAACTCCCAACAGAATCAAATAACAAAGCAGCCAGGTACATGTTGTTCCCAAAGGAGAGGCAATGGAGAACAAGACAATTGGAAAGATTTACAGGTGAGATAGACTTACCGACAGGCTTGATAGAGGAAGTAATAGCAGATGGAGACAGATCCTATAGTTCACCAAACCCACCACTCAAAGAGCTGAGATCATCATTAGATAGAGGAACATCAATCTGACCATGATGTCCCAACAAGTGACAGCACATACACTAGTATGACTATGGGACCGTTGGTTGAAAGTGAGCTCATTTATTTCGTTCCAACAATGGCAAGTCAGAGCATAACAAACTTTTGAAGGAGAGAAAAGGTAGCAGAGATGAGTTATAGAGCATTGTAGATAATGTTGCTGCTGAAGGTGTTGTTAGGGAACTTATACAAGAGATGTGCCCAGACATTGCTGACATAGATACACCGAAGGAGATGAGACTTAGATTCAATAGCAGAATGGCATAGAGGGAAAAAAGGGTCAGAAATAAGCCCCAGATCAAATAGAAAACCCTTGGTTTAGTGGCAATGGCAGACACAATCCCTTGCTTGGCACAATCCTTAAGGGCAAGAATGGATTTCTATTGAGCACTGAAAGTTTACATTTTTATCCCTCAATTTTGGATTAGTTAGCCTTGATTTTGTATATATTAGGTGCGTTTGATGTCATTTCATAGTTTTGTAGATAAATGGGAAGTACAGGAAAACAGTCTCAAATCAGTGGATAATTACAAGTTTAGAGCTTAATTTGGAAGACCTAGAATTTTTATGATTAATTTCACTCTACTTTTAGAATTTTCTTTTAAATTAGTTAGTCTAGATCCATTTATGAGAGTTTAGATTAATTCGATATTTTAGATTATAAAGTGGTGAAGTTAATTATTAAATTCTGGAAGAGAGAACATTCAATTCAAGAGCCAAAGGTTGAAATTCAAGATCCATGGGCCAAAGATCCACTTCAATTGGGCCAAACTATCCTATATTGGGCCAGGCCACAAGCAGTCCATGAGCATTTTACACAATGGGCAAGGCCAATGTGCACTTTAAGTCCAACAAAGGCCTAAGTCCTCGAGTTAAAGTCCAAATTCCACTGGAGGCCCATGTACTCATTTATAGGCTCGGAACCTTAAGTCCATAACCCATTTACACGCCCAAAGCCTTGTCCTTCTCCTTTTCATCCACACCATTCATTTACCGTCTTCAATCTTAACCCTTCATCTCATGCATCAAAATTAGGTAAACCCTGGATCCTCCATTCCATTTCAATTTCATACATTCATCATATTAGATCTAGGCCATTCATCTCATCATCCATCTTGATCAACCTTTCAATCTTAAACCTCCATTAGGAAACCTACCATTTATATAATTTAATTTTACCAACTTATCTTAGAGCCATTAGATTTAAGCCCAATTTAATCCTAATCATTCATTAGAACCCTAGATCTAGAACCCTTGCAAGCCTCCACAAGAGTTTCTCCATCTCCATCCACACGATTTTTTCACCAATAATCTCTCCATGCACTTGACCTAAAATCCATCCAGATTCATTCCCAAATCACCTACAGTTTATGATCCCAATCTTTCCAACCCATACACGATTTTTACAAATCCAAAAACACGTCATGCGCATATCCACTAGTCCACTTTAGGCCATGTCATCTACTTCATCTCATTTATTCATTCATGTCATCTCTAGATCTCCACCATCTATGCATTAAACCATAAATCCCAAATACTACATGTCAAATTCGATCCTACCCTATTTTTTCTCCTAAATCCCAATCTTTTCTCCACCATTACTTAGCCACCAAGCCAAGCCACCCTAAATTCGTGCACACCTATGTTTGCCTTAAGTTTTCAACTTCATATCTTCTCTATCCACTTCTAAATGAGATCCAATCCAAGCCATCAATTCATCAACTTAACCTAGATTTAATCACAACCATCCGCCCATTCCTGGAGCCTATAAATAGAGGACCAAACCAACAGTAAAATTTGAATGTGACGTGGAGCTTAGAAGGACCAAAAGATTGGAGGAAAAGCAAGAAAAGAATGTGCCTACACGAATTTTACAAGTGAGCAATCATTGTAATTTATTTTATTTGTCTTTCTTTTATTTGTTTCCCAAATATTGTACTTTAATTCTTCCATGAAATATTCCATTAGAACCCTGAAATATCCAATTTTCAGATTTCTTTCATGATTGGTTAAAGTTAATTTTAAAGTTATATTCTTTATTTATTTAATTGGACATGAAATAGTTAGAACTTATGTTGTAAGTGTTGAATCTAAGTTATTAAGGTTCGGTTATTTAAATTGAAGTTTATAGATTTTTAACTTTGATGATGAACATGAATTGACATTTGGATTTTACGCGAATTCCAGATCTAGATTTTGTATTTATTAATTTATTTATTTTGGGTGATGACCGGTCTATTCCAATAACCACCTTTTACATTATGCATTTATTTATTCTATCATTTACTTTATTTGTTAATTTATTCCCAGTATTTAGTTATGTTTTTTAGTTTGTTTGTTTGCTGTATATTAATTGTTCAATTTATTTTCAATGTCTTTGCATTAATTTTTGTATGTTCATGTACTCAGTCTTTAATTCTTTGTACAAAAAAACTCTTTCTCTCTCAAATTCAATAAGCTAATGTTGGAGATGTGTTATTTTGATCTTAGGAGATGTAATTTTAAATTGTGATCGAGGTTATCATTTAATTTCCTTATTTTGAATAAAAAGGACATGGATTTTATTTTTGACAATAAATTGATTTTGATTCAAACAACTTATTTTGCAAATTTTACAAGTTAGATATAAGTGAGACAATGGTGTTATTTTGATTTTTAGATCTAAGATTTATTAAAATCCAAGTGTTAGAGTTCTTTGATTTAAACATTGGGAAACTATTTCTTGATAAGATATCTTTTTAAAGGAATGCTAATTTAATTTTAGTGCATATATTTTGTAATTTTTCGTTGGATTCGACTTCGCACTCTAACTTCTATATTATAAATGTTAAATTTGACAACAACAAGTTTTTGGCGCCGCTGCTGAAGAAAATCATAAAATTAAATTGTGTGCCTTTAAAATTAAGTATTTTTAAGAAAAAATGTTATTTTTGGAAAGTTCTGTTTTTGGTAACTCTTTAAAATTATAAACTTTTATTTTTGGGAAGTTCTAATTTTTAGAAAGTTTCCCTAGATTAGAAATGTTTGAAAATCTCAATATTTTAGAATCAATTTATTTTTGGAAAGTTGCTAATACTTGAAACTGCTATATTTAGAATTTTCTATTTTTGGAAATGTTCTATTTTATTAGTTTCCTATTTTAGAAAGAATGTTAAAATCTAGAAATTTGTTTTAGTAAAATCTTAGTTTTGGAAAATCTACTTTTGGAAAGTTTTCTAATTTTAGAAAAAACTATTTTTAGTAATTGATCTATTTTTGAAAACTATCCAATTTTAGAAAATTTCCATACTTAGAAGTTTTATATATTTAGAAATTTTATCTAAAATTTCAAAACAAGATGTCTAATCAAATCCTGGAAATCATGGAATAAAGATTTAATTTGGTGAACTTGATTTTAATTTTTATAATCTTATCTCATTTAAAATTCTTGTTTAAGGTTGTAAATATTACATCTCCTTCATTAGTTGTAGTTTAGGATCATGCATGCTTTGATTTAGACTATACGCCAAGGTTGTATGTATTGTTTTACAGGTTTTTAAATGTGCGGCTAAAAATTGCTGGAAATATGCATATTACACTAAGGTGAGTGTCTAATCGCCTTCTTTTAATTTTTATTTTTATCATGCATTCATATAGAATTTTTTTAGGGTGTTCTTCAATTCGCTTTAATTAATTTCTATATTTAAATTGCTCATGCAAATTAGGGTGCTAGATTCATGCATTAGTTTAGATTTGTTTGATAATTGTTTTGTATATTTGCTTGATGCTTACATTGGTAAAGTAGGATTGCATTCACAATATCTAGAAAAATAATATAGTAAAATGGTTTATGCATCTCCTAATAAAATCAATTAAGGATCCATTAGGCTAGATTTTAGGGTTTCATGCTCATTAAGAACCTTTTTAATTGAAATTGATTTTTGCAACCAAAGGATAGTTTTTCTTCAAGAATGGTGTCTAAGGAAGTTTTGTGACCAAGACATGAGGTCGAGCATGTCTATTATAATTTGGGACGAGATGTCGTCTGTGGTCCCCCACTTACCTAAGAACAACCTGGCCAAGCTTTTGGTTAAAATCTCTTTAAAGACTTAGATCATTTGGAAAGAAATGTAGGATGAAGTCTAGAAACAATTTTTAGGGTCTTATTAACAGCTAATAAAAATTCAATTTATCTTAAAGAAGTTTGAATCTATATTTAGGCATTTTCTTGTGTGAATTTGTTTGAAAGTGAATGATCGTGTTTGTGTATTAATTGGTCTCTTGACTCCACCAATTGCTTGTTTAGAGTTACATCTTGTTAGGACATCGATTGTTGCGTCCGAAGCTCAGTCTAGCTCAGTCATAGACATAGACAATCCACCTACTTCACCACTCTCATCATCTTCATTTTCATCACTATCATCATCACCCATGGCAGAGAAAGTTGCGGAGAAAAGTCTCCAACATTAGTTCTTTCCAGTCACAGCCAATACTTAATCAGGTATAGTGGTACCTGCAACCAATGTCACATTTGAACTTAAGCCAACTCTTTTACATCTTCTACAAGCCTTCCCTGGTCTTGATAGAGAGGATCTATAAGAATTCTTAGAGATCTGCGCCACCAATAAAATTCAAGGACTCACTAATGAATCTATTAAACTTCGATTATTTCCTTTCTCTCTCAAAGAAAAAGTGAAATCTTGATTAAATTCTTTATTTACGAATTCCATCACAACTTGGGATCAGTTAGTTAATAAAGTTCTGAACAAGGTTTTTCCAGTATAAAACAAGCGCCCTCAAGAAAAAAATGATAAACTTCAATCAAAAGAGGGCGAACAATTCTGTGAATGATGGGAAAGATTCAAAGATATATTAGCAAAATGGCCCCACCATGGCTTTGAAACGTGGAGACTTGTCCAATTTTTTTATACTGGTTTAACCACATCAAACCATCAAATGGTCGACTCCATAAAAAATTGGGACTTTTGAAACTAACTGAAAACAATGGATGGACATTCCTAGAAACATTGGCGGAGAATTCTCAGTGATGAGATTTCTCTAAGAAAGAGAATTTACTACAAACCTCAAAGAAAGGGGGTTTGTACGAAGTTAATAGTGACTTTGAAGTTAAGTTAACAATCGCAAACCTAACGAAAAATGTTGACTCATTAGCGATGACTCAAGCGATGAATCCATCACTAAGAACGAATGTTGAGTTTTGTGCTATGTGTTCTAACCTAGGACACACTGCCCAAAATTGTCCTTCCCTAGGATCCAACGCTGAGTGTTCAACCAAACAGGTCAATGTACTCAATAATTTTGGAAGACAACAAGTAACCCCATTCTCTGCCACATACAACCCTAATTGGCGGAATCATTCCAATTTCTCTTGGTGTCAGAATCTGTGATATCCTGACCAATGAGCCTTAGGCCAGGTCCTAATGGGGCTGATCCAAATGAAATTGGGTCATGCCGGTCGGCCCAGCAGTGGTTGGGCGTGTGGAAGCTGTGTAGAGGCCCACATCATAAGTGATGAACTTCTTGATGGGGTTTATAAGTGGTATCCCCCTTCACTCAGGGGTGACATGTTTTGGACCTACAGGATTGGGCCAAGCCCAAAGGCAAAACCAGCCATGTTTTTGGACCTAAAGCAGACAATTTCACACTAGTTGGACCCTAAGCCTTGTTCACGGGTCGGGTTCTTACAAATTTGGTATCATAGCTTCGGGTTTTACACTCGGACTGTGTGGGCTTACTGCCTTCCACTGGGTTCGTTGGGTTAAGCCGAAGGCGGTTCTGGGCTTTAGAGGGTGGATTGTGATATCCTGACCCATGAGCCAGAGGCCAGGCCCTAGAGGGGTTGATCCAAGTGAAAATGGGCCATGTCGGTCTATCAAATAGTGGTTGGGCGTGTGGGAGTTGTGCAGAGCCCCACATCGGATGTGAGGAAGTTCCTGATGAGGTTTATAAGTGGTATCCCCATTCACTCAGGTGTGACGCGTTTTGGGCCTACCTGGTTGGGCCAGGCCCAAAGGCAAAACCGTGAGGGCCATGTTTTTGGACCCAGAGCAAACAACTTCACACTAAATTGGACTCTAAGCCCTGTTCACGGGTCGTGTTGTTACAGAATTAACTTCAATAAATCAAAATCCTCCTCAATTTCAAAAAAAACCATTCCAACTATCTTCAAATCAATCATATATATTACCTCAAAATCAATCATATTATCCATCTTCACAACATCATAATCATCCAGCCTAGCCAAATCAGTCTTATCATTCTAATCCTTTGCAACAACGTAAGCCTTCGATTGAGGATACGTTGCAGCAGTTCATGCAATCTACCCCGCAGACTATGCACAAGCTTGAAACACAATGTTGTGTTTTAAATTTATACTCGCAAGGGCACAAACCATTTATAATATAGCTTAGAAGTGCGAGGTCGAATCCATCGGAACTTAGGAAAATATATCTATGAGAAAAAACATCCCATTGAATTATATATTTAAGAAATTTAGAAAATCATGGGAATAAATCATAAACATGGAATTAATTATCTAATCTAAGAATTTTAATTTTAATTTAGAAATATTCTGAGAATAGAAAAATGATCTAAAAATAGGAATCACACCTTAACATAGAAACTACCCATTAAAGAAATCTAATTTCCATGGAAAACACAAAGTTAATCTAATTTCAATTAGGATCGTGGAATTAATATAAAAATTATAAATAATCTTAATCTAACTTAGAATACAAAATTAAGATACAATTAATTAATTACCAACCTAGTTATCCAATTTCAAGAGTCTTTGAATTTTATAAACAAAAATTAAAAATACCTAAATTATATCTGTACATATTTAGAGTGGAACTAAATCAAAGAATCAAGGAGGAAATATTTTTCATATTTAAAAAATAAAATTGAGGCCTAGAACATAGAGCTCACTTAAACTATTTATCATGCATTCAAATTTTTCACCCAACCAAATTCTCATTATGAATTTTATGAAGTCCATGTAAACTAAGAAAATTTAATTCAAACCTTAGGTAAAGGTGGAAGTGGAATTTATACTTGAAAATTCAAATCTAACTATTTCATATACTCTTGAAAAGAGTCTTAAATTAGAAAAATCAAGTTCTACCTCTCTTGACTATTTCATATGTTTTCCTTAATTTTTTTTCAGAATAAAGTCCAACACAAACTCATGAAAGGAATACGATTGAAATCAAATCTTCATCATATATAAATAAATGATTGGACGATCATAATTCTAAACAAATCTGACTCTCTTTTATTATTGAAATATGAATATGAAATTACAAAACAAAGGAATTTTGAAATAAAAGAAACAAGAAAAATACAATAAAAATTAAAATCCACAAACCTGAAATCCACTGTGGATAAAAAATTCCAAAGCCTCTCTTCCTTCTCTTCTTTCTTTCATTTTCCCAGCCAAACCTTTGAATTCTCTCAGCCAAGTTTGAATTTTGCTTGTTGGAGAGGTGCTCAATTTATAGATATTGGTAGGTAGGAATGGAGGGTGAGGATTGAATGAAATGAAAAAGGCAGGGAATGAATGGCGTCGATGGGGTTCCTTTAATGGAGGAAAGGAGGTGAATTTGATGGTGTGGATGAAATGATATGGGCAAGGAAAGCGCACTTGGACGGCTAGTGATGCATTGTCTAATATTGGAGGAAAGTAAAATGGAAAGGAGGTGGCGTGGGTACATAGGTCAGCCGATGCATGGCCGACCTTGGGTAAGGAATATGGAGGGTCGGCCAAGAGCTGCTGAGTCAGCAGGTGACTCGCTTTTGATAGCTTATACGAATGTGATTTCTTCTCCTATGCTTGTTCTATTCTCAGTCCACCGTCCCAAGCATCTGTAGTTTGGACTCTTGCAAGATGTTCTGGCTGCTGCTGTATGGTTTTTCCTTTGGTGCTCTACAACTACTAGCGCTGCCTTCTCTCTTTTCCATTTTATTTTTCAGTCTGCTAAATCAGCCAACGACTCCATTGCTTCTCTGTTGTAATTTTTCATTGGATTGCAGACAGGTACTGTTGCATTATTTGAAAACGATGACTGTTTGCAAAGCTTCTCAATGGGTTCCTGCATCTACATAGAAAAATGATGCTGCCTTTATACGCTTGCAAATTGATTTGAGTTCTTTAATGGTCAAACAGATCTTGGAGCTTGGATGGCAGTACAATGATCTGCTGTTTGACAAACTGACTACTCCAATAGCGTTCAACTAGCTCGTTTTTCTCTTTTTATTTCTTCACAACTCCCTTTCTGTTACTATCCTCATCTCTGCTTCGTTTCTACTGCTGCAGTTTCCCTTGGGACGCCTGCTGTTTGGAACTCGCAATTTATTTATTTTTCCTAACAAATCTGCACCATGTCTTTGCTATTTTTTTTTTCTTTTGTTCCTTATGTGATTCTGTCCTATTTGAGGGACCACCATGGACATCTCATATACTAAGAAAGTAAAGGAAACTCCATCAACACTTTTTCCATATGAACCTGTTCACTTGTGCCTTTTGAGGCCCATGACTGTTGACAGCATCACTTACCAACGAACATTATGACATGGAAGGCAATTTGCAATTATTCCTTGTTCAATCTGAGGACTACGTTGCCAAAGACCCAATGGAAACTACATCTTCCATTTCAGTGCAAATATGCGCAATGTAATATCATAGAAGGTATCAACGGTACCAAATTTGTTCTCAGATTTGATATAAGGATCCAACAAATTCGCCACATTCATGGGACTAGAAGTTTGAGGTATAACTGCAGCCAATGCTTCTTTCTTTATGACTTTAGCCATAGCTTGTAACAAAATACAGCAGCCCTTTTCCATCCAAGTATCTATGTACTTTACAATTTACAGCGCCTTTGTTGCAAGTATGGCTTGACGAATGACCAACTAGTGCCCACGGTGATGGTCAGTCACAATGAAGAGCATTATGCTTTTGAAGAAGCTAAAAATGTATAAGGAGTGTCCGCTTGTTCTTATGATGAAATTGGATGGCTAATCTGTCAGCTCGGCCCAATCTTTTGCATTTAAGCACATTTTCTCTCACTTTTACTTTTAAATCTACAGAACACAAAATTCCATTAATTAATATTAAAATGCACAAAAACAAAGACTAATGTCACGCCCCGAACCTAGATGTGGGCCCGGAACGCGACTAATTTTTTTTTTTTTTTAAAACAATAAACTCTAATCACCCAACGTCATAACTGGGCTGGATCTTCAAGTTTACCAAAATCCGATCCTAGAAAATATCACACGTGCTTTACACACATGAACTCAAACATATACCATATGTTCCCATATACAACCCATTTCACACAACGAATATTTTCATTTATCTCATCAGCGTTACGCACGAAAACATAGTAGATATAATGTATACGACATTAAAACTTACAGACATAAGTTTCTTAGGCTACATTAGACATATTTATAATAAAAACACACAAAATAGCCAAAGGTACGCTTGGTTTCCACGTGCAGAAAACCACAGACAATTCCCAAGTTCCGACTCCTAACGAGGCACCATTGGTTCCTCCAGCCCATACCCTGCATTGTAAGGGACGTGAGCTACTAGCCCAGTGAGGAAAGCTCACCATAAAATCCAACATACAATATTCATGGAATAAATAACAATGCATGTTCCACAAATGAAACGCAGTTAATCCACTTAACTCATTTTCACCATAACATCCAACATATTATATGAAACAATAAATAATGCATGTCTCATGAATGCAATGCGGTTAATCCACTTAACCCAATTTCACCCTAGGATCGCTTTCTAAGGTATTTTATCAATTTTGTACCGAGGTCAGCCCCCATTTAACAACTTGCAAGTACATAAGGTCTCCGCTACTCGGTCTACTAGCCCATTCAACACCAACGGTTGATGGCGGTCGACCACAGCCTACTAACACGTCCAACCCAACGGTTCGCAAACGGCGTTCGGTCTAACATCACAAGGTCTCCATGACCCGGTCTACTAGCCCATCCAACACCAACGGTTGATGGCGATCGACCATAACCTACTAACACGTCCAACCCATCGGTTCGCAAACGGTGTTCGGCTAATCTCAACAATTATAACTCAATGGCCAATGTTCAACTTTACAAAGTTATTATCTTCCATAGATTTAACTTATGAACATAATTATCACATGCAAATGTCAAATGCATGATAATGCATGATTTCCAGTGCCCTCCTTACACAGGGACTTCTTCTGAGAGAACTACTATATTTCAGCCTTACCATTTGGTGTATCAAATACCAGTACAAGAAATCAATAAAATGATCAATATCACACAACATATAAAACTGGATTTAATAACACGAATGCCTTCACCCAGTTTTTACCCGACAATTCCCAGACACTCCATGGGTCCATACTGCATTAGAGACTACAAGTCCTCGACTCCCCGACACCATTTTAACGCCTACGTTCTAAACAGTTAGAACATTTACATCCCTTACATGTAGGCAGTGTCAGGTCTCGTATTCTGGACCTATATAGCCTTTTCCATCTTTAATTGACCATGGGTCCCATTTCAGTCTAGTGTTAGTGGGTTTAACATATAACACAATACAAATGTTGGTTCGAGTCTCCTCACCTTCTCCGGTTGAGTTTTTCACAGAAAATCTGTAAGATAGAGTAAAATGTATAAATTTTCTACTTGTCAGTATATACGCATAATAATTTCCCAAACCCCGTGCTATTTTTCCAGAAAACATGATATATGTAGTGAGTCACCTAGGCTCTTTCTACTCCTTTAACTTATGTCAGAAAGTTAGTTGTCAGCCATCCAAAACATTACAATAAAATGAAAAATGTAAAGTACTCAGTGCCTTCTCTCGTACTGTCTTCTTGAGAAAGGACCATGGAGACGTATTGTGAGAGGCCCAGAGGGTACAGAGACAGTAAAGTAAATAAAAGTACTCAGTGCCCCATCCTCGTATTGTCTTCTTGAAGAAGGACCATGGAGACGTATTGAGAATGTGGCCCAGAGGGTACAGAGACAGTAAAGTAAATAAAAGTACTCAGTGCCCCATCCTCGTATTGTCTTCTGGAGAAAGGACCATGGAGACGTATTGAGAATGTGGCCCAGAGGGTACAGAGACATTAAAGTAAATAAAAGTACTCAGTGCCCCATCCTCGTATTGTCTTCTGGAGAAAGGACCATGGAGACGTATTGAGAATGTGGCCCAGAGGGTACAGAGACAGTAAAGTAAATAAAAGTACTCAGTGCCCCATCCTCGTATTGTCTTCTGGAGAAAGGACCATGGAGACGTATTGAGAATGTGGCCCAGAGGGTACAGTACAGGAATTTAAACACACAAGGCGGAAAAATAAACACACAATAGTCAGCTGGGGTTAATCTTTTCCCCGATTTTACTTAGGGTCAAAAATTATATTTTGGACGTAAAATAATACGAATCTTGAGGGTAAAATTTAAATTTTAAGAGGAAATCTATTTTTCCTCCATTTTAAAATATCATTTCTTTGAACCCCAATACTAAGCTATTTTACTCCTAATTTGCTATGAAGTTAATAAAAATAAAAGATAGAATTATTTCGATACCTTGGGTGCAAAATTCTGTGTAAGACTGACTAAATTTGAAAACCCTTATACCAATTCAGGAAACCCGAACGTTCGGCTGCTGCTGGTATGGCCAAAGCAAGAGAAAGAAGAGGAAAATAGGAGAGAGAGGACTTGCTGTTTTTTGAAAGAGGGAGAGGGAGCAAAACGGCAGAAACTTTGAGGAGTGTTTTTTTTTTTTTCTTTACTTTCTGGTTTCCTCGCCGATTACACCTATTTATAGGCAACCGTATGCATTTTTTTAATCATACAGGTTGCCTAAGCTATTCGTAGGTTTATAAGTTTTTTAATAACTCTGCATTTATTGTTATATATTTTATAATTACTATTCCAACTACCACCAACTGCATAGGCAATTGGCGGTGTTATTATCTTCCAACACAGCTATAAGCTACATCCGTAGCTTTAAACTCGTCTTTCACATGTTTCTGATATTATTTTATAATATAATATTAGTTTATTCTTTTTACTATTTACATCTATGTCCTTTCTTTTATCGGGGTATTTCAGGGTCTCACTAAATTGATACAATTAGTTCAGTAGGTCAGGTATTAAAAACTGAGCATGTTATTAAAATTTGGAGTGAAATCTATTTCAAGAACCCAGTGTTTTCGCTAAAAATCACCGTTTTAACAAAATCTCCTAATCTTCAAGATTCTTTTTGAAAGTATCCAACCTTATAGTTTGATAGAGTAAATTTGTCTGATAAAAATATTCTAAAGTTTCAAAGGGTTTTGAAGTCAAAAACCACATTTTCTAAGTGAAAGAATATTCAACGGCCCATATTTCATGGCTTAAAATAAATATAAAAAACTCACTATTTTAGAGTGTAAAGAAATAAACAGCTTAGTTATAATACAGATTGAGTACTGACTCTCTTTATATATTTTTAGGACTTCCTCTACCCTATCGAATTAGGGTTTTACCACTTTAAAACTTAGGGGTAAAATAAATTAGCGAAATTATAACGAGATTGGCATGTCATTAGGTCCGGAATTTAAAAATAATACATAATCTAAAATTTGAAGTTCAAACTAAGTCAAATGACTGAGTTTATATAGCAGTTAAGGTTTAAGCCTAAAATAATATTATTATTATATTCGTAACTCACCCATATATCTTTGAAATTTAATTAAAAGAGTTACCGGATTCGGATCAAGTCAAACTTAGATCCGTTGAAAAACTTATTTGATACTCTTTACGATTAAAGAAAAATAATTCTTAATTAACGGATAAAAATTATTTAATTAATCACGATTAATCATAATTAATTCCTAATTTGGGCTGGGGTATTACATCCCACCCCCCTTAAAAAAATTTCGTCCCGAAATTTAAATAGAAAAAGTCGTACCTTTTATTAGCGAAGAGACTCGGGTATACTTTCCTCATAGTCGATTCTGGTTCCCAAGTGACGTGCTGAGTTCCTTGGTGTTGCCATAACACCTGCACTAGTTGTATACTTTTTCGTCGAAGTACCTGAGTCCTGGTATCTTGGATCTCAAGGGGTATTTCTTCAAAAGTTAGATCTTCAGCGATTTCAATGTCTTCCACGTTCAACACGTGAGATGGATCTGGTTCGTATTTTCTAAGCATAGACACATGAAATGTATTGTGTACCTTTTCTAGGCTTGGAGGTAGTGCTATCTGGTAAGCAACTTCTCCTATTCTCTTCAAAACTTCGAAAGGTCCAACGTATCGTGGTGACAACTTTCCTCTACGTCCAAATCTTTGTATTCCATGACGTGGAGCTACACGTAGGAACACAAAGTCTCCGACTTCAAATTCTAATGGTCTCCGTCTTTTATCAGTGTAACTTTTTTGTCGGCTTTGAGCGGTTTTGAGACGTTGCTTTATAACTTCCACTTGTTCTGTCGTTTCACGTACCATATCTGGTCCTAACAAGCTTTGTCTCCTACTTCTGTCCAACACAGAGGTGATCTACAGGGTCTACCGTATAAAGCCTCGTACGGTGCCATTTGTATACTTGACTGATAGCTGTTGTTGTATACAAATTCAATTAAAGCTAGATGATCTTCCCAACTTCCTTGCATGTCCATGACACATGCTCTCAACATGTCCTCTAATGTTTGGATAGTCCTCTCAGACTGACCATCTGTCTGAGGATGAAATGCTGTACTAAAACATAACCTGGTGCCTAACTGCGTCTGTAATCCCTGCCAAAATCGAGAGACAAATCGGGTATCTCTATCTGACACGATGGAGACTGGCACTCCATGTAGTCGGACTATCTCATTGATATACAACTTACTCAGAGTGGTGAGAGTGTCTTTCTTCCGGATAGGTAGAAAATGGGCTGACTTAGTCAGTCGGTCCACAATTACCCATATGGAGTCATTCTTCCTTGCTGATTTTGGAAATCCTGTTACAAAATCCATGGTAATATGTTCCCACTTCCATTTGGCTACTGGAAGAGGTTGCATTTTTCCACCAGGTCGTTGATGTTCAGCTTTGACTTGTTGGCAGGTTAAACATTTAGAAACAAAGTCGGCCACTTCCCTCTTCATTCCTTTCCACCAGAATTGTCGACATAAATCGCGATACATCTTGGTACTACCAGGATGAACGGCAAACTTAGAGTGGTGGAAATGTCTAAGCACTTCCTTTCTGCATCCTTCTGACTCTGGGACAAACAATCGTCCTTTGAAAGTTAAACCTTCGTCGGTTCTAACCTTCCAATCTTCTAACCCTGCTCCATTCGATAGTTGAGCTATCACTTTTTGTGTCTCAACATCGCTTTGCTGTCGTTCCAGTACTATTCCGACTATTTCGGGTTGCAACACTAGATTTTGAATCCATGCCGATTCCCTACTTTCAACCAATTCTAAATCATAGTCAGATAGAATTTCTAATAATTTCCATTGTAATGACGCTACCTTTGCAACATCACTACGAGACTTCCTACTTAGGGCATCTGCTACCACATTAGCTTTTCCAGGATGGTAGGAGAGTTCAAAGTCATAATCTCCTAAATACTCCATCCATCTCCGCTGCCTCATATTTAAATCTTTCTGAGTAAATAAATACTTGAGACTATGGTGATCAGAAAAGACATTGAATCGTTCACCATATAAGTAATGTCTCCAAAGTTTCAGGGCAAACACCACTGCTGCTAGTTCTAAGTCATGAGTGGGGTAGTTTTGCTCGTGTCCTTTCAACTGTCTGGACCCATAAGCAACTACTTTTCCCTCTTGCATTAAAACACATCCTAATCCCAGTTTGGAAGCATCACAATAGACCTCATAACCACGTCCTTGTTCAGGTATGATTAACACAGGGGAGGTGGTTAGTTTATCCTTTAGGTCCTGAAATGCTTTCTCACAGTCTTCTGTCCACTCAAATTTGACATCTTTTCGTGTCAAACGAGTCATTGGTACTGCAATTTGAGAGAATTTTGGGATAAATTTTCGGTAATATCCCGCTAAACCCAGAAAACTTTGAATTTCTGTGACATTTTTAGGCTTTTCCCAATTCATAACTGTCTTCACTTTTGCCGGATCTACCGAAATTCCATCTGCCGACACCACATGTCCAAGAAATTGGACTTGTGTCAGCCAAAATTCACATTTACTGAGTTTAGCATACAATTGGTGATCCCGTAAAGTCTGTAAAATGACACGTAGATGTTGTTCATGTTCCTCTTCAGTCGACGAATATATTAAAATATCATCGATGAAGACAATTACGAATTCTCTTAAATATGGTTGGAAAATTCGATTCATCAAATCCATGAAAGTAGCTGGTGCATTTGTTACTCCAAAAGGCATGACTAGAAACTCATATAAGCCATATTGGGTACGAAAAGCAGTTTTGGGAATATCTTCCTCCCTGACTCGAAGTTGATGATACCCAGATCTCAAGTCAATTTTTGAGAAACATCTTGCTCCTCTCAACAAGTCAAATAGATCATCTATTCTAGGCAATGGGTACTTGTTTTTTATGGTTACTTGGTTCAATGGCCGGTAATCTATACACATTCTCAGTGACCCATCTTTCTTTTTCACAAAGAGAGCTGGTGCACCCCAAGGTGAAGTACTCAAACGAATGAAACCAAGTTGGAGAAGTTCATCTATTTGCTTGGCTAACTCTTTTTGTTCGGCCGGTGCCATCCTATATGGTGCCATAGATATAGGAGATGTTCCAGGCTGCAGGTCAATTACAAAGTCTATCTCTCGGCGTGGAGGTAAACCACTAAGTTTATCTGGAAATACATCTGGAAACTCACAAACCACTCGAGGCAAACTGGCTTCTACACTTTCTACATCCTCCCAACCCATGCTAGCTACAATTCTACCAGGATATGCCTTCAAACCAGAGAACTGAACTCTGATGTTCTCATATGGTACTAATTTCTCTACAAATCGGACTCTGGTCGGTGATATCCCATAAATCTTTCTTTTTAGGCAATCTATCAAAACCTGGTGTGCAGTTAACCAATCCATTCCTAGAATGATGTCAAAATCTGTCATTTCTATTAAAAAGAAATCATATACTATATCTAGATCATTCATTCTAAGAACACAGGATTCGCACATCTGATCAACCCGTACTTTCTTTCCTAATGGTGACACTACCATCAAAGGTCTGGTGGCAACTACTGACGATAAATTCAATTTATCCCGACATGATTTAGAGATGAATGAATGTGAAGCGCCAGTATCTACTAATACTTGTGCCATGAAACTAAAGAGAGGTATGGTACCTTCCATTACAGCGTTCTCTGTCGGCTCCTCCTCCTGGGTTCCCATGGTGTAGACTCTTCCTCGAGTCGTCTGAGAGCGTCCTTGATTCCTAGCTTCTCTAGTCCTTCGTGGCGCATTTCCAGATGCCACTAAACCTCTGGAGGGTGGTGGAGTAGACTGCATTTGAGATTGCATCGGTTTAACATTCTGGGAAGGTCCTGCCATGTTGCTTCGGGTGTCAGGATAAGGACAATCTTTAATGAAATGTCCCATTTGTTTGCATCTGAAGCATACTCGGCTATCAGCTGCTAGAATGTTGTTCTGTGGACATTGCTTTACCGTGTGACCCGGCTGATTACACGTGTAGCATACCACTTGCCTAGGCCCAGTGTAACTGGTCTGTCCCACAAGTGTTTGTCCCTTCCTAATGAATGAACTTTTACTAAATTTCCTCTTTTTGTTAGGCAGAGGAGGTTTCGGTGCATCTCCTTGCCGAGACCGATCCACATTTCTGTTAGTGGTGTCAACTGCTTCCACCATAGAAGCTCGACTAATCACCTCTTCTAAAGTGGCAAATTGAATTCCTGCCACTTGCCGCTGAAGGAAAGGACGAAGTCCCTCAACATAATGCTGGATTTTCTCCTCCTCATTGTCAAAGATGCGAGGAGCATATTGACAAAGATTTAGAAACTTTGCGGTGTACTGGGCTACCGTGTCGGAGCCCTGTTTGAGATCGAAGAATTGTCTCCTCTTAGCATCCCTTGCCACTTTTGGATAATAGCGAGAAAGGAAAGCTGTAGAAAACTCTCCCCAAGTCATGGGTTCACGGTTTCTCGCATTATATCTAACTTCCCACCATTTATAGGCGTCTCCCTCCAATTGATAGGTGGCGAGAGTCACCTTTAGGTCCTCAGCTGTGGCTAGAGTGTCGAAGATTCGACTAATCTGGTTAATCCAGTTCTCAGCTTCAGTTGGTTCCGCATTTCCCGAGAAAGTCGGTGGGTTTAATTGTTTGAAAATTTTCAGAGCTGAAGTAGCTCTCCCCTAGGAAGTTCTCTCCCGTGGTCGGCGGAGATCATCTACAACCCTCTGGAAAGCCTCCACAGTGACACGGACTGCGTCTAAGAGTTCAGGTTGATTCCCTGGGGGTGGTACTGCATTCTCCCCCTGATTTTCAGAATCTCCCCGTGATTCTGACATCCTGAGGATCATAGGTATCAATAACAGAGTTCAAAGTAAAAATTTCATCACAATACACAGTAGTACACACACACAATTATATTATCTTGTACCAATCCTCTTTCTAGGTTCTCTCCCAAGCCTAATCGATGTTAGAGCCTCTCAGTACTCCCAACATCGTTTGATTCTAATCGACAAGATATCCTCACATCCAAATATTGGGTTTAAAGTATCAACTTGATACTCAAATCACACCACTAATAAAAAATAATGGGGATTTGATCTCATTCCAACTCAAGGTTCCATCTACCCAACTTTAAAAACTAAGGGGATGACCCTAAACTCAAACAATCACTCTACTAATTCCCATACACACAGTCTGAGAGCTTGAACCATGCTCTGATACCACCTTCTCACGCCCCGAACCCAGATGTGGGCCCGGAACGCGACTAATTTTTTTTTTTTTTTAAAACAATAAACTCTAATCACTCAACGTCATAACTGGGCTGGATCTTCAAGTTTACCAAAATCCGATCCTAAAAAATATCACACGTGCTTTACACACATGAACTCAAACATATACCATATGTTCCCATATACAACCCATTTCACACAACGAATATTTTCATTTATCTCATCAGCGTTACGCACGAAAACATAGTAGATATAATGTATACGACATTAAAACTTACAGACATAAGTTTCTTAGGCTACATTAGACATATTTATAATAAAAACACACAAAATAGCCAAAGGTACGCTTGGTTTCCACGTGCAGAAAACCACAGACAATTCCCAAGTTCCGACTCCTAACGAGGCACCATTGGTTCCTCCAGCCCATACCCTGCATTGTAAGGGACGTGAGCTACTAGCCCAGTGAGGAAAGCTCACCATAAAATCCAACATACAATATTCATGGAATAAATAACAATGCATGTTCCACAAATGAAACGCAGTTAATCCACTTAACTCATTTTCACCATAACATCTAACATATTATATGAAACAATAAATAATGCATGTCTCATGAATGCAATGCGGTTAATCCACTTAACCCAATTTCACCCTAGGATCGCTTTCTAAGGTGTTTTATCAATTTTGTACCTAGGTTAGCACCCATTTAACAACTTGCAAGTACATAAGGTCTCCGCTACTCAGTCTACTAGCCCATTCAACACCAACGGTTGATGGCGGTCGACCACAGCCTACTAACACGTCCAACCCAACGGTTCGCAAACGGCGTTCGGTCTAACATCACAAGGTCTCCATGACCCGGTCTACTAGCCCATCCAACACCAACGGTTGATGGCGATCGACCATAACCTACTAACACGTCCAATCCATCGGTTCGCAAACGGTGTTCGGCTAATCTCAACAATTATAACTCAATGGCCAATGTTCAACTTTACAAAGTTATTATCTTCCATAGATTTAACTTATGAACATAATTATCACATGCAAATGTCAAATGCATGATAATGCATGATTTCTAGTGCCCTCCTTACACAGGGACTTCTTCTGAGAGAACTACTATATTTCAGCCTTACCATTTGGTGTATCAAATACCAGTACAAGAAATCAATAAAATGATCAATATCACACAACATATAAAACTGGATTTAATAACACGAATGCCTTCACCCAGTTTTTACCCGACAATTCCCAGACACTCCATGGGTCCATACTGCGTTAGAGACTACAAGTCCTCGACTCCCCGACACCATTTTAACGCCTACGTTCTAAACAGTTAGAACATTTACATCCCTTACATGTAGGCAGTGTCAGGTCTCGTATTCTGGACCTATATAGCCTTTTCCATCTTTAATTGACCATAGGTCCCATTTCAGTCTAGTGTTAGTAGGTTTAACATATAACACAATACAAATGTTGGTTCGAGTCTCCTCACCTTCTCCGGTTGAGTTTTTCACAGAAAATCTGTAAGATAGAGTAAAATGTATAAATTTTCTACTTGTCAGTATATACGCATAATAATTTCCCAAACCCCGTGCTATTTTTCCAGAAAACATGATATATGTAGTGAGTCACCTAGGCTCTTTCTACTCCTTTAACTTATGTCAGAAAGTTAGTTGTCAGCCATCCAAAACATTACAATAAAATGAAAAATGTAAAGTACTCAGTGCCTTCTCTCGTACTGTCTTCTGGAGAAAGGACCATGGAGACGTATTGTGAGAGGCCCAGAGGGTATAGAGACAGTAAAGTAAATAAAAGTACTCAGTGCCCCATCCTCGTATTGTCTTCTGGAAGAAGGACCATGGAGACGTATTGAGAATGTGGCCCAGAGGGTACAGAGACAGTAAAGTAAATAAAAGTACTCAGTGCCCCATCCTCGTATTGTCTTCTGGAGAAAGGACCATGGAGACGTATTGAGAATGTGGCCCAGAGGGTACAGAGACAGTAAAGTAAATAAAAGTACTCAGTGCCCCATCCTCGTATTGTCTTCTGGAGAAAGGACCATGGAGACGTATTGAGAATGTGGCCCAGAGGGTACAGTACAGGAATTTAAACACACAAGGCGGAAAAATAAACACACAATAGTCAGCTGGGGTTAATCTTTTCCCCGATTTTACTTAAGGCCAAAAATTATATTTTGGACGTAAAATAATACGAATCTTGAGGGTAAAATTTAAATTTTAAGAGGAAATCTATTTTTCCTCCATTTTAAAATATCATTTCTTTGAACCCCAATACTAAGCTATTTTACTCCTAATTTGCTATGAAGTTAATAAAAATAAAAGATAGAATTATTTCGATACCTTGGGTGCAAAATTCTGTGTAAGACTGACTAAATTTGAAAACCCTTATACCAATTCAGGAAACCCGAACGTTCGGCTGCTGCTGGTATGGCCAAAGCAAGAGAAAGAAGAGGAAAATAGGAGAGAGAGGACTTGCTGTTTTTTGAAAGAGGGAGAGGGAGCAAAACGGCAGAAACTTTGAGGAGTGTTTTTTTTTTCTTTACTTTCTGGTTTCCTCGCCGATTACACCTATTTATAGGCAACCGTATGCATTTTTTTAATCATACAGGTTGCCTAAGCTATTCGTAGGTTTATAAGTTTTTTAATAACTCTGCATTTATTGTTATATATTTTATAATTACTATTCCAACTACCACCAACTGCATAGGCAATTGGCGGTGTTATTATCTTCCAACACAGCTATAAGCTACATCCGTAGCTTTAAACTCGTCTTTCACATGTTTCTGATATTATTTTATAATATAATATTAATTTATTCTTTTTACTATTTACATCTATGTCCTTTCTTTTATCGGGGTATTTCAGGGTCTCACTAAATTGGTACAATTAGTTCAGTAGGTCAGGTATTAAAAACTGAGCATGGTATTAAAATTTGGAGTGAAATCTATTTCAAGAACCCAGTGTTTTCGCTAAAAATCACCGTTTTAACAAAATCTCCTAATCTTCAAGATTCTTTTTGAAAGTATCCAACCTTATAGTTTGATAGAGTAAATTTGTCTGATAAAAATATTCTAAAGTTTCAAAGGGTTTTGAAGTCAAAAACCACATTTTCTAAGTGAAAGAATATTCAACGGCCCATATTTCATGGCTTAAAATAAATATAAAAAACTCACTATTTTAGAGTGTAAAGAAATAAACAGCTTAGTTATAATATAGATTGAGTACTGACTCTCTTTATATATTTTTAGGACTTCCTCTACCCTATCGAATTAGGGTTTTACCACTTTAAAACTTAGGGGTAAAATAAATTAGCGAAATTATAACGAGATTGGCATGTCATTAGGTCCGGAATTTAAAAATAATGCATAATCTAAAATTTGAAGTTCAAACTAAGTCAAATGACTGAGTTTATATAGCAGTTAAGGTTTAAGCCTAAAATAATATTATTATTATATTCGTAACTCACCCATATATCTTTGAAATTTAATTAAAAGAGTTACCGGATTCGGATCAAGTCAAACTTAGATCCGTTGAAAAACTTATTTGATACTCTTTACGATTAAAGAAAAATAATTCATAATTAACGGATAAAAATTATTTAATTAATCACGATTAATCATAATTAATTCCTAATTTGGGCTGGGGTATTACAACTAACTAGTCCAATATCTAAGGGTAAAAATGTAATTTTTCTGTGTTCATCACACAACTTGGACAATTAGTCATTGCAATTAGTGATCGGGAGAAAAAATAAATTTTCCAGTCAATCTATTCCAAATCCCGAAGGATAGTATGAGGTTTCATCATCCAAATCAGACGATGTCAAATCAATCACTACTTTGAGATCAGGAAAACAGATAGACAATAAAGTGGAAATGCCTAAAGAACAAATCATTGATCAATCAAAGCATCTGGATAACTCATTGAGTTCATCCCTTGTCCAAATTCACCGGATGTCTTTGCTAAGAAAACGTATTTACCTAGGGCTCCATACCCTCATAGGTTGTTACCAAAACAAAAGATACCTTATGGTGACATATTAGAGGTGTTCAAACATGTGAGTATCAATATCCCTCTATTGGATGCCATCAATTAGGTACGTTCGTAGGCCAAATTTCTTAAAAACCTATGTACGGTAAAACGGAGAACTAATGTTCCTAGAAAAGCATCTCTAAGCAGAGATTGCCAGTGTACTCCTCCAACAGCCATTTCTAATCAAACATAAGGATCCAAGGTGCCCAACCATTGCACGCACCATTGGTACATATGAAATTGACAGAGACTTATTAGATCTTGGAGCTAGTGTCAGCCTACTGTCATACTCTCTCTATGAGCAGTTAGGTTGGGAGAGTTAAAACCCACTTCTATCACCCTACAGTTAGCTGACCATTCTGTAAAAGTTTTAAGAGATGTAATAGAAGACGTTCTAGTTAATGTTGATGATTTCTACTTTCCTGTAAATTTTGTGGTATTGGATATACAAGGAACTAAGAAGGATAATGGGCATATCCCAGTCATTCTTGGACGACCATCCTTGGCCACTTCAAAAGCTGTGATCAATTGCCAGAATGGTATGCTTAGATTATCATTTGGTGACTTGACAGCTGAACTCAACGGTGTTGGTCCATGTTGACAACCTCTCTGCACGGATGATCCATGCAAGGTTAACATACTCAGAGTTCTGTTGATGAGTTTCTTTCACTCCATTTGTGATGATCCATTCAAAAAATCGTTGTCTACTTTGGACAAGGATTTTAATAAAAATGAAGTTATCACCATGTCTGAACCTCTCTCTGTAAAACAATCTGTTTCAGTCCCATCTGTCGAGAAGCCATCAGAATTAAAGCTTAAAACACTCCCTGAGACTCTCAAATATTCTTACCTTGGACCATCAAACACATTCCCTGTTATTATAGCTTCAGACTTAACTTCTGAGTAGGAGTCTAGACTTCTTGCTGTTTTATGAGATTGTTGATGTGAAAATTGTGAAAAGTTTTAAATTTATAATCTCGTAAGCACACAAACGATTTATACTACAACGTTATGAGTGCGAGTTGAAAGGCAGAAAAACCTTTAGAATTATGGTTTTTCAAATTTTGATTTTATTATGAACGTTTGAATCATTCTAGTTCTTGACTCCTCCCTTGGTAATTAATTTGGACATATGAAATAGTTAAATCTTTGATTAACATTACTACTTTAGGTCTAAGATTCTTTGGAACAGATGAAACAGTTTGATCGGAGAATTGCATGAATAATCTAGATCTAAGGTTTGGATTAATTAGGGATCTAATTTGTAGAAAGACTTGAATAAGATTGAAATTTTACGTGAGCTCCGTATTCTATGCCTTGAGGTCTAGGTCCAAATCCAAAGCCCAAGTCCAATGAACTCCATGGTCCATTTTCGAATTTACCTAAGTCCAACCCAACTTCACATCCACAGCATGCAATTTTCATATTAGATCTAAACCTTCCATCTCACATACCCAATTAGGACAAACATTAGATCCACCATTAAATCAAACTCATCCATTCATCTATCATTAGATCTAGGTCATCCATCATCATCATCATCATCATCTTAACCTTAGATTAGTATTCATTCATGTATCACCTATAAATCCTTGCATTCATTTCATGCATTGATTATCTTAGCTATTTGATATTAGGTAATCCAATCACATCCATTCATTCATCTCTTAGAAACCCTTGAGCCTCCACATGCATCCATCACATACATACATCATCTTGAAATTAGGTCATGCATTTCATTATCTCCCTTGGATCAACTTGTACATCTAAACCCTCCATCAACCATTTACACATGCCTATAATTATTTCACCCAAAATACCTTAGAGCCATTAGATCAAAACCCATTTAATCTAAGCCCTCCATTCATAAATCCTAAGCAATGAACAACTTATAGTTTAAGCTAGCCTCCATGCGCATTTTACACATCATCATCCCATGATTTTTTCAACCTAAAACGTCTCCATGCACTTAGACCTAAAACCATCTAGATACATTCCTAGGATCTTAACACACCTCATCATCCCAATCACCACACCTCACACGATTTTTTCAATCCCAATCCAATCCATTTGAATTTCACACCTAGTCAACCCTCCATTTTATCTTCCTATCATCCATTCATTCATTCATCTCATCTCTTAACTCATCCATTCATTCATTATCTCATTGCACAAATCCTAAAATTAAATAGCAAAATTTGAATTTCCCAGTGCCAATCCAAAGCCTATTTTCTCTCTTAATCTCCTATCTTCTCTCCACCTAAACTTATCCACCAAGGAAAGCCACACCAAATTTGTGTGACTCTCCTTGTGCAACCCTAAAATCCATGCTTAAATCCCCATCATCCATTCTCATTTACATCCAATCCAGTCATTTGATTTCCCACCTTAAAACTTGATTTAATTCAAGCTATCCAACTCTTTTCAAAACCTATAAATACCCAATTACCCAAATGGTAAAATTCAAATATGACCTAGAATTCAAGAGGACTAAAGGCTGGAGAAAGGACTAGAAGAAGAGCACCACAAGATTTCCAAGTGAGCAATTAATTTCTCCATTTTAATTTTCTTGCTTCTATGTAATTTCTTCCCAATCATTGTACTTTAATTCTTCCATTTAATAAAGTGAAGCATTCAATTAGAACCCTGGAACATCCAATTTCGAAAATTCTTTGATGGTTAATTTTCTTTTAATTTCAAGATTAAAACCTTTGTTTATTTGATGGAACATGAGTGTATGAAATAGTTAAGATCTTGATTGTATGACTTGAATCATGATTACTAAGGTTTGATTAATTAAATTAAAAAGTTGTGGATCTTGTTTTATTAGTGAATATGAATTGTATTTTAGAACTTTTCGTGAATTTTAGATCTAGGCCCTTACGTTGTTTACACATCTTGGGTGATGAACGGTCTATTTTAAACAACCAACCTTTATGTTACTGCACATTTAATTTTATTCATTTATTTTTCATGCAATTTAATTCTCTACCTTTTAATTATGTAAATCTCATGTTTATTGTATAATATTTGTTTTAATTCTTTAATTTCTCTGTAATCATTCTCTCTCAAAAATCTATTCTATTAAAGTTAGGAAGATGTGTAAATAATTTTATAACTTGAAATTCTAATAATGAATAAGGTTAAAATTTAATTCACCATGTAAGAATAAGAAATCACATGTTTTATTTGTTGATTTTACAAGTTAGATACATGACTCATATGACGATTCCATTTCTTAAAAACAATTCTTTTTTAGAGGACATAAATTTAAATTCATATACTTTGAGATTTTCCATTTACTTCGACCTCGCTCTCACATTACTATACTATGAATGGTTTGTGCGCTTGTGAGATTTACAAATTTAAAACGATCAATAAGTATTTGATTACGTTTCCGGGAAAAGTCATTAAATTATGTTCTCTTTAAAAATTAATTATTTTTAGGAAGAATTGTTATTTTTGGCAAGTTCTATTTTTGGCAACTCTTTAAAGATAAAAACTTTTTCTTTTTTTTAGAAATTTACCTTAAATAAGAAATTCTTGAAAATCTCAATTATTTGAATCAATTTATTTTTGAAAACTTTCTAATTTTAGAAAAAACTATTTTTGGTAATTGATTTATTTTTGGAAACGTTCCAATTTTATAAAAATTTCCAAACTGGAAACTTTTCTAAAATTTAGAACTTCTATCTAACTTATAAAATCTTCAAAATAAGATGTCAAATCTTGGGAATCACTGAATAAATTTTTAATTTGGTGAACTTTTATTTAACTTTCATAATCTTGTCATTGTTTGGAATTCTTGTTTATAGATTATATCACATCTCCTTTTTTAATTATAGATTAAGAACATTTCTTTTAGTTTAGGTATCATACATTCCTTGATTTAGACTCTACACCATAGTTTGTTTGTGTTGTTTTGCAAGATGCGTGCCTGAAAATCGCTTGCAAAGTGCTTGAAAATTGTTAAAAAAAAAAATTGCTTAAAATTGCTGGAAAACATGTAAGCTAGGCTAAAGTGAGTGCCTAATCATTTTATTTTAATTTTCACTTTTATCATGAATTCATATAGAAATTTTCTAGGGTTTTCTTTAATTTAATTGCATATTCAAACTGCTCATGCATATTAGGATGTTAGACTCATGCATTAGTTAAATTTGTTTTATTATTGTTTTGCATATTTGCTTGATGTTTGTGTGGTAAAGTAGGATTGCATTAACAATATCTAGAAATATAAGATGGTAAAATGGTTCATGCATCTCATAATAAAATCAATTAAGGAACCATTAGGCTATATTTTTAGGGTTTCATGTTCATTATGAACCTTTTTAATTCAAATCAGTTTTTGGAACCAATGACTAGTTCATCTTCAAGAATGGTGTCTAAGGTTAGTTCTGTCACCAAGCTATGTGGTCGAGCATGACCTAAGGATAGGCTGGGAAGAGATATCGTGTGCTCCCCCACTTACTTGGCCATCTTGTGGTTGAACTCTCATTGGAGACTTAGATTGTTTGGTGAAAAAAGTTGGAGCAAGTTTAGAGACAATTTTTAAGGTCCTATTAGTCAATAAAAAAAATTGATTTCATTAGTGCAATTTAAATTTAGATCTAACCATTTTCTTGTGTGAATTTGTTTTAGCGTTAATGATCATGTCTGTGTATGCATCATTGGTCATGTAACTCCTCCAATCGCTTGGTTAGAGTTACACTTCTCGTCAGTACATCGATTGTTGCGTCTGGAGCTCGGTCCACTTCAGTCATAGACATAGACAATTCAACTATTTCACCATCATCATCAACCTCATCTACTCCTCCATCATCACCATGGTAGACGAAGTTGCGGAGAAAACTCTACAAGATTACTTCTCACTAGTCACAACCAATACACCATCAGGTATAGTTGTACATGCAACCAATGTTAGCTTTGAACTTACGCCAGGACTTTTGCATCTACTGCCAGCCTTTCATGGTCTTGATAGAGAGGATCCGTAGCTCCATGTGAAAGAATTCTTAGAGATCTACACCCCCATTAAAATCCAATGAATTACTGAGGAATCTATTCGACTTCGATTATTTCTTTTTTCTCTAAAAGAAAAAGCGAAATCATGGCTAAATACTTTACCTGCGACTACCATCACTACTTGGGATCATCTAGTTGATAAATTTTTGAAGAAGTTTTTCCCAGTATAAAAAACAAACGCTCTCAACAAAGAAATGATAAACTTCAATGAAAAGGAGAGTGAACAATTTTGTGAAGCATGGGAAAGATTCAAAGAAATATTAGCAAAATGCCCCCACCATGGCTTTGAAACGTGGACACTTATCCAATTTTTCTATGATGGTTTAACCACACCTACTTGTCAAATGGTCAAGTGTATGAGAATTGGGACTTTTTGAAGCTAACTGAAAACAATGGGTGGACATTCCTGGAAACATTGGCGGAAAATTCTCAGTGATGGGATTTTTCCAAGAAATATATTTTAGTGCAAATCTCAAGAAAAGGGGGTTTGTGCGAAGTCAATAGTGATTTTGATGTTAAGTTAGCAATCGTAAACCTAACAAAAAAACCGACTCATTAGTAATGACTCAGGCGATGACTCTATCAATAGGAACAAATGCTGAAGTTTGTACTATGTGTTCTAGTCCAGGACATACCGCTCAAAATTGTTGTTCCTTAGAATCAAATTCTAAGTGTTCAACTGAACAAGTAAATGCACTCAATAATTTTGGAGTACATCAAGGAATCCCGTTCTCTGCTACATATAATCCTAATTGTTGAAATTATCTCAATTTTTCTTGGAGACAGAATCAACCTCCAATGAATCAAAACTTTTTTTAATATCAAAATCAGTCATTTCGACCACATCCATATCAGTCACAACCTCAAAATCAAGCATATCATCCGTCCCAGTCAAACTAGTTTTATCCTTCACAATAACGTAAACCTTCGATTGATGATACGTTGCAGCAATTCATGCAATCTACCCAATAGGCTATGCACCAATAGGCTATGCACAAGCTTGAAACACAACTTGGATAATTAGCCATTGTTATTGGTGATAGGGAATAAAACAAATTTCTTAATCAATATATTCCAAATCCTAAGAGATAATATGAAGTTTCATCATCCAAACTAAACGATGTTAAATCAATTACTACATTGAGATCAGGGAAACAGGTAGATAACAAAGTGAAAATGCCTAAAGAATCAATCAATGATCAATCAAAGCAATCAAATAACTCATTGAATTCATCTCCTGTCCAAAATCGATCGAATTTATCTAGTAAGAAAATATCTTCACCAAGGGCTCCATATCCTATGGGTTATCCACAAAATAAAAGATATATTATGGTGACATATTAAACGTTATTAAACATGTCAGCATCAATATCCCTCTATTGGATACCATCAATCAATTATTTCTTATGCCAAATTTCTCAAACACCTATGTACGGTGAAACGATGAATCACAAAGGTTTTTCTAGCAAAAAAATGCGAGTGCACTACTCTAACAAACATTTCCAATCAAACATAAGGATCCTAGATGTCCAACCATGCTTGTACAATTGGTACATACACAATTGACAAGGCCTTATTAGATCTTGGAGCTAGTTTCAGCCTGCTGCCATATTCTCTATATAAATAGTTAGGTTTGGGAGAATTGAAACCCACTTCTATCACACTACAGTTAGCTGATCATTCAATAAAAATTCCCAGTAGTGTGATAGAAGACGTTCTAGTTAAGGTTGAAAATTTCTATTTCCCTGTAGATTTTGTGGTATTGGATATACAATCACCTCAGGACGATAATGGACATATTCCAGTCATTCTTAGACGACCATTTCTACTCACTGCAAAAGTGGTAATCAATTGCCAAAATAGTATGCTTAGATTATCATTTGAAGATTTAACAACTGAACTCAATGTTTTTGGCCTTTGTCAACAACCTCTTTGTACGGATGATCCACGCGAGGTTAACTTAATTCAGAGTTCTTTTGATGAATTTTTCATTCACTTCATTTGCAATGATCAATATGAAAAATCACTGTCTATTTTAGACAAGGATTTAAATTTCAATGAAGTGAATGTTATCACCAAATTTGAACCACTTTCTGTCAATCCTTCTTTGTCAGTCCCATCTATAGTGAATCCACCAAAATTAGAACTCAAAGCTCTTCCTGAAACTCTCAAATATTCATATCTTGGACATTCAAATACATTGTCAATTATCATAGTTTCAAACTTAACTTCTGAGCAGGAGTCTAACCTTCTGACTGCTTTAAGAGATCATCGTGATGCTATAGGATGGTCCATTTCCGTTCTCAAAGGAATTAGCCCTTCTGTGGTCATACAAAAAATTTATTTGGAAGAAAATTCTAAAACATCTAAGGAATCACAAAGACGGTTAAATCCAGCAATGCAGGAACTAGTGAGAGCTGAAATTTTGAAACTTCTCGAAGTTGGAATCAGTTACCCAATTTCAGATAGTGCATGGGTGAGTCCAATCCAAATTGTCCCGTAAAAGTCTGGTGTCACGGTAATAAAAAACGAGGAAAATGAGTTTGTTCCAACACATGTGCAAACGGGTTGGAGATTTTGTATTGATTACCGGAAGCTGAACACTGCTACTCGAAAAGATCACTTCCCTCTTCCATTCATTGATCAGATGCATGAACATTTGGTCGGTCATGCGTTCTATTGTTTCCTTGATGGTTATTACGGATATAACCAGATCTATGTTGCTCCTTAGGATCAAGAGAAAATAACATTTCACCTTTCCATTCAGTACGTTTGCCTATCATCGAATGCTTTTCGGACTGTATAATGCACCAGCCACCTTTCAGAGGTGCATGATCAGTATTTTCTCCGACATGGTAGAACGTTTCCGGGAAGTTTTCATGGACAATTTCTCAGTCTTTGGATCAACTTTTGACCAGTGCCTGCACCATCTAACCCTTATGTTAGTCAGGTGCAATGAAAAAAACTTAGTACTTAATTGAGAAAAATGTCACTTTATGGTGAAATCAGGCATAGTACTTTGGCACATCATCTCATAAAAGGGAATTGAAGTCGATAAAGCCAAGGTTAACCTAATTTCTAATTTACCAAAACCACAAACTGTTAAAGAGATTAGATCATTCTTAGGTCACGATAGATTTTGCAGAGGGTTTATTAAAGGATTCAGTGACATATCAAGGCCTCTCTGTAGACTCCTGACCAATGATGTTGTTTTCAATTTTGTTGAAAAATGTGTCATAGCCTTTGAAAAAATGAAAACTGCTTTGACTTCTGCTCCAATCATACAACCACCTGATTGGTCTGTACCTTTTGAAATTATGTGCAATGCCTCTGACTATGCAGTAGGAGCCGTGTTAGGACAAGGAATGTACAAATTACCTCATGTTATCTAGTATGCGAGCAAAACGTTGAATGACGCTCATCTTCATTATTCCACCACGGAAAAAGAACTGCTAGTAGTTGCATTTGCGCTAGACAAATTTTGATCTTACTTAGTACGTTCAAAGGTCATCATCTATTCAGATCACACTGCACTCAAGCATTTTCTTTCTAAGAAAGATTCTAAGTCTCGCCTGATCCGATGGATACTTTTGTTATAAGAATTTGATATTGAAATTCGGGATAAGAAAGGTTTCGAAAATGTGGTAGCGGACCATTTGTCTAGATTGATAACTGACATCACTGAAGATAACCGTTCTATCAGTGAGTCATTTTCTTATGAGCAACTCATGTCCCTTTCCCAAGTACTATGGTTCGCATACATTGTTAATTATCTTGTGACTAGTCAAATACCTCCTCATTAGACTAAACAAGATAGAGTTAAATTTCCAACACAAGTCAAAAATTTCATTTGATATGATCCATATCTGTTTAAGTATTATGCGAACCAAATTATTCGTCGTTGTGTTCCTGGAGGAGAAGAACAAAGTATCATAAATTTCTGTCATGATCAAGCCTGTGGAGGCCATTTCAGTGCTAAAATTACAACTGCAAAAATGTTGCAGCGTAGATTTTACTGGCCCTCCATGGCTCGTGATACCCATACATTTTGTGTTTCATGCGATAGATGTAAAAAATTAGGAAGTATATCCCGCCGGAACATGAATCCTGTAAACCCAATCTTAACTATTCAACTTTTCGATATTTGTGGCATTGATTTCATGGAACCATTTCCTAAGTCTCTTGGCAATCTATATATCCTCGTAGGAGTTGACTATGTATCGAAGTGGTAGAAGCAGTGGCATACAAAACCAATGATCACATGGTTGTTAATCGTTTCTTGAAAGAAAATATCTTCTCTAGATTTGGTATTCCACAAACTATCATCAGTGATGGTGGTAAGTATTTTTGTAATCGTCCATTCGAAAAATTGATGAATATCATATGGGGTGAGTCACAAAGTAGCTACCCCCTATCATCCTCAAACAAGTGGACAAGTGGAAATATCAAATAGAGAAATTAAACATATCTTGAGAAGACAGTTAATCCATCTCGGAAAGACTGGTCTTCCAAACTCACTAATGCACTATGGGCTTATCGAATTGCGCTCAAGACACCCATAGGAATGTCACCCTATCGCTTAGTGTATGGAAAGACTTTTCATTTTCCAGTTGAAATAGAACACAAAGCCTATTAGGCAATCAAGTGTTTCAATTTTGCTCTAGACTCAGCTGGACAACTCAGGAAGCTTCAATTAGCAGAGTTGGAAGAAATTAGAAATAAAGACTATGATACGGCTAGAAAGTACAAAGACATAATGAAAATATTTCATGACAAACACATTCTCCGGAAAGTGTTCACTATTGGTCAAAAGGTCTTATTGTACAATTCTAGGTTGCATCTTTTTCTTGGAAAATTGAAATCCAAATTGTCCGGTCCATTCATTGTCACAGCCATATTTCCACATGGTACCATCCAGATCAAGCATCCTAAAAATGGTCATCCTTTCAAAGTCAATGATGATCGTTTGAAACCATTTTTAGGGCCCTACACTCCAGAAGGAACAGAGGAAATCATGCTCATTGATCCAATTTACCAAAACTGATTTACAAACCATTATCCTCCAATTTACCCTTACCCACTCATCTTTACCCAAACCCACCATACTAATTGTTTATGTCTGAGTTGCTCTAAGTTTATCAGAGTCGTCAATGTCTAGTTGTTATTTTTTCTTTGAGTTAATCTAGCCTTGAAGTCAGTCATTTCATCCCACGGTACAACTCATATTTAGATTGTTCATTTTCTAAGATATTTCTTCCTTTACACCTGGCCAGTGTAGATTAGGGAACATTGAGGACAATGTTCAATTCGAGTTTGGGGGCATTAAGGTCGATGTAATACCCTTATCCAGATTAGGCATAGTTTAGCTTAATAATCTTGCTTAGACCGGTTAATCTCGAAAATTACAGTTAGGGTTTTGAGAAAAGCCCAGGTGTGGCTCAATCCGAGCTCAAAAGCTCAGTGATCCAGCTCGTTCAGCTGGAGGGGCAAAATGGTAATTTACCGTTTATTGTTATTATTTTATTAATTGTGTTATTATGTGATTATTATTGGATGATATTATTCTCCTTAGTCAAGGATTTGTATTTCTGATTTTAAAATAATTTTATTCTCTGAAAATAGTATTTAAAACCTCTCGTCAAAACCCCGAAAGGGAGTAATAAATATTTTAAATGGTTTTGGAGATGAAATAAATTCCAAAACAAGTATATTATGTTAGACCATTTTAGCATGGTCTAATTTATTCTTTCAAAATCTAAAAATGAGGTCTTTAAATTGTTTTATTTAGCACTAGCTAAATCATGTAAATAGTGTTAAAATAAGGTTTTTATTTAAATCAATGGTTTTGTTGAGTTTTAAACCACCAAATTTGTATGGTGATTAGAGTTTTTAAAACCTAACTTATCTGTCAGGTTGGATTAAAATTCTTGAGCTTTTAAAATCATATTTTTAGTTAAAAATTAGATTTTTATCAAAAAAGGGACTTATTTGCAAAATCAAAACTGTTGGAGGACTTATCTGCAACCAACCCAAACACAATGGTTACTGTTGCGAACGTAAGCCACAGCTGCATGCAGCCGCATGCAGTGGCCATCCGGCCACCATCCACGGGCAAATTTATATAAATATGGCCTTTCTCAATTGATCTCCTCCTACACCTTCATTTCTTCTCTCTCAGTCTCTCTGCTCTCTGTGAAAAACCAGCCGAGCCCCTTCCTAGCCTCTGTTTCTTCCCAGTTTTATCACCCGTAAGCTTTAAAGGAAAGATTTTTGAAAATCAGATTTTTCAACCTAGGAACTCCAATGAAGGCAACCACTGTGTTCCTGTTTCAATTCCAGTCGGTTTAGAATCAACAAAAAACAGATTTTGGCTAAGATTTGAGTGTGTAAAACCATTTTAAAGTCTAAGGAAAAACTTGGTTTTCTTTGTATCAGTGTGCTTTCCGTTTTAAAATCCGTTCGCTTAATGGGTTTCAAAGTTTAAAATCACTCCCTTTGGAAAGAAGACTCACAGAGGAGTCTATCTGACTAACTAGATGTGAAAATCGAGTCTGGGAAACTCACTGTTTCCTGATTCGTATTTCATACAGTGTCTGCCGTCATTGTCTACTGGTGCAGACAGTGGAGGAAGACGACTCTCGGACGGTCCTAGGGTCACACCCTTCGGACGGTCCGAGAGGACCCCTCAGACGTTTCGAGCTTCACTCGAAGCCCCGAAAGGCCCGAGGCTAGCCAGACTCGCCCGGATGTTCCGAGCCGAGTTCGAAAGAACCGAACCCTACTCGGACGATCCGAGCCTCACTCGGCATGTTCCGAGATACCAGACCCACCAAGACTTATTTTTCGGATTTAATCGGTTCAGAAGGACCTTCAGATTATCCGAGACCCGATCTTCGGACGATCTGAAGTCAAACCCACAGTCTGAGGACAGTTATTAGTTTAGGCAGTGGTTCGGATGATCCGAAGCCACAGTATCTGGTTCCGAGGCATGTTCCGAGGGACCCAGTTTTTAAGTGTATAATTTGTTTGATTGTATGATGATGCATGTGATTGTTATACCCCATTGATAAATTAAAAATGTGTACTAACCCTCTTCTCTTATTACTATAGTGTATCTACTATTGTATTCACTTCCAGGCCGACTCTATTGGTCGGGCACTGAGTGACTTCACTTCCAGGCAGACGCTATATTTGTCGGGCACTGAGTGACGTCTAGGCCTTACTCAAAATGTCAGATCTGGTCCTATCCAAAAGACAATCGAGAAGTGACCTGAATATCTAGACTTAACTCAATAAGTCATTCTGGTCATGCCCAGAAGACAATATGAGTTTTGGACTGAGCACCTTATTATTCATATACTGTGGATTATTGTAACTTAAAATGGTTAGAAACCAAGTAAGAGACTCAATTCCATTTACCTTGGATATTTTTGGGAAAACAAGTGTGATTTCGAAATACTACTTGTGTGTATGCATTTGATGCTATGTATGTTGACCTGTTAATGATTGTGCACTTGTTTGCTTGTTTGAATAAAAACCGCGATACCACACATTTACGGTGAGGGAACTTAACTTTGCAGTAGGTGTAAACAGGTTATATGAGATGAATCTTGAGCAATGAGTGGTTTCAAGTTTGATGAACCCACCCATGTGCCTAGATATAATGCACTGTTGTAAGAAGTGCTTATGGTGATTATAAATGCTTATGATGTTAATCATGTGAGTTATGTAATACTGCTTCCACGTACCTTTTACTGTTGAACCATCCGCCGAGCTGAGTGTGTCGGTTATGTCCACTGGACCAGGTGGGTCAACAGTGACTGACAATGTGTGTCAGTACCGGTTTTGATGTGTATACCGGAGATGTACTTGTAAGGATGTATTTTGACCGTGTCTGGACTTAATACTATTGGTGTCAGTATAGTATCTAGGGGTTACGTCGGATGACAGCAGTATTGGAAGAGATGATAAATTACGGGAATGATGATGATATTATACTTGATGTTGAGATTTTGTTATCAAGCATATAGTATTACATTGAACTGTTGATTATTTACTAACCTGTTGTTTACTTAAAACTGCACTGTTATATTTCCTTCACTGGGTTAGTTGGCTCACCCCACTCACCTTTCAGGAGATGAATCCGAGGAGGAGAACCTCTATTTGAAGCTTAGAGTGGATAAGCTGTGACGTTGCTTTGGGATTCCCATTGAGAGGAATACCCTTGTCTTTGCTTTCTACTTCTTGGAACCATTTGTTTTTGTAAAGTACCGAGTGTGGTACTTAGTTTGCCTTAATGTGATGTACTAAGAATACCATGTATCCGTAGTTACTCTGATGATATTTGAATGATAATTCAGTGTTGGGATTATGTGTTCATGTTATGTGTTAATGTTTGTGTTTGTGTTGGCAGGCTTATGGTATATGTTTGAGTCCACATGTTGGGATCATGTGTGACCCTTGGGCCTAACTGTTGATCTGACCCTGTTAGAATGCTTGAGTTAGTTTAGTTTCAAAAAAAAAAAAAATCAGTCGCGTTCCGGGCCGACCTTTCGGGTCGGGGCGTGACAACTAAGGTCATTCATTCATACAATTTCTCAAGGGAGAGTAAGTTCAATACTGAGACCCTTTAAAAAAAATCAGCATCCATCATCCATCATCCATCATCCATCTTTGTCTTTATGACCAACAGACGTTAAAGAACTAGATAGGAGTCATGCACGTAGTCGATCGAGTTCTCATTTTTGTATTGTGTTTGTCTAGAACACAAGTTCCCCCAGAATTGTGTAGGAAAATCATTTACTTAGCTATGAAGGTGAGGAAACTGGAAATCCAAGAGGCACAACCTACACCTCTCTGTGGTCGAAGCGCTCTGGCTGTAAAGAGGAAAGTTAAGAGGCTAGGTATCTATCACAAATGCAGACGTTGGAATTATAATGGAATAAGATCGGATTATGAAGTCCGCTGTGCAACAGCAGTAAGTAGACCTGTAGGAAACCGAGAGATCAATGTAGACCTATGCAAGGCCAGAGTAAGTACAGAAAGATTGAGACGCCTTGAACTCTAAAAAACTATTGATTTCTAACTGAGTGCGTACAAACGTTTTGACAATCTGATGTTAAACGATTCATAATCTTGTTTAGACAAAAATAGGTATAATCATTTTAGAGAAGACTAAGTGAGGACTGAGACTTCTGGGGCTTAAACACTATCAATTTTTAGTTTGAAGAAGATTACTCGTGTCTTGACAATCTGAAGTAAAAAGTGTCACATTTTTAGCATTAATACTTAGATAGAGATCTTTATATCATACTTTTTCAGAAAGACATTTATAGGATTTATATTTGGAAACCATTGTACACAGCCATATTAAGTTAAGTCTTAAAAACAAAAATAGTTACGAGTCGAGTAATCACTAGAGGAATACTAGTGGAGACTTAACCCAGTGAGCTTTAGAGCCATTCTTTCTTCTGAGAGTTATAAGTGAATTCCATTTTTCTTTGGTAGCACAAATAAGTCGTCATTGATCTCATTATTCTTCATAGTGGTCATATTATTGAGAATGCCATCAAAATTGAGTTATTACACTTGAAATTGTTTTGGAATTTATTTGAAACAAAGAAACCACTTGTTGAAACTTAGGATATGATTTAGGTCATTTTTGGATCTTTTGAGCCTAAAAGCCCACTTATTTTTTGTCATTTTATCTTGATAGTTCCCCACTTGAGCCTTAAATAACCTATTTTTTTAACTAGCCATGTCTACCATACCCAACTCCAATTCAAGAGTATGAGCCAATAAAAAATATACATGACCTATTCTTAGTAAAGGTTAGAGATGAAAAATTAAGGGATGGTACTCTAAAAACAAGGGCAAAAGAAAGAAATGAATAAGAAAAAAGAAAAAAAATAGCATCGAAGAAGGGAAGAATCCAGTTACCAAAAGAAGGATGTGAAAAAGAAAAATAAAGAAAAAGAAAATACTTTGAAAACTGCCAAAAAGAAAAATAGAGGAAAGATATCTCATTCAAAACAATGAAGACCTTTAACCATTTCTATTCAAAGTATTTCTAGAGCCTTATATTCTTCTTTGATTTGACCCGATCACAAGCTACGCTTCGTCCTATTGATCTTAGGTCTAAATAGGGTGTTTCAAGTAAATAATAAAGGAAGAAAAATGATGGTATTTGACTCAACGTTCTCAGGAAAGTGGCATCTATTCATGAGATCACTTATTTTCTTTGAATTAAGCCATATTTGCTAATACATATGTGAGATACTTTGATTTTGAGTACATCAATTCTACTCACAATACCTTGAGAGAAAAATCCCAAACATCTGAGTGCTAATTTTTCCTAGAGATCTATCCAGTGAGGTTTGCAGTCAAAGCGTATTTTCCAACGGGTTGAACAAAACTTGGGTCTATTTGTAAAAAGAGGTTTATCTTAATGTTGGATAAGCACACACTATACTCCAAGTATAAACTTTGTAAAATGAATTTTAGAGTTGTATGATGTCTAGACCTCTCATCCTTGTATTCCTGTTAAATATGTTGATATTTGTGGGTATTATCACTGTAAATTCTCACGAGACTATAATTCGTCCACTAGTGGTGAGTTAGAGGTTTAAAGGCTTGTTGCATACGATAAATGCAATCGAGAGTACAACGAAAGTGGTTTAGTCTAGGGTTTTGAATTTATTCAGTTGGTCTAGATTAGGATTTCTGTGAGTATTTATAATTTTTAGCTTTAGTTTTGTTTGAGGGCTAGCAAAATCTGAGTTTGGGGGTATTTGTTGAGCATTGAAATATTATATTTTTACCTCTGATTACTGGGTCAGTTAATTTTGTATATAATGATGCATTTAATATAGTTTGTCAGTTTTTTAGTAAAAAATGGAAAGTTCAGAAAAATCAAGTTAAAACAACAAAAGATTTCAAGTTTAGAGGTTTAAAGAGAAGACCTAGAATTATTATAATTATTGTATGTCACTTTCTAGGATTTTCATGTAAATTAATTAATCTAGATCCAGTTATGAGAGTCTATGATTAATTAATAATTTTTAGATTTTAAGTGGCAAAATAATTATTTAATTCTAGAGGTTAAAAACTATAATCCAAGTGACAAACCTTAAATTTCAAATCAATGGACCAAGACTCAATTCAAATGGGCCAAGCTGTGCTCCACAAAGCTTCAATAGGCCAAGCCACATGCAAGCCCATGCACATTTCACACTTTGGGCGAGCCAGTGTGCAAATTCAGTCCAACTAAAGCTCAAGCTCTCAAATCCAATTTAAATGTGCTAAGTTGAGGTCTAGATCCAAATCCAAAGCCCAAGTTCAATGAACTCCATGGTCCATATTTGAATTTACCTAAGTCCAACCCAACTCCAAAACCCATAACCCAACTTCACATCCACACTGTCCAATTTCTGTCTTAGATCTTAACCTTCCATCTCACATACCCAATTAAGACAAACCATAGATCCACCATTAAATCTAACCCATCCATTCATCTATCATTAGATCTAAGTCATCCATCATCATCATCATCATCGTAACCTTAGATTAGTATTCATTCATGCATCACCTATTAATCCTTACATTCATTTCATACACTGATCATCTTAGCCATTAGATATTAGGTAATCCAATCACATCCATTCATTTATCTCTTAGAAACCCTAGAGCCTCCACATGCATCCATCGCATACATACATCATCTTGAAATTAGGTGATGCATTTTATCATCTCCCTAGGATCAACTTGTGCATCTAAACCCTCCATCAACCATCTATCCATTCCTATTATTATTTCACCCAAAATACCTTAGACCCAATAGATCAAAACCCATTTAATCTAAACCCTCCATTCATAAACCCTAAGCAATGAACAACTTGTAGTTCAAGCTAGCCTCCATGCGCAATTTACACATCATCATCCCATGATTTTTGCAAGCTAAAACCTCTCCATACACTTAGATTTAAAACCATCTAGATACATTCCTAGGATCTTAACACACCTCATCATCCCAATCACCACGCCTCACAAGATTTTCTCAATCCTAATCCAATCCATTTGAATTTCATACCTAGTCAACCCTCAATTTTATCTTCTTATCATGCATCCATTCAATCATCTCATCTCTTAATCTCACCCATTCATTCATCATCTCATTGCACAAACCCTAAAACTACATAGCAAAATTTGAATTTCCCAGTGCCAATCCAAATCCTATTTCTCTCTTAATCTCCGATCTTCTCTCCACCTTGACTTAGCCACCAAGGAAAGCCACACCAAATTCGTGTGACTCTCCTTGTGCAACTAAAATCCAAGCTTAAATCCCCTTCATCCATTCTCATTTACATCGAATCCAGTCCTTTGATTTTCCAACTTAAAACTTGATTTAATTCAAGCCATCCATCTCTTTTGAATATGACATGGAATTCAAGAGGACTAGAGGTTGGAGAAAGAACTAGAAGATAGAGTACCACACGATTTCCATGTGAGTAATTAATTTCTCCATTTTAATTTTATTGCTTCTATGTAATTTCTTCCAAAGCCTTGTACTTTAATTCTTCCATTTAATAAAGTGAAAACATTCATTTAGAACCCTGGAACATCCAATGTCTAAAATTATTTGATGATTATTTTTCTTTTAATTTCAAGATTACAACCTTTGTTTATTTGATTGAACATGAGCGTATGCAATAGTTAGGATCTTGATTGTAAAACTTGAATCATGGTTACTAAGGTTTGATTAATTAAATTAAAAAGTTATGGATCTTGTTTTATTAGTGAATATGAATTGTATTTTAGATCTTTACGTGAATTTCAGATCTAGGCATTTACTTTGTTTACACATCTTGGGGATGAACGATCTATTCCAAACAACCAACATTTACGTTACTGCACATTTAATTTCACTCATTTATTTTCATGCAATTTAATTCTCTGCCTTTTAATTATGTAAATCTCATGTTGTTGTGTAATATTTGTTTTAACCCAAATCTTGTATAAACTAATCTTTTAATTCTTTAATTTCTCTGTAATCACTCTCTCCCAAAAACCTATTCTAGTAATGTTAGGAAGATGTGTAAATAATTTTGTAACTTGAAATTCTAATCATGATTAAGGTTAAAATTTAATTCACCATGTACGAATAAGAAATCACATGTTTTATGTGTTGATTTTACAAGTTAGATATATGACTCATATAATGATTCAATTTCTTAAAACTAATTATTTTTCCAGGACATAAATTTAAATTCATATACTTTGAGATTTTTCATGGGGTTCGACCTTGCTCTCACATTACTATACTATGAATGGTTCGTGCACTTGCGAGATTTACAAATTTAAAACGATCAATAGGGAGCTCGGTCGAAGAAAGCTATAAAATATAGCTTGAAAAATTGGGAGATGAAAACTCCAAAGAGAGGAGCCTGGAAAAATGGTTTGACCCCACGGGAAGGAAGGAGAAAAACAGTAATACTTGAGATATGCATTGGACCATCGGGATGAATAAAATGAGTTAGAAGAAAAACTCATGAAGCACTAAAATTTGCAAGACACATGGGGGAGTGCTTAAAACTCGAAGACAGCCTACTAATATTTGTCAATTGGATGACAAAATGGGTGAGAAATTTGTAGAAGCTAAAAGACATCGAAGCTAATGGACATAGGAAGAATGTCTATGCTTGGAGTTTGAGAGATCAAACTCAAGAGGATTGGAGGAGAAATCTTCTCAACACTGATAGCTTGGATAAGTTATGGGTAGTGTCGCTCACTAGGAAATCAGGGAATATGGGGGAGCTTGAATACAAATCTTGTTTAGTCTATGAATGAATATTTATGTTTTAGGACTAACCCCTCTAATGATTTTCTAGTATTGCTTACAAATGTACTTAAACAGGAAAAATGAAATGAAACAAGCTGAACAAGAATATGCGAACACCATAGTCTTATTTTCCTTTTGAATATGTACATAAATCAATGTAATATTTTTTTTATTCAAATGAGATGTAATAAGGGGTGGGTTTGTAAATGGGTAGCTTCTAGGTTTAGTATTTAAGGATTCTTCTTAACACACATAGCATTGCATATTGATTATCTTATTCTACACATTGTTCAGAAGTATCGATAATCAAACCATATTTAAAGGGTTATAATCTTATTGTGATCGCTCAATGAAATTATCACACTAAACAAATCTCCTGATGAACTTTCCGCTGAACTTTAAATAATCAAGAAATTTGTAAACACCATTAAAAATAGGATTGACCTATTCTCCCCCCCCCCCCCCCCCCCCCCCCCCCCCCTTTATTCTACACATTGTTCAGAAGTATCGATAATCAAACCATATTTAAAGGGTTATAATCTTATTGTGATCGCTCAATGAAATTATCACACTAAACAAATCTCCTGATGAACTTTCCTTTGAACTTTAAATAATCAAGAAATTTGTAAACACCATTAAAAATAGGATTGACCTATTCCCCTCCCCCCCCCCCCCCCCCCCCCCTCCTCTCCCTCTCCCTTTCCCTCCTCTAGGGTCAATCATGATGTTCTAGCACATTGAAGATTGGGAGCTTTCAAATCTCCATTCTCCCGTTCAAATGATTGATTTAACTCCTAATAGCGGCAACATTGGTGAACAATTTCCAGTGAACAAGACAATGAAACAGATTGAACAACTTGCTAGATTACATAGAAGCACCCTCCTCACTTGGATGCCAGTAGAGGCCAAACCGTGAAAGATAGACTAGATCCCCAACACGATCCTACCCAAATCCTCAAAGGTTGGAATAGGCTATAACTTAAAACAAGAAAAGCTCCCAATCGAATCAAATAACAAAGCAGCTAGGTACATATTGTTCCCAAAGGAGAGGCAATGGAGAACAATACAATTGGAAAGATTTGCAGGCGAGAGACTTACCATGTCACGCCCTGACCCAAAACATAGGCACGTGACGTAAAATAATTTTACTTTTTCAAATATCACACGTGGAAAACACACGTGTACTCACAACTCAATTATAAAGATCATAAATGAACTCAAATACCACTAATATCTCGAAGGAGATATAAATTCTCTATTATAAACGTTATCAAAAATTCTAAAATTTATTACAACCAAATTCATAATGAATAGAATGGTATAAACAATGTCACCAACTTAAATCAAATAAATAAAACATTAACTCAATATGTAAGGCGTATCAAGCAATATGATAAACTAAACATTTCCTCGGGGTCCCTCGAACCCAGCCAGTGCAACATTACCTGAAATTGTAAGGACGTGAGTATAAACAATACTCAGTGAGGAAATATGCATGCTACACACTCACACGCCCACATAATAATAATGTATAAAATGAAACATAAATAAGGCTATGCCGTCATCTCATACTATCAATCTCATCAATATAAACACAATGTCAGACAATGATACTAATCTCATCAACGTGAACACAATTTCCATCCAAGGATACCTCTACGGAACGTGCTTTCAAAACATCATGATCCTTTGAGGGACATATGCTACGACTTACAAAGCGGGAGATTTCCATACAACATAGATAATCTACCTCACCCCGCATCCTTTCTGTCCTATGCCAAGGTGATCTAAAAATTGCGCCTTATTAGGCTGACATATCATCCAACAAGGGTGTAATGCGAAATCCTGCGCACAAACATGGGAGCCTTACCAAGCTGACTCGTCATCTAAAGATGCGCAATGTCTAACTCTGCTTCCAACCATCATGCCTTATTAAGCTAGTACCACCCTCATGGAGTGTCCACGTATCTAGCCCTACGTATAAACATAAACGCCTCCAAGTTGACTCGTCATTTAAGGATGCGCAATGTCTAAATCTGCGTCCAACCATCACATCTTATTAAGCTAGTACCACCCTCATGGAGTGTACATGTACCTAGCCCTGCGTATAAATAGGAAAGCTTTACCAAGTTGACTCGTCATCTAAGGATGTGCAATGTGAAACTCTGCGTCCAACTATCACGTCTTATTAAGCTAGTACTACCTTCGTGGAGTGTACACGTATCTAGACCTACGTATAAACATGAACGTTTTACCAAGTTGACTCATCATCTAGGGATGCACAATGTGTTTTACTAAGTTAGTACCGCCCGCATAGGCTCACAAATATCTGACCCTGCGTAAACTATACACCAAGTGTACAAAATAGTTGTGAGAGCGACCTACAGCACGAAGCATGTGAGGGGCTATACTCCTCAACGACAATCACAAATAGGACCAAGTCCCATAGCCGATGCCACTATTCCAATAGAGTACTTTGAACTAAAACCATCATCCTATCACACCAATCTCCTCTAGGGAGTGGGGACTACTACTAGTGGGGCCCAAATGAGAGAAATGTACATCCTCAAGTCCTATATATTCGTTGGGTCTAATTCCCAACACTAGTATTCTCAATCTCACTATGCCCATAAAAATCCCAAACTCATATCCTAGATAACCTCCTAGGCATACATCAGTGAGTAGCACAAATGATCGTAATCACAACTATAAAGGCAACATATATGGCATAATCATATCATGATTATAATTTCACAATGATGACAGCATAACACATTCCATTATGTTTCATACATTTAATGTCATTATCCAATTGGGTTATCTTAGAGATACAGACTACACACCAACCTTGAGATACACAGATTGAGTTTATTTACACATATTCTTAATCCTTGCAATTCATGCAACCCGTCTCATGGTGGTTTATCACTCTAAGTCCAAATCACTCCATTTTTCACAATATAAACCTAAATAAATACGCCAACAAATTATCTTAGCCCTGTATAAGGATTTCCAACAAATATCACAATTCTTTAGCATCATAAAAAGATAATAGGCATGATACAAATCACATAATAGGGAATTTATAACATCTCATGCATAGCATAGGGCACATCCATCTTATTTACCATGTATTGAACACATCAATAACACATTACATTCCCTAAATCACTGAAATAGCATATATACATTCATACAATATGTGTGTAGCAATCCTCACCTCAAAATCACGATGTCTCATGTAGATCTTTGGGTCGTACCTCGACAGATTTGTGGTTCGAAGGCTCTAATCTTAGCAAAAGAACATAATACATCCCTATTAGTTAGGCCAAATCAAAGCTTAATAGCAAAATCTAGACCCAAGATTTACCATTAATATAGTTTAATCCCCTTCAATCCAAGGGAAATCTCCAAATCTCTTCCCATGAATCATCTCCAAAAATAACATATACCCTTTTTCCCAATTTACTTCCCTTCCTATGGGCTCAAAACTCAGTATTAACTCAGATCTACACCCAAACAAGGTTACATAACAAAATTCTCCAATTACTTCCATAGTTTCCTTTCCAAATAAGACCTAAAAGCCATCACATACTTCATTCTCAACACATTCCATTAAGATCTCATCAAATAAGAAGAAAAGGAAAGAGAAAGATCATAGATCTTACCTTTGGAGGAGAAAGAACCTCGTAAAGGGGCTCTCCAAGTGTAGGAAATCTGAATTTAATACCTTTAGTGGGTGAAAATCAATGGAGGGAAGGTAGAGGAAGCAAGGGTTTCCTATTAAGAATGAAGGGTTGGCTGTTTGGAATATAAAAGAGGTGAAATAAGCCTAATTTTGTGCAAACACAAACTTATGTAATGATTTAATATTTTAATAGATATATATATATATATATATATATTTAAGGTCGGGCCATTACATACCAACAAGCATGATAAAGGAAGTAATATAATATAGAGGCAGATCCCACATAGCACCGAACCCATCACTCAAAGAGCTAAGGTCATCATTAGATAGGAGGAACATCAATATGCCCTAATGTCCCAACAAATGGCAGCACAGACACTAGTATAACTACGCAACCATTGGTTGAAAGTGTGCTCATTTCTTTCGTTCCAACAATACCAGGTCAGAGCAGCCAAAGATAATCTTGTAGCAAGCTTCTGAAGGTGAGAAAAGGCAGCAAAGACGAGTTGCAGAGCATTGCAGATATTGTAAAAATTTTAAATTTATAACTCACAAACGCACGAACCATTAAATAGTATAGTGTTAAGAGTGCGAGGTCGATCCCACATAGAAACAACAAAATATATGCAAAAACAAAATATATGAAATTGAAACGTTGTGATTAAAAACATATAGATCTTTAGAAATAACCTAAATATGAAATTCAAATTCTGACTTTGAATTAGTGGCATTCCAGTTCTAAGAATCAAATCGAAAAGTTAAAGTATCTTCATCTAAATCTAAAATCTAATGAATAAATCCAATTTAATTAAAGTAGTGGCATTGATCTAGAATTTATAAATAATGTTAGACCAGTTTAAGAGAACAAAATTAAAATGCAATCAAATCAATCTCAACCTAGTTCAAAAGAATTTGAGAGAATAAGAAAATAATAAAGAATTTAATAAAAACAATGAAATATTCACATAATGTACAATGGAATTGAAACAAATAATTAGGGTGACATATTATCCCATTTACAAATAAAACCATGGCCTAGACTATGAAATCTTCTAGAATTATTAAATATAAATTCATGCTCTCTATTTATTAAAATTCTAATTAAGAAAATCATGATGTCCATTAAGTCAGAAATTTGCAATTTAAGCATTAGGTTGGACAGAATTTCTACTTTCCTTTCTGAGTCTAAAAATAAGCTACTCTTTGAAAAGAGCCTTAGATCTAAAAGGGTTAAGTTCCACCGATCCTAGATAGGGTTCTACTTTCCTTTAAAACTCTTAAATTAATTTATTCCATAACATCTAAAAGAGAATTAAAAAACATAAAAAATTCACAATAAAATATTTAACAATTAAGAAAACCATAAATCTAAAGAAGCTACCATGAATTTTATTCAAATAAATTGGAATTAAAAATTACAATGCCTTATAGTTTTTGCATCAAAGAGATGAACAAAAAATAAAATACAAGAACTCAAAGACATAATTCGAAATTCAATGGAGTCCATAGGCTCTATTTATAGACTCAGGGTTGGAAAGGACGGTTGGGATTAAATCTGGGTTAAGTTGTAAATTATTATTTGGATTGGATCTCCTTTAAAAGTGGATGGAGGAGATTTTACGTTGAAAAGGCTAGGGTTACAAGGCATGCATGAATTTTGGGGTGTCTTGGCTTGGAGGCTAAGCAGAGAATAAGAAAAGATAGAAATTTGGAGAAAAAATTGGGATTTAGTACAAATCCCATTTTTCTACACATATACCATCTTGAAGCTCCATTTTTACCTAGTAAACTTCCGAATCTTGAAATTTTGTAAAATAGAAAGTTGTATCCCTTGAAGTATTCTTTCCAATACAACAAGAATGACTGCAATCGGATATTAGAGTGGAAAGTTATGGTTAAAATACTAAAGTTGTATCAAAATTTGTCTTCCAAATCCCATTTTTTTCTCCATTTCTTGCTTCACACGAATTTAGATTGCTTGGGATTGGGTGATGAGGTGTAGGTGATGTGGCATGGGCCTAGATAATATTTTGGCTTTATTCTTAATCCCAAGGTTTTATTATTTTTCTTATCAAACGCGAGACCCGTCATATCTCCAACTTGTTTTCCTATATTCAATTTTTTTTTCTAATTTCTCTTCTCCTTTAAAAAGAATTGTTCAAATTTCACATTATATCTCTTTAGATCATTAATTTCTTTAATCATCTTTTATTTTTCATTTTTAAATTCCGATTCAATTTCTTTAAATTTTAAATTTTCTTCTTCAACAAATTTAAGCTTTTCTTTGGTGTTTTCTTTTCTCTAATTTATCTGAATTTAATTGATTTCTTAGTTTTGAATTTTCTTCTTGGGCAACATTCAAATCTTTGTTAACTCTCATAACATTTTCCTTTTCTAATTTTTCTAATTCCAGTTGATTTGTAAGATTTGAATTTTCTTTCTTAGACTTGTGTCACTTTCTAGCCAAATTCTTGCTCTCCAAAAGTAGTGCATTATAAGCTTCATGTATATCATCATTTTCTTCATCTTCACTTGAATCTTTATTATTAGTTTCACCATTTAATTGTTCCGGAAGATCATCAAAAGTGGAAAGATTTCTATGAATACCCATATCTCCCAGAACTGTGTTTTCAAGGGAAACGAGTGTAACGCCCCGCCCTTTTCCACCCTTCCGAAAATTGTAGTCTATTTTTTTTTTAGAGTGAAAAAGAGCGGCAGGCGTCACGACGCGAGGTAAGTCCGGACTACCCAAGTCCGACCCTTAACTGGCTACCCATGTGTGCATGGACAAGTCCATGTAAACCGATCCACACATGGTACTAAATAGATCTTGCGGAATAATATAAACTGAATGCGGAACTAAACTGATTGCGGAATTATAATCAATCTTAAGACTACTCCATTTAGATAGCAAAGTACAAGTCATGATTATTTAAAATAATCATTCATTCGACTTTAAATCAAACATATCCATATTCAAACTTTAAACCATAGCAATATTTTACGATATTACATATCCATATAAGTGTATTCAAATGTCAACTAAAAGCTCCATCCCAACACCCAAGCTTTTATGCTTGGCTTCCCTCGCGGTCCTCGAACTTTCCTTTTCCCTTTCCTGTTCCTGCATCATCCTCTAAGGATAGAATTAGGGTGTTAGATCAACGCGCCCAGTAGGTCTTCCGATTAGGGGTACCACATGGTTAGTATATAAAAACATGCATATATCATACTATATGATCATCAAAAACTTATAAAACAATGCTATGTATGTATGCACATGTAATGAGTCCCACCCATCACAATTATACATAGCCATCACTTGACAGGACTCTCATCGTCAAGGTAATCCACAGTGCTCTTTCGTTTACTCTTGATAAGACTCTCCTTATCAAGATATTCCTCCTGGTGGGACTCTCATCGCCTAAAGAGGCCCCACAGTTGCATCACGGGCATTCCGACGGAGTGTGGGCTCTGGTTTCCATGTTCATCAAGACATTCCTCCTGGAGGGACTCTCATCGCCTAAGGAGGCCCCACAGTTGCATCACGAACATACCGACGGAGTGTGGGCTCTGGTTTCCATGTTCATCAAGACATTCCTCCTGGAGGGACTCTCATCGCCTAAGGAGGCCCCACAGTTGCATCACGAACATACCGACGGAGTGTGGGCTCCGGTTTCCATAACCATCACCCCATGCCATGCATGAGATGTCAAATGAATATATGCCATTTACAAATAAATCATGACATTTAAATCCAATTTGAAACATAATATTTTATCACAAATAACTCATCAAAGTCAAGATAAAACATAAATATAATATATGGTTATAAGGAGGTAGGAAAACCTACAGAAAGTTCATTTAAATTGTCCTTTCTTCTCAAACTTTCAGCTGTTAGAGATCGTGCACTGCTCAAGTCCCGTTACCTTGTTTATATAACAGCAAGTCAATCACATATCCTTTTGATTTCTAATTAAGTCTAAATCCCAAAAACCACTTTGTGGGGTTCGGCCATACCCCATGGCCGAACCTCACCCACTTAAATTTTGGTCTCTCTTTTTATTTAACCAAAACCATACAAATGACTTATATACAAACCCCAATCCACCAAATGCAACCTTGTGGGGTTCAGCCATACACCATGGCCGAACCTCACTTATTTTTGTTTTAATCCCTCCTTTGGATTCTTAAGCCCAAACACACCATTCAAATAACTTAATCAAACACCTCAACTACAAACATACCTTGGTAGGGTTCAGCCATACAACATGGCCGAACCTTACCACTTTGATTTTGACCCTTCTTTCTTTTGAACATTTCATTCATATTTACAATCTTGCCACTTGCATAACCCTTGTTTAATTTTGCTTAATAACTAATGTCCATAACAAACCCACCTTAGTGGGGTTCGGCCATACCATATGGCCGAACCTCACCAACTTAATTTGGTCCTTTAAATCCTTCATACATCCATTTCCAATTATAAGTTAACCACCAAATCCACCAAATGACCATTAGTGGGGTTCGGCCATACTACATAGCCGAACCTCACCCTATAGATTTTTATCCCTTGTTCCATCATCTATCATGGTTGATCACTTTAATTCTAAATCCATAAATAACCATATGTGATTCTTAAATCAAAAGCATATAACAATTCAAAATTTCCAAACATATTCTTAATCCTTTAAGTTTATGCAATGAAAAGGAGAAAAAAAAAAGAGTCCCCTCTTTTGCTTCTAACCTCTACCCATTTCTTCTTCTCCCTTCTACATCTCTATTTTACATTATCTTCTTCTTAGATAAATAAACAAAGGGCTAAAACTATAACCAACATAGACGAGAAGGTCGAAGAAGAGAAGCACCGTCTGGGAAAGGGGACTGAGATTCGAATAGGAATTATGTTCTTTCTTCGAGAAAAAACATGGACGACAGTGGAAAAAGGAAAAAAATCACATGGTCGATCTTACGTTGTTACCTTATGAAATTAATAGTCGAACTTGACTTTGTCTTCCACAATTGAGGGAAGAGAGTATGTAAAATTGTATTTATAGGAAAAATAAAAATGGTCAAAATGTACAAAATGGAAACAGACATAAATAATATTAATACAAATCAATATCCGATAAACATGGTAATGTCTGATTAGTGGAAATTAAGAACAAACCTCATATATGCTGACAAGTTCTATAGGCGTGAGCTAGACAATCGCTTGTGAAAATAATTTATTAAATTAAATAGAGACCAACCTCAAATGAATGAGATGATTTAAGATTTTTAAAATAAATAACTTAGATAATGACGATGATTTCTAGTACCATTTGATAAAAGTTTATAGATATATTTGAAGATATCCTCTACATGCAATCGAACACAGATTAAGTTTTACATTTTTGCCGAAAATAGAAATAACAGGCTGAATTAACAGCATAAATTTATTGAACTTTAGAAGGTGATACGCAAATAGGATGAAATAATATTTTTCAAGAGCGATGAAATATCTGAATTATCTGAAAATTTTTGCCCATTTTCTGTCTCGTGATGACAGCAAATTTGAAACTCGTAACGTATACCAGAAATCACCATGAATGTCCGCTACTTTATGCATGACCCTCCAAATGGAAAGGCTCTGATGTATATAAAGCCAAAACGCAAGGGATAAAACATTTAAAAAAATCAAGTGTTCTTACTGCAAATTTATCTGTGAAGATTGCAAATTTATCTAATGAAGATTGCAAAGTTATCTGTGAAGATTCCATTGGTAAAAAACATCTTCTCTAAATTTAGATAAAATGTAAAATTAATTCTTTGTAATTTATGAAAATGGGTCCCACACTTCTCTTCTTGTTCCTCTATATAATGTGTCTTTTGGATCCTCCCTCTTCCATGCCAATTACAGAGACAAGATGGGTGATGATGGTGCACTTCACGTAGCGGTGCTCCCATGGTTGGCCTTTGGTCACTTGGGACCATTTCTAGAGTTGTCCAAGGCGTTAGCCAAAAAGGGCCACCACATCTCCTTCATCTCCACCCCAAGAAACATTGAGAGACTGCCCAAACTTCCTCAGGACCTATCTCCTCTCATAGATATGGTGACCTTTCCCTTGCCCCACTGCGACGGATTGCCGGCCGATGCCGAGTCCACCAGGGACATCACTGAAGACAAGATGCAGTGCCTTCGGAAAGCAATGGATGGTCTAGAAGGACCCCTGGCTGACTTCATGGAACGGGCTGCCCCTGATTGGGTCATCTATGATATGATGCCATATTGGGTGCCTAGAGTTGCAGCAAGATATGGAGTAGGATGCATCTACTTTAGCATCTTCGCAGCACCGGGTATAGCCTTCCTTGGTCCGCCCACGGGTTTGATCAACAATCAGAATTTCACAGTGCCGGAGCAATTAACAATCTCACCTCCGTGGATTCCATTTCCCTCCTCTGTCGCCTTTCGCCAATATGAGGCAGCGCCAATCTTGGAATTCAACCAGGACGATTCATCTGGTGTGAATGATTGGCAACGTTTAGGCATGGTACTTGATGGGTGTCAAATATGCGCCATACGCAGTTGCCCCGAAATTCATTCAAATTGGTTTCATCTCCTTGAAGATCTTTACCGAAAACCAGTCCTTCCCATAGGGTTGCTTCCACCGACAGCCTCCAATGGTAAGGATGAGATGTGGGTGGGCCGCGATTGGCTCCACAAACAGGCACATGGGTCCACAGTATATGTAGCATTTGGAAGTGAAGCAAAGCCTAGTAAGGAACAACTTCATGAACTGGCACTTGGGTTGGAGCAATCCGAATTGCCCTTCATATGGGCACTTAGGGGTGGACCCCACGACCCTGATATGCTACCAATTGGGTTTGAGGACCGGATAAACGGTCGTGGTATTGTCCTGAGCGGGTGGGCTCCTCAACTTAGGATACTCGCCCATCCATCTGTAGGAGGTTTCTTGACTCATGGAGGTTGGAGTTCCATTGTGGAGGCACTTTCATTTGGCAAACCACTGGTCTTCTTTCCCATATTTTCAGAACAAGGACTCAATGCCAGAGATATGGGAGAGAAGAAGATTGGGTTGGAAGTGGCCAGGGATGAAAAGGATGGATCCTTTACTAGAGATGCAGTAGCCGAGGCCTTGAGGTTGGTAATGGTGGAAGAAGATGGTCAGCTCTATAGAGACAATGCAAAGAAAATGGAGAAATTGTTTGGCAACCAAAAGCTTCATGATGGTTACATTGATGCTTTTGCTCGTTTTCTCAACAAGCACAAGGGTCAGCCCTTACCACCTTCCGAGCTCCATCAAGCACCGGCTCATTAATAAATCTGTGCTTATAGCATCGAGACTTAATTGTCTGTTTATCTATTAATAAAACTAGTTAAACAACTTACAAATGCCTCCTTGATGGTGTAGACACTGAATTTTACCCGATTTAATTCTAACCAAAAATGTATTCGCTCTAAAAGATCCAGTTTACATCAAAACTAGAACCGCATCCAAGCAACCCAAAACTGTACACACATTTTACGCTATTGAATCCCCACCAAAATAGTCACTTTAACCCTCACCAAGTGCTGTGCATCTTACATAATCCTTGTCTAATTACTCAACTTGATTCGAACATTGAAGCACACCTGAAAAACTGCATCCGGTTACCCAAAATGCTAAAAATATCGATGTGACCATAAACTTTCCGATTGTATCCGACTTAATTTCCATCATAACAAATTTCGACACTGTATTGGCCCTAAAATCTCCCATATAATCCTCACTAAATTGCTCAACTCAATTTGGACCAAGATTTGCATCCAAAAACTCGAAATGGAAAAGTACCAGCATATCTGAATTGTAAAAAAAAATAGGAGCTGAACTATGACAAATCAGCCGCCATATCAGCACTCAGTCATTACCACCTCATATCACAGTTTAATATTTAGTCATCGCCGTGTCACACCACGTCATACATCAAGTTACGAAAATTGAGACTCAAATGCACGTCATTGCCACGTCACTTGATATGTGGCAGGTGGAAACAACCTCAGCCGTCACATTACCCAAAATCAGCCCTAGTGGTTGCCATGTGTATTGCCGTGTGGCCCAATAAGCACATTTTCTTCAAATCCTCTTCGGCTAGGACCAATGGTTCAAGCCTAACAAAATCACTGGCCAAAAAATCACCTACTGAACACCTTCTCAAAGAAACAATTGGCTGGCCCACAACTTGTATAAAAAACTACTGATTCAGCTGGCCCAATCAGCCCACATCTTGCTATCCTTGTGCCCAATTTGAGAGAGGATCGACGCTCGACATACTGAACATTTACATTTTTTTATCGTAAATGGAAATGTCACTCAAATCCTTACTTTTTCAGAAATTATCGCTTTTCCTCTTGCTTTTGAGACTCTTCATTTAGGTAACAGGATGGTGATTTGACACGAACAATGTTGATACTGACGTTGATGTTGATGTTAAAGTTCATGGGAATCTTCCTTTTGAAATTGCAATTCCCTGTTGATGTTGATGTTAAATTAGATTTGGAATGTTTTCAAAATTACAATCTTACCATCACTTAATTCGCTTTTCAAAATTACAACTTTGTTATTCAAATTACTCTAATGTCAATTTTGTAGGGATGCATATTTAAATCACTTCAATATCACTTGTTATAAAAATGTTCTTGTTGAAGATGAACTTATTATCCCTGATGATTTAGAAAATCTTGTCGACACTTGAATGTTTGTCCTCTTGTGGTCATTTTGGTCAAATAAGCTGGAAAATGTATTAACATATTTCTACGTTATTTTTTCTTTTCTTTACCCTTTTGTTTGGTAAATCATTTGTCTTCATCATCTGATTGGCATACTTCCAAAAGTCCAAATTTGGTAGATTGTGCCATAGTGTGAAAATCCGACTCAGCAGAACCTTCTTAAGCTTAACTCAATTGAGCCAAAAGATCCTTCTTGATTTCTTCTTTGAGTTTGAGCATGTCGGTTGCTTCTATGAATGATGCATTTGAAATATGATAAGAAGGGGAAGAGGAAGAGGGAAGTTGTTGTACTACTTGATTAGAAGACGAAGAGAAAGGAAATGGAGGAATTGGAGATTTTTACTTTACAGCTTGAGGAGAAAGTGATTTTTGATCTTTTTGAATTGGTTTTGTTTCTAATGCTGCTGCAAAGGATAAATTGACACAACCTTGAACCTTTTGAATTTGTTGATAATCGGATAGAGGGATTGAAGACCCTCATTGATTAGATTAGAATAATCAAATTTATCCCAACCTTTTATTTCAATTGATCTGGCTAAAGCAAGGGAGCTATTGTCACGGCCCGCCCCACCCGGGCCAAGACGCGAGATTTTGTCCAAACTCGGTCTATGATCCGCCCAAACCTAACTTAAATAAATGAGTTCGGACAAGATTTTTGTCCGATATGTCGGGCTTGAGCTTTTACTTAAAGCCTTATGTTGAGATATTGTAGAGGTTACATTCATCAATTACTTTAGGACAAGACACCTATGGCACATTGACCATTGTTTTCGTCAGTATGTTAAAGATTCGGTGTCTGAAGATTTTTCGAGAGATCGCAACAAAGAAATGGAAATGCCTTCTGAGGTCTTTAGAGAGGAGCAAGGACATCTACTCCAAAGTAATTTCGAGGGAGAATGGCTCAATATGACTTCCCAAGCTTGTTCACTGGTGGGCGGCCTCATTGCCACCATCACCTTTAGCTCGGCCACCATCATCCCTGTTGAAATTAATGCATAAATTGGCATGGTCTCATGTTGAGTCATAGTTTGTTTTATGAGTCATCACATTATCCCCATCATTTAGGATGTGGGTTGTTAGTCTCATGAATGTGGGATTAGGTGTCCTACCAATAAGGGTTAGGTGTCCTTTCAATAAGGATTAGGTGTCCCATGTTTGTTAGTCATGGCTAATGAGGTGTCCCATGTTGTGGCAATGGGACCCTAGACTTAGGCATGTTATGTAATGTGTAGTTAGTTGTTTATTTCTTATTTAAAGACTGGTAAAATTCATAGCAACAGTTAGTTTCTTGTCTCATATATTTTTTATGTATTTCCCGTGTCATTTTATGTTACTCAATTGAGAGACTTGGAATTTGTCTAAGTGATTGTTTTACCTCTCCTCAACCTAACAAGTTGTGAGAGAGAAGACTGAACTTGCTTCATAGCTTCTTGAAGCTAACAATCCCATTGGGCAACAAAAATCGTGATGGTTCTCCAAATTTTCAAGGACATCTTGCCCTTTGGCCAATACCTATCAATATCACTCGAGATTTGTTACCCTGAGAGAAACAACCCACAACTCTGTTCAGGAAGTGAATGGAGCCCAGATGGGAATGTCAACTTCTTTTAATTCTTTTTGGTTGTTAGTGCCCTGGCTTTGCCGAGTCCCTATGCTTGTCAATTCCATGATTCAGGAAGAAGAACTTGCTAGAACCTTGAAGACTCAAGGTGATCAAGATTGAAGATCATGCCCCACCGGATTGAAGTTCATCGTTATGGCAATCACAAAACATGTATTTGGTCATAAATGACTTTAGGTGGTACCCACACCTTAGGAGGACCATTCCTAGGCTTAGTTGAACAAATGGTAAGATCATAAAAAGCCTAGAGGGGAAGCTTGACAATGAATTGGAAGCGAACTTAGAAATATGAATTAAGTTCATTGTCAGCACGACCAGTCGTTCTCACCTACCCTTCGGTGGAGACAGGATCCTCCTATCGTGGTCAAAGATTGGTCGGCCAGTTTGGCAACGGTTCTGGAACATTGCACTATCACTCTGGGTATGCCTCTGATCGAGAGTCTCGTATGCACCGACCCCTCGGTGATGAACTTAACGACCCCTCGCGGTCAACAACTCGTCGATGATAACTTATGGTTCTGAAAATTAGAACTCAAGAAGACTCTCGAGAAAACAGACATCTCGGTAACTCAAGACCGATCGAGAGTACCACGACCGACCCCTAGGTAAAGTGCGACAAGTCATTCTGGGCAGGACAACTTTCGGGACATGAAACTCTGTCTGCATGGTATTGCCCCAGATCGAGACCCTCTAGTTCTTGACTCCTCCCTTGGTAGTTAATTTGGACATATGAAATAATTAGATCTTTGATTAACATTATTATTCTAGGTCTAAGGTTCTTTGGAACGAATGAAATATTTAGATCGGAGAATTGCATGATTAATCTAGATCTAAGGTTCAAATTAATTAGGGAGCTAATTTGATGAAAGACTTGAATAAGATCGAAATTTTACGTGAGTTCCATGTTCTAGGCCGTTATTTTGTCATTAAAATTTGGATGATAATACCTCCTTGATTCTTTGATCCAGTTCCATTGTAAATATGTATATAGGTAATTTAGATGTTATTTATGTTTTCTTTTGTTTATAAAAAATTCAAATCCTTGAAATTGATGAACTAGGCTGGAAATAATTTAATTGCATCTTAATTCTGTATTTTAAATTAGATTGAGATTGTTTATATTTTTATATTAATGCCACCATCTTAATTAAAATTAATTACATTGTTAGATTCTATGTTTAAATTTAGAATGTTTCTAAATTAAGATTAAAACTCATAGATTAGATAAATTATTCCATATTTATGATTTTTCTCCATTTTTCTCAAAGTTCTTAAAATACGTAATTCAATGGTGTATTTTCATGTATATATTTTCCTAAGTTCCGGTGGGTTCGACCACGCACTTAATCGCTATACTATCTAATGGTTCGTGCGCTTGCGAGTTATAAATTTAAAATTTGCACAACAGATAGCTACCAGGATGTCTTTGCAACACCACAAGGTCTACCTCCAGTTCGTTCGTACGACTATCAAATTCCATTGATTCTGAGGACTCTAACAGAAATGTCCGACCGTACATGTATCGCTATTATCAGAAGACAGAGATAGAAAAGCTTGTACAAGAACTACTACAAATTGGGGTCATTAGACCCAACCAGAGCCCATTCTCTTTTCTAGTACTCTTGGTTAGGAAGGCTGATGGCTCGTGGAGGACGTGTGTGGATTATCATCCCTTAATCAACACAGGATAAATGACAAGTTCCCAATTCCAGTCATTGAGGAACTGCTGGACGAGTTGCACGAGGCACGAACCTTCTCAAAATTGGATTTGTGCTCGGGGTACCACCAGATACAAGTTCGACCAGAGGACGTGCCGAAGACAGAATTCAGGACGCATGACGGTCATTCTAAGTTCTTAGTTGTAACGCCCCGCCCTTTTCACTTAAAATCAGAGTCTATTTTTTTAAAAAAAAATGTGAACGAGAGCGAGACGTCACGACGCGAGTTAAGTCCGAGCTTCTAAAGCCCGACCCTTAACTGGCCAACCATACGTGTGCGTGGACTAAGTCCACTGAGTTGGTTTACACGTATTAAGTTTATAATTGCGGAATATAACATAGACTGCGGATTATAATAGAACCTAACTCTAGTCCATTTCTTTTAGATAGCAAAGTACGTAGTCATTTATCCAAAATTACCTTAACTTAATCATTCAATCAAACCATTCCAAACCATAGCAATAATATATAAGTTATTACATGTCCATGATAACTTAACAAAATATAATAAATAAAATCCATTCATATATACAAGCTTCTATGCTTGGCTTCTTTCACGAACCTCGATCCTCGATCCCTTCCTTTCCTGTGTCATTCACTAGGGTAGAAGTAGAGCGTTACAACAACGCGCCCAGTAGGAATTCTAAGTAGGGCTATCACATGGGTTAGTATCCAATATCATATAAAATATCATATCATTAAAATCATGTAATATCATTAAAATCATGTAAAATCATGTCATGGCACATATGTCTTATGCAATGAGTCTCACCCATCACATTCCATGTAACCTCTTGATGGAATTCTCCTCATCAAGGTATCCCCACAGTAGTCTTTTGGAACGCCTCGACGGAGTGTGGCCTCCGGATTCTACTTGATGGCATTATACACATCAAGCTCTTCTCACGATTGCCTTACGGACGCCCCGACGGAGCGTGGCCTCCTGTTACAAATTCCCCTCACATGCCATGCATGAGATGTACATGTCCATATGCTATGTAATGTAAATATCATAGCATTAAAAACTTCATTTTTGAAACATAATATAATTGCAACATAAACCATCAAATAAGATAAAACCATATACATATCCATGTTTCAATAAGGTAGAATCCTACCAAGACCACTAAGTGTCCTTGCTTCTTAAACCGTCGACCGCTCACGATCGCGTCCCACTTGTAAGGTGTCGTTACCTTATTTACACAACAATCAATCAAACCAACAATCCATTTGATTCACATCAATGTCTAAGTCCAAAACTCAACCTTGTGGGGTTCAGCCACATACCATGGTCGAACCTCACCCTTTTTAATTTAGTCCATTTTATTTAACCGATCTCATCCAAGTGACCCATTTAAAAACCCTCAATCCACCAAATACACCTTGGTGAGGTTCGGCCATACAACATGGCCAAACTTCATCATCTTGGTTTTGGTCCTTTCTTTTCAACCTTTTGATCTTTCAAATCCAATCCTTGCCATTCTTGATTCATAAAATCCAACACTTTTAAATCAGCCATCCAACCTTATCAACACTTCAAATATATAAAACATTTCCCATGGGGTTCGGCCATACAACATGGCCGAACCCTTGGTTCATTATTTTCATTTATTTACCATCTTGCCATTGATCCAATTCTTAGTTTCCATTTCATTCATATGTCCATAAAATAAACTATAGTGGGGTTCGGCCATACTCCATAGCCGAACCTCACTCATTTAACTTGGGTCCCCTTTTAATCCTTGATCTATTATTTCCATCCATTAACTTTATTAAAACAGTCCATAAAATTCAATAACCAAAGTATCCCTCATCTAAGCATACATAAGTCCCCATTTTGATCCACAAAATGTTTCATGGCCGAACCCTATGGTATCTAAAATCCATTACTCCATGATTTCAATACCATTTTTAAATTCCAAAACTTGTGTTCATGACTAAATAATTCATTAACATGAACAAAACCTTAAATCCACCAACTACTCCTTAGTGGGGTTCGGCCATACATCATGGCCGAACCTCACCATTTTGGTTTTGGTCTCTCTTTCAAATCCTTTGCTCTTTTAACTTAAATATAAGATCATGACCTCTTGATTCATTAATCTTATTACTTATGCACCAATTGTTTAACATACATAATAATCTAAGTCCACTTAAACATTACTCCATTTAATCCCTTCCAAATCCTTGGCAACCTTCCATGGTTCTTTCATCCCATATCATTTTTATACCATGTAGAATGATTAACGTTCTTTAACATGCATCCTCCATTTTCATGTTCATAGTATACACTCTAGTGGGGTTCGGCCATTCACCATGGCCGAACCTCACTCATTTAGCTTTTGTCCCCCTTTAACATCTTAGCCATTATAACATTATGGTTTGGCCATGCAATGGCCGACCCATGCTTTACTCCTATATCCATTTAAAAATCCTTTTAAGACATTCATAATGTTCCATGATCTTTATCCCTCAAAACCCCCAAAAATAACCAATATCTTTCCATCGGGTTCGGCCATACGTCATGGCCGAACCCTATGGTTCCTTATCTCCTCTTTTAAATTCAATAACCATGATTTTAACCCTTGATAGGTTCGGCCATACAAGGGCCAGATCATGTTTCCTTACTCTATTTGTGAGGGTGTAAGTCCCAACATAGTGATCTCGGGATAACCCAAGGATGGGTGAGTCCTTAAAGTGGATGTCGAACCACTATAAATTGGTCTTGAGAGTGTTGATCTTTATTTGTGTGATTGTTCTTATAATTGTGCACATTTTAATCACACAACACACATGCAACTTGATTAACTTCTTATTTCTGTTGCAAACATTTCATTTAATCAAGATAATTGCTAAGACCATAAAAATTGGAGATTGTCCTATTCAACCCCCCCCCCCCGGCGGGACAATCTCGATCCTTGTTCTAGCACCCAAAGGGACTTTCAATACCAAAGACTTAAGAGATATTTTTACTGGACTGGGTTGAAACACAATGTACGCACCCACGTTCGTCTATCCGTCGGTTTGTTTCAACCGTTGGAGATTCCCAGACATACGTGGTCATCCGTATCTGTGGACTTTATTGATGAGTTGCCCCCTTCATTTGGGAAAAGTACGATCATGGTGGTGGTAGACCGATTGAGTAAATATGGTCATTTCTTTGCTATAAGTCACCTATACACTGCAACGGTGGTATCTCTTGTTTTCATGGACAATGTGTTTGAACTACATGGCATGCCAGAGACTATTATCAGCGACCGTGACCCTATCTTTTTTAGCAAGTTTTGGAAAGAGTTTTTTCTTTTGCAAGGTACTCCCAACATATGAATTCAGCTTATCACCCTCAGATGGACGGGCGGACTGAGGTCGTCAATAAATGTGTTGAACACTACCTTCGGAGTTTCAGTGGCCTCAAACCAAAAGAATGGACTCGTTGGTTGTCCTTAGCGGAATTCTGGTATAACACTTGTGTTCACGCATCCACTAAGATGACACCCTTCGATGCATTGTATGGGCAGCCTCCGCCTCGACTGGCTTCGTATGTCTAGGGAACAACCTAGGTGGCAGCTGTGGATTTGGAGTTGGGTAGTCGAGCTGAGAGTTTGCACACTTTAAAAGGTAATTTAGAGAAGGCTCAAAGCTGCATGAACTCATGCCGACAAACACCGTACTGAGAGTCAGTTTGAGGTGGGTCAGTGGGTTTTCCTCAAGCTTCAACCGTATCGACAGAGCAACATCAATTTGAGTCTCAATACGAAACTCGCTCCTAAGTATTATGGTCCCTGAAAGTTCCCTTGGCAGCTAGAACACGATTGAACCTAGAGGGGAGGTGAATAGGTCAATCTAACAATCGTTGATCCTTTTAAAAATTACTTGATTGATTTGTTTAAGTGCATTGGATACAAAAATCAAGTGAGTGTGTGTTAGCAAATGCGATTAAACAATCAACACAAAAAAAATAACTTTAACACCACAAGCACAATGGCTCAAGATATATAATGGTTGGATTAGCCAACCTACATCCACTGTTAGGACTCAATCAACCTTGAGCTATCCCCAAACTCACTTAGTGGGGACTTACACACTCACAATTAGAGTAGGAATTTCACCTCAGTCAAATTGGCTGGGAATTCCACCCACCACTGTGCTAGAGACGACGCTCTAGAGTTTTTTATAGTGGTTCTGAAGCCAATTCTCCTTATTCCACTTTCAGGACAAAGGTTTTAAATAAAAATTAAAATCAAGAAGCACTTGCCTTGATACTATTTCTTGTTGTTGTGTGCTTCTTGAAGATCCACCCAATGTGTGCCGACACTCCCTATTATAACTGTTGTATTGCAATCACAATCTCAGGGTGACAAAAAAACTGGTTTTTCCAATGTTTTCTTAGTTCATATCTTTTCTTTCATCCTCTCTTTCTCTCTTTCAAACTCAATCAATAGATTGGTTGTTTATGAGTCTCAGGTGTATGCACAAGAGAGTGATCGTCCGTTAGAGTGTGTGACTCTTCTCAATTCAAGGAAAATGATAAAACGATCACACAACACTCATATTTATAGAAGAGTCTTTATAGTTTTTCAAACTGTCTAGTACCAACGAGTCGGTGGCACGATGGGCATATTTATACAACTCAACCACCCGACCGTTGCACATTAAATGCACTCCCAACAGCATTATCACTTCTCGGTCGACAGGTCGGTGTCACCAATGGGTCGACAGTCATAGCACCAAGAGGTCATCCATACGAGAGGCTCGGTCTGGGGCAACACCTTGCTGACAGAGTTTCAAGTCTAAAAACTAGTCTTACCCAGACCGACCTATCGCCTTTTATAGAGGGGTCGGTCCTGGTACTTTTGATCGATCATGAAATATCGAGATGTCTGTTCCCTCGAGAGTCCATCTGAGTTCTAAGTTACAAAACTCATAAGTTATCATCGACGAGTCGTTGACCATGAGGGGTCGTTTCATCCTTTGACCGAGGGGTCGGTGCATACGAGACTCTCGATCAGAGGTATAGCCAGAATGATAGTTCTACGTCCCAGAACCTTTGTCAATCTGGCCGACCAGCATTTTGAACACGATGGATCGTTCCTGTCTTCACCGAGGGATCGGTGAGTACGACTGGTCGAGCTGATAGTGAACTTAATCTATATTTCCAACTTCACTTCCTGCTCACTGTTCAGCTTCATCTCTTAGGCTTCTTTATGGATTTTACTATTTGTTCAACTAAGCCTAGAGATAGTCCTCCTAAGGTGTGGGTCCAACCTAACTTCATCTATGGCCAAATAGTTGTTGTGATTGCCATATATGATGAGCTTCAATCTGGTGGAGCATGATCTTCACTCTTGATCACCTTGAGTCTTCAAGCTTCTTAGCAAGTGCTTCTTCCCGAGTCATAGAATTGACAAACATAGGGACTCGGCAAGCCGGGGTACTAACAATCTCATCCTTTGTCAATTTCATGACAAAACCTAGAAGCTAACTCAGTTACAAGCCCACCCTTATTACATCACATTTGAATACAAAATATTATATCAAATTACATGTACATATTCAAATGGAAAAACAAGACAATGGTCTTCACATATTCTTACTCAGCTTGCTTTAAATCATGATTTCTTGTTTCAACACATAAGCAAACGATACTAAACAATCATTAGAGGGGTTAGTCCAAAATATAGATGCACATCCATGGACTAGACAAGATTAGCATTTCAAACTCCCCCATACACCAATAATTTCTCCCCCAATCTTCCTTAGTTTGACCTCCCAAACTCCAAGCATAGACATATGTCCATTGGCTTCTTCATATTCCTGCTTTCATGGCTCTCTTTTTCTAGAGGCCCAAGCACTTAGGCTTCACCAATTACTTCACCTAATTGGTTTTGATGTCTTATATCTTCTACTAATTTCTCCCCAATTTTGTCATACAATTGACAAATATTAGCAGGCAGACATCAGCAGTACTTCCTCTATGGACTGCTTCCCCACAGTTCGAAGCATACTCCTAATTTATTCGCCCCTGCACAAATTAAGTTCCAACTTAGTTGATTTCTTCCATGGGGCAAGCTCATTTACCTAGCTTCCCTAGAGTCTTCTCCCCCATTTTCCAAGATATCTTTTGAGCTTGCATTCACCTTCCTCCATAAACTGTCATGACCAGTGACAGCTATTAATCAACACATATTTTGTGCTCTACCAAACTCCAAGGATGTGTGCAACCTTAGTCCAATCCCTATCTCCCTAACAACCTACATGTTAGTTTATTAAACAAAATCCATGTTAACAATAGATATGAGTAGAAGGCAATTCATACAATTCAGCACTCACATCATTCTAAAGCGAATAACAACATTAATTCATAAACAATAGTGTTTGCAACAAAGATGCTTAATGTTTACATAACCAAAACACAATGTGAGAAGCTAAGGTGGTGTAACATTAAGAGGAGAAGTAGAGGTAGAGGATTGAGACTGACTCGAGGTGAGGACAGTAAGGATATGTTTCAGTAGGGCTTCATGCTCATCAAGTTTGTTTGACAGGTGATGGAACTAGTTGGAGTCGTTCTTCTAAGGCTAACAAACTTGTTGGAACAGATTCAGCTGCTTCTCCCCCCTGTTCTTCTTCATCTTCTTCTTCTGGTTCTTTAAACACAGGATGCTCAGAAGAGGAAGGATCATTTTTCCCAAAGATGAACTCAGCTAAATTCTGGGAAGACTTTTTCGAATAATAGCCTCGTCAATAGGTCTGGTAAATCGTGGCACTTCCCCTTTCTTGGTTTGATTTTGAAGTGCTTAGCCAGTTTAGACATGAGATAATAGAATGGAGGATATCCTTTCCTTGCCAATTTCTAATACATAGAGATGGAATGGCACATCCAAGTACACAGGCAAAATTTCTTTATCCGAGCAACCCTGTCCAAGAGAATGATCATGGGAGGATCCAAATCAGCCCTGTTCTCATGTTTAGGATACAAATTAGAGCAGAAAAGTAGGTGGAGAACTTTGTCTTGTGGTAGTAAGTCTGCACTTCTGATTTAGATATTTTTCTCCCACTCCAATTTTTTTCCACACAATCTTTTGACAAATTTCTTTTGATCTGGAACTTCTATCTTTAATGGGGGGTAAAGAAGTATTTTGTACAACGGGGATCCAGTAAGTTCAGAAACAAGCTGAGGGGAGACTCGTACTAATTCTCCATTTTTTATTAGAATTTTGAAGCAGTTTGCTTTTGAGTCATCTCTGATGGAGCAATACATTCTCATGGCCAAGGAGTGCATCTTTCCACTCCAGTGTACCAAATTCGACAAGCCCATGTCATGTAGTAGTTGAATAGCCCACATTTATGCAAATCAGCTACACAACAAGTTCGATTTATATTGAAATCTTTGAAACACCTATATCGAACTAGGGTTGAAGATAGGGACCAGCACTCTCGTCATCTGAGGATTCTCCTTCCTCATCACTAACACCAGAAACCCTAATTCCTTCTTCAGTCCTAATGTCAGTGCTTTCTTCTTCCTCATTCATGTTTCCTTCTTTTCTGACTTCTTCCTGGTCATTGTGTTCTTCTACCCTTTCAGATGGGATTTGAGGATGAGGTTAGTGTATGGACTTAGATCTAACGAAGGGAAGTTTTACTAGAGGTGTGTTTTCAGAATCAGAGTCCCTAACTCTTATAGGGACACGGCTAGGTCTTGATGAAGCAGATGTTTACTCCCTAGGAGGTTTCTGTCTCTTGGGAGGTGGAGATTTAGCCTCAGTTGATTCCTCCAAATCGGGGGTTTGGAAATTCTTTGGCAATCTCATCTTTGGCATGGCTTTCTTGTGTAAAGCTGACTTCAAAGAAGACAAAGAAACTGAGGAGAACGGAGTTTCTGAGCTTACTTGAACATGAAAAATCACAATACATGTTGTTGGTCAATCTAGATTGTCCTAGAGGGGGATGAATAGGACAATTGCGGAATTTTAAATTTTTTTGGAACTTTGGTCAATTAAAATTGGGTTTTTACTAATTAATCCAATTGATCTTCCAAAATATTGAGATTTATAATAAATAATGAATGTGAAGTGAAATCTCAACAGACACAACTTCACCAAACAAGTGTGGTAGAAATATAAGGAATAAACACAAATGCATAAAGTAAGGTGAGGAGGTGAGAAGAGATGGAAAATCTTGACACAAGGATTTTTACGTGGTTCGGCAACCTTGCCTACATCCACGCCTCAAGTACACCACTTGAGGATTCCACTAACTTTCTCCTTCACGGGTGGAGAACAAACCTATTACAACCCTTGATCTCCTTCACGGGTGGAGATCGAACCTTTACAACACTTGATCTTTTTCACTAGTGAAGATTTGACCGATGGCACACAAGAGAATACCTCTCTTGAGATTTCACAAGGGTTACACCAATCCTTTACAATTTTCTCAATAAATAATAGAAAGAATAGTTTTTGAGAAATACCAAGAGCACTAGCCTCGAGTTGCTTGAAGTAACTTCGGTGTGCTCTTGAATGTCCTTCTCCTTGCTATGCTCCTTGGTGATGAGTAGATGCTCCGTTGAATATCAAACTAAAGATTAGGAGAAGAGGTTTAGGGAAGATAAATGGTTTTCCTATGAGAACAATCTATCCCTAAAAGTTCTCTCAAATACACACTCAAGAATGAGCCTAAGATGCTCAAGATTTGCCTATGAGAGCTTTGAGTGTGTGAGATATTGAATTCAAGAACTTTGGTAGTCTAACTATAAAGTTTTAGTGCTCTTGAAATGATTGTGAGTTTTGGAGAATGTTAGAGAGGGTTTTGCTCATCAAGAATCAATCTTTAGAAAGCCCTAAGGTCATACATTTAAAGCCCTCTTGAAGGTATGGCTGTTGGAAGTCAAAATCACAATAATAGAGTCGTTTAAAAACTTCCCGTTGAGATTTCAGTCGACTGAACTTAAGATTCAGTCGACTGAAATGCCCAGAAATGACTGTTGAAACATGTGGGCATAATTCAGCAGACTAAAATAAATATTAAGTCGACTGAAACATTTTAAGTCGACTGAAACATAAATTCAGCCAACTGAAACTCGTCTGAGGCTGAAAAGACGAATCTGTAGCACATTCAGTCTACTGAAACATGAATTCAGCTTACTGAATCTCGGCAATTTTGGTACAGATCCACTAAAACGAACATAACTTGGGTTTCCAAACTCGATTTTGAGAGTTCTTGGGTTCTTTAGAAAGATAATTGAGGCATCTATCTACTCACCAAATTTGGTCCAATTTGAGGTTCATTTGATATCTCAAATAATCTCTCAAAGTAAGGGTATATGACAAAACTATTTTGATATGTTTTGCACCCTTTCATTAAAATGCTCATAACTTGAGCTATACATTTCCAAATTGGGTGTTCTTGGACTTTTTGAAAAGATCTTTTAGTGATCCATCAAGTCATTAAGATTTTACTAATACATGAGAACATTTGATGGGAGAAAAATCTTGTCCAAAATAGAGCAAAATTCACCTAACCTAAGAAATCCAAATTAGCCCAACCAAATTCTAAGTTATGGATTCTAAAGTTTGTCCCAATGGTAATTTTAGGTCTTGTAAGTCATTCCTAAGGTCCAAATACATGTGTTGGTTGACATTCATGAAGTTCTTCTGATTTCGGTGCAATACCTTCTAAATGACGTATCTTCTGGAGCTTCAAACTTGATTTGACTACATAAGTCTTCCAGAGGCACGGTCTTGACACCCGAACAAGGTCATGACAAGTCACACAAATTGATAACTCATGATTCAGTCGGACACAGTCACAGAATTGAGAACTCAGTCTGACTCAAGGGAGGCAGATTTAACTTTTAAGCCAACACATGTGAAGCCTTTTTTTTCTTGAGGTGAGAGGAAAAAAAACCCCAAGTTTTTTTAGTGAGAAATCACTCCGAGAGGTATCAACGACGGGTCTAGGTCACGGGAGCCAAAAAAAAAATCGTCAGGCTTTCGTTGGAGGGAGAACAACGAATTCGAATGAATTGTTGATTTAACAGAAGGGGTTTTTTTTTAACTTAATCTTTCGGCCTTACCGACATGTCATCACTCATCGACAATTCCCCCCTTTTTTAACGGTGCTCAATTTAGTACACTATCGACATGTCTGTCATATATACTAGTCGATTCATCGATATGTCAAGTACATAGAGAGGTACAAGTGACTGAGCGGTTATACCCGATTTATGCATCTTGATGAATTTCTATGTTAAGATAGTTATTTCGTGATCAAGCACATATATACCACAAAAACATCTTTCAATTGATCAAATTGAAATTAATATACCAAGTTAATCATACTTTGATCAACTCTATGCAAGAACAAGCTACCAGGACATACACCCATTCAAACATGTAAACAACTAAACACGTTTAGTGGATTTAGATTGAAATTTTACACTTTGAGACTCATCTCATAGCAAGTATGGTTTTCCAAGGAAGACCAGTGCAATAGCCAGGAAATACACAGTCTGAGCTTGTAGTCACCAAAATTTCTCTTTCATGTCACAGCACTTCGGCTATTTGATCTTTTCATATCACTAGAGTTCAGTGTGCTAAGGTTTTAAGATATGAATTTTGAGTGTAAAACCATAGCGACAAATGATTAGATGATGATCTATCTCCTAGGACCCCAAATGGTTGAGTTTGGTCTCTCATACACATTCATTTGGGCATACCTTGGAGTTCCAAGAATTGGATATCTCAATTCTTTCAAGACTTGGTCGAGTTGTCTTAAGAAGGAGTCCTACTTTGGGTTTATCTTTATTGGGAGTATCCTACTAGCAGGCCTAGTTGGATATCTTTTAGGACTTACCTTAGGATTTTGTGGGTGTCTTTTAAAATTAAGATTTGGGACTTGGTTTTGGGTTTTCTCCTTCTTGTGCCTCTTTCTAAGGTTGCATCCCATTTTGTAATATCCAACCTTTTGGCAATAAAAACACTTACCTTTGGGGGCTTTAGGCACATTTCCCTTAAGAAACACCCTTTGGCAAACAGGTCCATTGGTTTTCAATGAGGAACCAAGACCCGACCTATCACCAAACCTTTTACCCATTTTTAAGAGTTTTTCTAATTTTTCTTCACCTTGGGTAAACTTATCTTGAAACTTCCCTTTATGGTTTCTTAAGTCTTTTAACTCTAGAGTCAATTCAACAATGTGACCTTCAAGATTTTCTTTAGCATTACTCAACATCTTGATGTCATCCCTTTGTCTTTTTAATGTTTCTTGAAGGTATACTTCAATTTCTTTGATTTTTGAAACTTCTTCATTTGAAGATTTTAACTCTAGAGTGAGAGATTTATAGTCTTTCCTCAAGACTTTCAGTTGATTTGCAAGATTTAGTTTTTTAGATTTATACATGTCTACCTTCTCAGCCAACTTCTCACTTTCTAGATACAAAGCACTATAAGAGTCTTGGAGGTCAGCATCCTTATCAAGATCCCCTTTAGTATCATCATCTTCACTTGAGGATCCCTCTTGAACATCACCCATGGAGGCTACAAAACATTTCAAATTTTCACCTCTCACCTGATTCTCCAATTTGTTATGAGAGGTGGAAACTTCCAAAGATGTACAATATTTTTTAATAAGCTTATCTTGGATACAGGTCCATTCTTCTTCATCATGGGATGTAAGTTTATTTTCTATTTTTGTTTTCAAGTATGAATAAACAAAGAATATATAATAGTGAGCAAATTTTGGAGTACTCATGAAGGTGTTCTAGGATGGATCAACTCAGATGGTTCAATCCTTTATGAGGAGTACGAGGCTTTGATACCAATTGAAAGTTCCCTTGGGAGGTAGAACACGAGGACCCTAGAGGAGGGGTGAGGTCAATCTAACAATTGTTGGTCCTTTTAAAAATTACTTGATTGATTTGTTTAAGTGCAGCGGATACAACAATCAAGTGAGTGTCTGTTAGCAAATGCGATTAAACAATCAACATAAGAAAATATCTCTAACACCACAAGCACAACGACTCAAGATATATAGTGGTTCGGTTAGCCAACCTACATCGACTGTTAGGACTCACTCAACCTTGAGCTATCCCCAAATTCACTTAGTAGGGACTTACACTCTCACAATTAGAGTAGCAATTGCACCTCAGTCAATCGGTTTGGAATTCCACCCACCACTATGCCAGACACTCTAGAGTTTTTTTATAGTGGAATTCCACAACACTCATATTTATAGAGGAATCTTTACAGTTTTTCAAATTGTCTAGTACCGACGAGTCGGTGGCACTGATGGGTCGGTGTTCATAATTATTATCGTTCAACCACCCAACCATTGCACATTAAATGCACTCCCAACGGCATTATTACTTCCCGGTCAACAAGTCGGTTTCACTGATGGGTCGACAGTAATGGCACCGAGAGGTCGGTCCATATGAGAGCTCGGTCTGGGTCAACACCATGCTGACAGAGTATCAAGTCTAGAAACTAGTCTTACCCAAACCGACATGTTACCCTTTACTGAGGTACCGGTCTTGGTACTCCGATCGGTCTTGAAATATCGAGATGATTGTTTCCTTGAGAGTCCATCTGAGTTCTAAGTTCCAGAAGTCAAAAGTTATCATCGACGAGTAGTTGACCACGAGGGGTCGTTTCATCCTTTCACCGAGGGGTCGGTGCATACGAGACTTTCGATCAGACGTATACCGAGAATGACAGTTCTACGTTCCAGAACCTTTGTCAATCTGACCAACCAGTCTTTCGACCACAATAGGTTATTCCTGTTTTCACCGAGGGATCGGTGAGAACGACTGGTCAAGCTAACTGTGAACTTAATCCATATTTCGAAGTTCACTTCCAGTTCACTGTCCAGCTTCCTCTCTTAGGCTTCTTTATGGATTTTACCATTTGTTCAACTAAGCCTAGAGATAGTCCTCCTAAGGTGTGGGTACCACCTAAAGTCATCTATAACCAAATACCTGTTGTGATTGCCATATATGATGAGCTTCAGTCCGATGGAGCATGATCTTCACTCTTGATTACCTTGAGTCTTCAAGCTTCTTAACAAGTGCTTCTTCCCGAGTCATGGAATTGACAAATGTTGAGCATTGAAATATTACATTTTTACCCCTGATTATTGGGTCAATTAATCCTCAATTTTGTATATAATGATACATTCAATGTAGTTTGTAAGTTTTGTAGTCAAAAATGGAAAGTTTAGAAAAATCCAGTCAAACCAACAAAAGATTGCAAGTTTAGAGCTTTAAAGAGAAGACCTAGATTATTATAATTATTTTATCTCACTTCTGAGGATTTTCATGTAAATTAATTATTCTAGATCCAGTTATGAGAGTTTATGATTAATTAATATTTTTTAGAATTTGAAGTGGTTGAATAATTATTTAATTCTAGAGGTTAAAAGTTGTTATCCAAGTGCCAAATCCTGAATTTCAAGTTATTGGGCCAAGACTCAGTTCAAATGGCCAAAGCTATGCTCCACAAAGCTTCAATGGGCCAAGCCACATGCAAACCCATGTGCATTTCACACTTTGGGCCAGGCTAATGTGAAAGCTTAGTCCAACTAAGGCCCAAGCTCTCAAATCCAATTCAAATGGGCCTGAGTTGGGGTCTAGATCCAAATCCAAAGCCCAAGTCCAATGAATTCCATGGTCCATGTTTGAATTTACCTAAATCCAACCCAACTCCAAAACCCATAACCCAACTCCACATCCACACTGTCCAATTTCTGTCTTTAATCTTAACCTTCCATCTCACATACCCAATTAAGACAAACCATAGATCCACCATTAAATCTAACCCATCCATTCATCTATCATTAGATCTAGGTCATCCATCATCATCATGGTCATCTTAACCTTAGATTACTATTCATCCATGCATTACCTATTAATTTACGCATTCATTTCATGCATTGAGCATCTTAACCATTAGATATTAGGTCATATAATCTCATTCATTCATTCATCTCTTAGAAACCCTAGAGCCTCAACATGAATCCATCATATAAACACATTACCTTAGATTTAGGTCATGCATTTCATCATCCATTTAGATTCACCTATGCATCTAAACCCTCCATCAACCATCTACCCATTCCTATATTTATTTTACCTAAAATACCTTAGAGCCATTAGATCAAAACCCAATTTAATCTAAACACTCCATTCATAAACCCTAAGCAATGAATAACTTGTAGTTCAAGGTAGCCTCCATGCGCATTTTACACATCACCATCGCCATCATTTTTGCAACCTAAAACTTCTCCATGCACTTAGACTAAAAATCATATAGATACATTCCTAGGATCTTAACACACCTCATCATCCTCATCATCCATGTCATACATGATATTTGCACAACTCCATCCCTCCATTCAAATTTCATGAAATCAACTCCTTGCCACATGTTGAGTCTAAAAATCTTACATTTTTACCTTTTAATTATGATTAAGTTAGCCTTGATTTTGTATATAAAAGATACGTTTAATTGTTTTTTCTAGTTTTGTAGATAAAAAGATGGAAAAACAGGATTCATACATAAATCAGTGGATAACTGCCGGAAGAGAGCTTAAAATGGAAATTTTAGAATTTCATAATTAATTCATGCCACTTTAGGTTTGTTTAATGTAAATTGAATAATTTAGATCCATTTATGAGAGTCTAGATTTATTCAATATTTAGAATTTTAGTGGTATTGATTAATTATTTAATTTTAAAATCAAAGTTTGCAATTAAGAGGCCAAGAATTGAAATCAAGATCCAAGAGCCAAAGATCCACTGCAATTAGGCCAAGCTTTGCTCCACGTGTCAGATACTAGGCCAGGCCAAGCACTTCAGGAGCATTTCCCAATGTGGGCCAGGCCAAAGTGAATTCAAGCCCAGCAAGCTTAAGTCCAAGTGTCTAATTCAAGTCCAAGTCCAATTTAAAGATCCAATGCTCCAGGTTCAAATCCAAGTTTACAATCCTAATCCCAAATCCATTTTAGGTCCAAACCCAATAGCCCATGTCCATGACCCATCTTACCCAACCAATCTTAACCATCCAATTTCCAATCTCCCATCCACACCATCTATTAACCCAATATTTATCCCATGCACGTCATATCATCAAACCCTAGATCCACTGAGTCAATCAAACCCGTTCGTGCATCATGATTAGATATAGGACATCCAAGCCATTCATCATATAGATTAACCTTAAGATTAGGATCATCCATGCATTATCTACCCATCCATCCACTTAGATCATCCATCATGCATCATAGCCATTAGATCTTAGGACATTTCATCACAACCATCCACATCATTAGGAAAACCCTAGAGCATCCACATTCATCCATCACATACATAATTTGTACTAGATCTAGGCCATTCATCATATCATTTATTCATCTCCACCTTTGAATCCAAACCCTCCATCAGACACATTACCATTTTTATAATTTATTTTTACCAATAAAACCTAGAACCATTAGATTTAACCCAAACCAATCTTAGTCATCCATTCACCAAACCCTAAGTTAGAACAACTTGAAACTCAAAAGCTAGCCTCCATCGCCCATGCCTTATCACCACTCTATCCATCCAACACATAGTCCACACGATTTTAGAACCTAAATCTTCTCTATGCATTTAGACAAAAATCCATCTAGATACACTCCTAAGATCCCTACACACCTCATCATCCCAATCCACCATAGCCATACACGATTTTTGTCTATCTCCTTCCTATCCCATTTGGATTTCATAATCAACCCTCCACTTCATCATCTCATCCATTCATTGATCCATCCATCTAATCTTAGCCGTTCTTAGCCATTCATATCATTACACAACCCAAAACCCTAGAACACAAAACCAAATTCGAAAATTACAAGGCCAAATCCTAATCCCAATTTTTTCTCTTTGTTTACTTGCAATACACTCCAAGCCAATCAGTGCACACCAAATTCATGTACACCCTATAGCGAAGCCCTAGTTTTCTAGCTTCTAATCCTAGCCACCCATGTTCAGTTAGATCTAATCACAACCTTTCATCCATTAACTTAAACCTAGATTTAATCATAGCCATTCATTCAATCCCAAGTCCTATAAATAGCCCAGTAACCCACATACCAAACTCGAATTTGACACTGGGGCCAAAGAGGACCAAAGGATTGAAGAGAAGACTAAGAGAAGACTCAAAAATGCATAGAGAATTCGAATTTCACAAGTAAGTTTCTTTTATAATTTTAATTTCCAAATACCTTGTATTAAATCAATCCTATATTAATTCTTCCAATAAATAATCAAAGGACAACCCTTTAGAATCTTGAAACATCCAATTTCTGATTTCCTTTTATGATTGTCTTTTATTCGATTTTAAGATTGTATGCTTTAATTATTTAATCGGACATGAAATAGTTAGGACTTCGGTTAAGATTGCTAGGTCTAAGTTACTAATGTTTGGTTTTATAATTTAAAGTGTATGATTTTAACGTTGATAATAAACATGAATTGGAACTTAGATCTTTATGTGAATTTCAAATCTAGGTCGTTTGTTTATTTAAATGTTTTTGGTGATGAACGGTCTTTTCCAAACAACCACCTTTTATGTTACTGCATTTTTATTTCTGTCATTTATTTTTCTTGCCGATTTACTTTTCATGTTTATTTTATTTCACTTGAATGTTGTATTTTAGTTTTTCTTTTTAAATCTTAAATTTTTTTTAAATTGTATTTATTTTATGTACTTAAAACCTCCCTAACAACTTGATTAACTAGTTAGGATTAATTTAATTAGAACTAGATTTTGTGAATTAGGATGTGTAGTGAGATTGTTTATAAACTCTTAATTAAAACATTATTTTAATCACTTTAAATTAATGCTCTAAAAATTGTAGATCTATTTATTTAATTGAAGATTTGATTAGTTGGAAATATACTTTTAAAAATTAAAATTGATTTTCTATCCTAGATTTAATTATGAATCTTGGTTTTCTAAGAAACATAAAAGTTGAGGCATGTGTATTTTGAATTTCATATATTTTGAATGTTCCTTTTGGTTCGACCTTGCACTCAATCGATGTACTATGAATGGTTCGTGGGCTTGTGAGATTTAAAATTTTAAATAACATCAACACCACATCACCTTCTTATCATCCAACCATCCATCCATTTAAACTAGTAATCTCATCCATTCATTCATCATCTCATTGCACAAACCCTAAAACTAGATACAAATTCGAATTTCCCATTGACCAATCCAAATCCTATTTTCTCTCCTAATCTTCTATCTTCCCTCCAACTTGACTTAGCCACCAAGGAAAGCCACACCAAATTCGTGTGAACCTCCTTGTGAAACCCTAAAATCCAATCTCCATCACCCAGTCTCAATTAGATCCAATCCAGTCCCTTGATTTTCCAACTTAAACCTTGATTTAATCCAAGCCATCTATTTCCTTTAAAGTCTATAAATACCCCATTACCCAAGATGTAAAATTCGAATTTTATCTAGAGCTTGAGAGGACCAATGCTGGAGCAAAAGACAAGAAGACAGGAGCACCATTCGAATTTACAAAGTGAGACTTGTAAATTTTATTTTTATGTTGTCTTTCTTATATTTAATTTATAAGTGGTTGTACTGAATTCTTCCATGAAATAAATACAAAGCATCCATTTAGAATCCTGAAACATCCAAGTTCTAGAATTCTTTTGTGATTATTTTGCTTTTAATTTCAAGTTTGTAACTTTTGTTTATTGGATTGAACATGAATATATGCAATAGTTAGGATCTAGATTGTAAATTTTGAATCATGATTACCAAGGTTTGATTAATTAAGTTAAAAGTTGTAAATCTTGTCTTTATTAGTGAGTATGAATTGCATTTCAGATCTTTACGTGAATTTCAGATCTAGATTTTATATTTGTTTACACATTTTGGGTGATGGACGGTCTATTCCAAACAACCAACCTTTACATTACTGCACTTTCATTTTCAGTCATTTATTTTCTTGCAATTTAACTTTTTGTCTTTTAATTACGTTAGATTCTATATTTGTTGTATAATTTTTGTTCTAACCTAAATCTTTTATGTTTTATTTTTTTTTTAAATTCTTTCATTCATATTATTCTTTTATTCCTTTAATTCTTTGTATTTACACATTCTCTCAAAATTCATTCAATTAAAGATTTGAGATGTGGTACTTTAATCTTATATCTTGTAATTTTGACTATCATTAAGTATATCATTTAATTCATCATTTTAATTAAAGGACAATTAATTCACACATCTTATTTGCTGATTTTTCAAGTTAGATGCATAACTCATATAAAGATTCTATTTCTTGAAAATAATTCTTTTTAGAAGAACACAAATTTAATTTTAATTCATATATTTTGAGATTTTCCTTTGGATTCGACCCCGTACTCAATCGTTATACTATAAATGGTTCATGCGCTTGCGAGATTTACAAATTTAAAACATCAACAACAAACATAGGGACTCGGCAAGCCGGGGCACTAACAGTCCCTTTCAGATCTTCGAACGTATTGGTCAGGTTACTTACCGTTTGGCACTTCAGTTGATTCTAGCATTTATGCCATCTTCCATGTTTCATGCTTAAAAGAACGATTGGGTATTGACTCCATCGGGACGACTATCATACCACCCATTACTAATCAAGGGGAAATTCCCTTGCCACCACTCGCAATTTTGGACCGCAAAATGGTAAAGCACGACAATAAGTCGGCTACTAAGATCCTTGTGCAATGGCAAGGGTTGGACGCGGAGGACGCCACTTAGGAGTTTTACCACAAATTTCGTGCCAAGTACCTTGATTTAGTCATCGCGAGCTGTTAGTGCCTCGGGTTGGCCAAGTCCCAAAGTTTGTCAATTCCATGACTCAGAAAGAAACACTTGCTAGAAGCTTAAAGTCGCAAGTTGATCAAGAGTGAACATGGATTGAAGCTCATCATTATGTCAATCACAAAACAGGTATTATGGCCATAGATGAGTTTAGGTGGTACCCACACGTTATAGAGGATTATCCCTAGGCTTAGTGGAAGAAATGGTTAAATCTTAAAAAGCCTAGAGAGGAAGCTTGACAGTGAATTATAACCCATCTTGGAAATATGTATATAGTTTCATCATCAGCTCAACTAGTCATTCTCACCAACCCCTCAGTGGAGATAGGATCGACCCATCGTGGTCAAAGACTGGTCGGCCAAATTGACATAGGTTCTGGATCATAGAACTGTCATTCTGGGAAAGCCTCAGATCGAGAGTCTCATATGCACCGACCCCTCGGTGAAAGGCTAAAATGACCCCTTGTGGTCAATGACTCTTCGATCAAGAATTATGAGTTCTTGAACTTTGAACTCGAGTGGGCTCTCAAAGAAACAAACATATCAGTATATAAAGACCGACCAAGAGTACTAGGACCGACCCCTCGTTAAAGGGCGACAGGTCGCTCTGGGTAAGACATGTTTTTGGATTCAAACTACTGTCAGCATGGTTTTGCCCCACACCGAGACTCTCGTATGGACCGACCTCTCGGTGCCATAACTATCGACTCATCGGCGATATCAACATGTCGAACGGAAAAGAATATTACCGTTGAGAGTTCACTCAATGCATAACATTCAGGTTTGTAATGGTAACATTTCTAGTCACCGACCTGTCGGTACATTACCGTTATTGCAACTGGTCTATATAAACCAATTTTTATGTAACCAGATGGTATCTTTTGGCAAAATCAGTTGAACCCTCATCATTATCAGTGAGTTTAATAAGGGTCAACAGAAGGATTACTCTCTCTCTCTCTCGTGCTTACACTTGGGGAATCAAATACAACCAATCATATGGCTCAAGTTTGTGAAGAGAGAGAGGAGGAAAGAAAATTCATAAACAACCAATCTATTGATTGAGTTTGAAAGTGAGAAAGAGAGGAGAAACGATTTTAAACTAAGAAAGTTGTGATCGAGCCATTTTCATTTTCACCTGAATTGTGATTACTTTACAGTGGCTACAAGGAGGAACATCGGCACACATTGGGTGGTATCTTGAAGAAGCACACATCAAGAGATAAAGCCACAAAGGCAAGTGCTTCTTGGTTTATTTTATTTTAAAACCTTTGTTCCTAAAGTGGATTAAGAAAGCTTGTTCCGGAACCACTATAAAACATCTGGAGCGTCGTCTCCGACACATGTGGTGGGTGGAATTCCTATCCAAATGAATAGGTGAAATTCCTATTCTACAGTGGTGGATGAAATTCCCAACCGATTGAGTGAGGCGGAATTCTTACTCTAATTGTGAGGGTGTAAGTCCCCATTTAGTGAATTTGAGGATAGCTCAAGGTTGAGCGAGTCCTAACAGTGGATGTAGGTTGGCTAACCAAACCACTTTAAAATTGGTCTTATAGTGTTTGATTTTTGTGTGTTTGTATTTAGTATTTAAGTACTTTTCTCAAAACACATCACTTTGCATGTTAATTTTCTTATTTTATGCATTGTGCACAAGCATCGATAATCAAGCAATATCTAAAAGGTCATAATCTTATTGTGATCGCTTAAAGAAATTATCAGACTAAATAAATCTCTTGATGAATGTTCCGCTGCACTCAAATCAATCAAAAAATGTGTAAACACCATTGAAAACGGGATTTGCCTATTCCTCTTCTCCCCCCCTTCTCCTCTCTAAGGTCAATCATGTTGTTCTAGCACCGTGGATAAAGGGACTTTCACAGGCGATGACGGTTCTCAATAGGGGGAATGTTATGTGCCGTCTTGGTGATTCAATGGTTGTGCGTGTAAACTCAGTGTGACTTGTTGTTGATATGTTTTAAATTTGTAAATCAGCAAGCACACGACCATTCATAGTACAGCGATTGAGTGCGATGTCGAACCCAAAGGAAACATTCAAAATATATGAAATTCAAAATACACATGCCTCAACTTTTATGTTTCTTAAAAAACCAAGATTCATAATTAAATCTAGGATAGAAAATCAATTTTAATCTTTAAAAGTATATTTCCAACTAATCAAATCTTCAATCAAATAAATAGATCTACAATTTTAGAACATTGATAAAAAGTGATTAAAATAATATTTTAACTAAGAGTTTATAAACAATCTCACCACACATCCTAATTCACAAAATCTAGTTCTAATTAAATTTAATTCTAACTAGTTAATCAAGTTGTTAAGGAGGTTTTAAATACATTTTAAAAGAATTAAAGATTTAAAAAGAAAAACTAAAATACAACATTCAAGTGAAGCAAAATAAACATGAAAAATAAATCGGCAAGAAAAATAAACAACAGAAATAAAAATGTTGTAACGTAAAAGGAGGTTGTTTGGAAAAGACCGTTCATCGCCAAAAATATTTAAATAAACAAACAACCTAGATTTGAAATTCACGTAAAAATCTAAGTTCCAATTCATGTTTATCATCAATGTTAAAATCAGATACTTTAAATTATAAAATCAAATCTTAGTAACTTAGATCTAACAATTTTAACCTAAGTCCTAACTATTTCATGTCCGATTAAATAATTAAAGCATACAATCTTCAAATCGAATCAAAGACAATCATAAAAGGAAATCAGAAATTGGTTGTTTCAAGATTCTAAACGGGTTGTCCTTTGATTATTTATTGGAAGAATTAATATATGATTGATTGAATACAAGACATTTGGAAATTGAAATTACAAAAGAAACTCATTGTAAAATTCAAATTCTCTATGTATCCTTGAGTCATCTCTTGGCCTTCTCTTCAATCCTTGGTCCTTTTTAGCTCTAGTGTCAAATTCGAGTTTTACATGTGGGATATTGGGTTATTTATAGGACTTGGGATTGGATGGGTGGCTAAGATTAATCTAGGTTTAAGTTGGTGGATGACAGGTTGAGATTAGATCTAACTTAAATTGGGTGGCTGCGATTAAAAATTGCAAAAGGTTAGGGTTTACAAAGGGTGTACACAAATTTGGTGTGATGGGTTGGCTTGGAGTGGAGTGCAAGTAAGGAAGGAGAGAAAATTGAGATTGAATTTGCTGTGTGATTTTCGAATTTGGGTAATTGGTTTAGGATTTTGGATTGTGCAATTATGGATCAATGGACGGGATTGAGTGGATGGATGAATGAATTGATGAGATGACATGGAGGCTATCTAGATGAGATATGCGCATGAATGAGATAAAATCAATATTGTTCGAATGATGCATGTGTGATAAGGTGATGAGGTGTATGCAATGAACCTAGACGGGATTTGAATCAAATACATGAAGAAAATATAGTGCTAGAATCGAGCAAGGTGGAGATGAAATAGGATCTAGGTGAGGTGGCAAAATCGTGTATGGCTATTTTTGGATTGGATTGGGAGAAAAGTGATGTAACACCCCGTTTTCTCAAAGATATTCATATTTACAAAAATGCCATTGGAATGGTAAATTAGAAGGTTATGATCGTAGATAAGAAAATAGTGGGGCCCATTGTTCAAATTAAGGCCTATTATACATATTATAAAGATCAATTAGATTAAATGGTTATTGTACATCTAATTGGGTTAAGTTGGTTATTTGGGTCAAAGGACCCAATTGGGACCTAATGGGTCATGGTGGACTTATTTGACCATTGGGTAAGCTCAATTTTATTATGGTTAAACTGAATTGATTGGAAATGAAATGTATGATAAATGGGTAGGCTTGATACAAGTGTGTAAACCACATTCAAAGGGCTAAACCACCCATAATTGGGTCATGGCGTCAATTGGATCAATAAGTTAAATGGGGACCAAATGGGTCGTGTTGACTATGTGGACCCTCAAGTGAGCTCAAATATGAGTTAAATCAGGTTGAGTTGGGACTGAAGTGAGTTGGAATTAAATCAAGTAATGAGTTGACTCAAGTGCATTAAATGATATGCATTAAGTGTAGTGAGTTGGGTGTGTTGAGTTGGAAATCAAAGGGGCCTTGAGTTCAAGTGAGTCAAATGGAATTTGAAGGGTTGTCTTGATCTCAAACATCATCAAGAGTACAAGTCCCACACGTTGGGAGTGAAGGGGTGCCTTGGCCAAGCCAAGGGTCACCATGGTTGGGGGCGGCTTAAATGATGAAAGATGGAGGAGTCTTTCCATCTCATGGGATGCATTGGTTGGTGGCAAGGGATGCATTGGTTGGTGCCAAGGGATGTCTTGGTTTGTACCAAGTGACTCCTTGGTTTGATCAAAGAGTAATGAGGGTAAATGAATGGTTCTTGGGGCTGTTATATAAAGGAGATAAACCATATGCTTGGTCGATTGTCACTCAATGAAACCATAGAATTCATCTCTCTCCCCCTCTCTCAAGAACACACCCTCTTGGCCGAATTATCCTTGGGTGTTTTTCACCATTGATCAAGCATATAATCAGCAAAGGAAGGGAGGCTAAGAAAGCTAGGAAGCAAGGATCAAAAGCAAGGAGAAAGGCTTAGAGAATTGGTAAGTAATTCCATGGAATTTTGTTTAATACAATGTGTTAAATGGAATATAATTTGGCCATGGGATGGCCGAATCTACCAAGGGTTTGGAGTATGTATTTTGATGTTTAAAAGATAGCAAACATGGACCATAGGGTTCGGCCACTTTGGTTGGCCGAACCCCATGAAATGTTATGGTCATGTTGATGGTTTTTGTAAGTTAAAACCATGCAAATGTTGGACTGTTTTGAAGGTTTAAATTAGACTTAAGATGCAAGTTGAAAAGGTTTAAATCATGGATTTGAGTGTCATGTTTTGGGCCATGGAATGGCCGAATGCATCAAGGAATTAAACCTTGGGTAAAGGGCGTTTAAAATGGTAAAAAATGTATCATAGGGTTTGGCCACCTTGGTTGGCCGAACCCCATGAAGTTTATTTGGTTAGGTTGATGGTTTTGAGAGATAAAAATCATAAATATTATGGGGTTTTTATGTGATTTAAGTGGAGATAATATTACTGTTTTGGGTTGGCCATTGGATGGCTAAACCATGTAGTTGTCATGGCTAAAGAGTAGAGCCTAATTTGTAAACAAATGATGGGATCATTGAGTAAGAGGACCATAGGGTTCGGCCATGTGAATGGCCGAACCCCATAGATTATTTTGTTGGAGATTATGGTTTGCTTTATGATTTGGAATAAGGAATCATGCATGATTATTTATGGACTTAATGTAAGTAAATAATTAATCATTGTAGATGATGGAATATGGGATAAAAAGCCATAGGATGAGGTTCAGCCATTTAGTATGGCCGAACCCCATCAATGATTATTTGATGGATTTAGGTTAAGTTATAATGTAATTGGAGATGGTGAATGAAGGACAAAAGCAAAGTGGTAAGGTTCGGCCATGTTGTATGGCCGAACCCCACAAAGGTGGATTGGTTATGGGATTTGGTCTTTGAGCAAAAGTAAGCATTGGTTTAATTCCAATGGCAAAACCGTAAATACTAGTCAAATGATAAAAATGAATAGAGAAGGATTAAAGGACTTAGAAGAAGGGCCAAACTAAAGTGGTATGGTTCGGCCATGTTGTATGGCCGAACCCTACCAAGGTATGTTTGTAATATGTAATGTTTAATGAGGATTAAATAAAGGAGAGATCAAATTAAAGTGGGTTATGTTCGGCCATGGTATGGCCGAACCCCACAAGGTGATTTATGGGATCTAGACTTGATTAGAAAACAAGAGTATGGAGTATTAACTTGTTGTTATATGGACAAGGTAAAGGAAGTTGAACGACGTGCGAGTCGTGATCGGGTAAAGCTCAAAAGAAAGGACACTTAAGCGAAGTTTTAGTAGGTTTCCTACTTACTTGTAACTAAATTTATACTTGGTTTTATGATGGTTTTTCTATGAGACATTTGTTATACTATTATTTATCATCTTGGATTTGAATGATGAGATTTGTTTACATGTTTCATATATTCATTGGCATCTCATGCATGGACATGGGATGATGATTATGGAATGCCTCCTTAGGCGATGAGGGTCCCGCCAGGAGAAGTATCATGACAATAAGAGTTACATTGGCCTCCTTAGGCGATGAGGGTCCCGCCAGGAAGAATGTTATAATGATGAGAGCCACATTGGTCTCCTTAGGCGATGAGGGTCCCGCCAGGAGAAATACTATGATGATGAGAGCCATATCGGCCTCCTTAGGCGATGAGGGTCCCGCCAGGAGGAATATCATCAAGATGAAATGAAAGAGTATTATGATTTACCTTGACGGTGAGAGTCTCGTCAAGTGATGGCTATGTATATGTGTGATGGGAGGGACTCATTACATGTGCATACATACATAGCATTGATTTATCTGTTTTTTATTACCATATATACTATGATATATGCATGTTTTATATACTAACCATGTGGTAGACCTAATCGGAAATCCTACTGGGCACGTTGATCTAACGCCCTAATTCTATCCATAGAGGATAATGTAGGAAATGGAAAAGGGAAAGAGAAGGTCGTGGACCTGGAGGGGAGCCAAGCTTAAGTGCTTGAATGATGATTGGGATTTCTATATTACTGTCTTTTGAATTACAATTTATGGATATGTAATAATTAGTAAACTTTTCTATGGTTTGTGAACTGTTTGATGAATCTTGATTTGGTATAAATCGTTTATAATGGATGACATGTGCTTTGCTATCTAAGAATGTATGGTTAACTTAAGATTGATTATATTCCGCATCAGTTTAGGTCCGCAATTAGTTATTGCTATTCCGCATGTTTCAACTTAGTTCCATGTGTGGTTTGTCTTTCATGGGTTTAGTCCATGCTCACATGGGTGGCTAGTTAAGGGTTGGACTTTGGGTAGTCCGGACTTAGCTCACGTCGTAACGTCTCCCCTCTCTCTTCCACTTGATTATTTAAAAAAAAAAAAAATAGACTCTGATTTTTAGAAGATTGGAAAAGGGCGGGGCGTTATAAGTTACGATCTAGGTGAGGTGGCAAAATCGTGTATGGCTATGTTTGGATTGGATTGGGAGAAAAGTTAGGATCTAAGTGAGGTGGCATGCTTGGAGAGGAATTTTAGGAATTTTCTATGGAGTATGCACATGAATGGATCTCTAGGATTGTGTGTGTCGTGTGAAGCATTGGCTTATTCGCACAGACACCTAAATTCTAGGATTTAATGAGATGCCTAGGGTTTTAATGAGATGAAACATGAAATGGAGGGTTAGGATTAATTAGCCTAGATCTAATGGCTATGAAGCATGATGGATGATCTAAGTGGATGGATGGATAGATGATGCATGGATGATCATAATCCTAAGGTTAATCTATATGATGAATGGTTTGGATGTCCTAAATCTAATCATGATGCATGAATGGGTTGGATTGACTAAGTGGATCTAGGGTTTGATGATATGAAATGCATGAGATAAATGAGATGCATGAAATGAATGGTTTGGATTGGTTGATTGGGCTAATAGATGGTGTGGATGGGAGATTGGAAATTGGATGGTTAAGATTGGATGGGTAAGATGGGTCATGGACATGGGCTTTTGGGTTTAGACCTAAAATGGATTTGGGCTTAGCGTTGGTAAACTTGGATTTGAACCTAAAGCATTGGATCTTTAAATTGGACTTGGACTTGGATTGAAGACTTGGACTTAAGCTTGCTGAGCTTGAATTCACTCTGGCTTGGCCCACATTGGAAAATGCACCTGAAGTGCTTGGCTTGGCCCAATGTCTTGTCATTTAAAGCAAAGCTTAGCCCAATTGCAATGGTTCTCTGGCCCATGGATATTCTTCTCAGACACTTGGCCTCTTAATTACAAACTTTGATTTTAAAATTAAATGATTATTCAATACACTATAATTCTAAATATTGAATAAATTTAGACTCACATAAACGGATCTAGATTATCCAATTTACATCAAAAACCCTAAAGTGGCATGAATTAATTATGAAATTCTAAAATTTCCATTTTAAGCTCTCTTCAGTCAATTATCCACTGTTTTATGCATGAATCCTGTTTTTCCATATTTTTATCTACAAAACTAGATAAAACCATTAAACGTATATTTTATATACAAAATCAAGGCTAATTTGATCATAATTAAGGGGTAAAAATGTAATTTTTTAGATTCAACACTTGCGCATAGAGGTGTTGGCGCAACAACAGGTCACAGCAGGCTTGATTCTGGGTTGGATAACCGTTGACAAATAAGAGTAGGATTAATCTTGATGAGTTGACGAATTTGATTAGTGTTTGAATTAATTTGAATTTCAAGTTTTGTATTTTCCCTCTTTAATTAGTCATAACCTCGTCCTAATTTTAGGCAGAGGACTGTTTATATTTGGAATGAGATAATAAGGAAAAGCAGAGAATTATTATCCACTAAACTCAAATAAGAAGGAGGAGATTACCTTGAACAAGTCTCAGTGTGTTTTCCCTCTCATTTCAAGCAGACTCACCCAAGTGTGTTCTTCTCTTCATCCTATTTTTTTCCGGGTTCTCTGCAAAAAGTGTATAGAAAAATCGTGTTTTCAATGGGATATAACGAGCAGACCTGCCAGCAAAACCCAAGTTGAAAGTACGAAGATGATCATTGGAAAACATATTAATGTAATCCAAAGGGCAGCTCGGTCTGATGAGCAGAGAATGGATAGCAGAATAATGGGTTGGATGGAATCATTTTGAGGTTAAAGGGTTGCAAATGAGATACAACAGTTCACAATCCCCCACAAAGAACTGCTCTAATTGAAAGCCTTCTACTAGAAAACAAAGTAAAATACGCTGGATGCCAAAGAGTTGGGAAAGCACTTTATCATTACCAGAACTTGTAAGAGAAGAGTGCACAGTATTGAGTTACTGGAGTCCATGAAAATTGCTCCTAAGCAGTCATCTCCACCACTCCTCTGATAGTGGATCAGAACAGAATTCTTCACAGTGATATGCTGGTCCAAACTAGTCATATCAGGGGGCTTTGGAGATATAATTTTTGGTGGTGGGAAGTTCCATGAAGCAGAGAAGTCCCTCTTCGCATTATTAAGTTTGCCATTTCAGAGAAAGAGAATTCAGGATCTTATGTCACTTATAATGAAGAAAACGATCCTAAGAGAAAAATGCTTTAGATTACAATTTAATGAAGGAATGCTTAAAGAAGAGTGAACTTTAGATGTCATCTTAACATTTAATCAAACGCTTGGTGTCCAATACAGATCCACATGTACCACCGAAGGGTGTTGGCTTGATAGTCAAAGACTCTTGCTGTCGATGGTAAGGTCTTGGAGTCAATACATGGCCAGCCCTTTTGGAGGGTACTCCATATGGAGACATTTGCCCATCGCATGAACTCGGGACGTGTGTACAGGGAGGTGTGCATGTGCCTCGAAGGAATAGTCGGGCATGACATTTGGACACCTTCGGTCATCCAAAAAAAATACATATCCATAGGTAAACAATATATTTTTGTATTTGGTAGTAGTATATGTATCAAATAAAGATTTGGATTTGGATATAAAAGTTCATAAGTTGACTTCATGCTAGAATGTGATGTATCGAAATTTGACAGTCATACATTTAGATAATGAAAAGTTAAGAATCACAATATAAAATTTTATAAATTAAAGAGATGTTTTTTGCTGAAAATACCTCAAACTTTTGTATTTATATCTTTTATACTTAGTTAGACTTTTTTTTATGACATTGGCCTATCAACTTTCTAGAATCACAAAAATGCCACATAAAACATGAAAGCAAGTGTAATTTAGTGGTAAAGATAAATATTTTCTTTGTGGAGATCTTGAGTTCAAATTTAGTTCAATACATAATTTTTCATTTTTATTTTTTTCATTTTTCTTTTAAAAAAGTAAAAACTATAAGATGTTCATTTCTTCAAATCCGACCTAAATAAATAAGCTTCAAAAATTACAAATCATGTTTATCAACCACCATGCCACAACAACATCGTAAATGCATCACCTGCAGTTTGGAAAGATGTTAGGATCCCTAAAGAGCATATAGGAGAATATGCCTTGAACAATATGCATTTGCTTTGGTATGTTACTAAACTACATTCTGGCTTTTAACATGTAATCCTAAGTTGTCTTAAATTTAATTTATAATAAATAAAATGGTAGAGATCACTTTCTAAAGATTCCAATTTATTAGGCAACTAAAATTCACATGGTCAGATCATTGAGATGTGCAACTTCGATCCTCATCAAATTGGGTAAAAATTATACGGGTGTAAATAGATGCCTCAAGTGTTACATAGAGTTATTGGTTTTCAATCTAGGCGATGTGGGACTTTAGTTAACTTCACACCTTTCCTCACGCGAAGAAAATCATGTTATGTTGGAATAAAACTCACTGTCAGAAGCTAACCATTTAGAGGAGAGTCTCAAGTGTTATATATAGTTATTGGTTTTCACTCTAAGCCATTTAAGACTTTTGTCAACTTCACTCTCCCTCATGTGCAACTTAAATAATTTCCAAAGCATGCATTCACAAGCTAGTCTTAACTAATCTTACCCACATCCAACTTAACCAATTTATTAAATAGATTTATCCAACCCAACTAAGTGAGATTGTCAGTCTGAAAGATATGAGGGGTTCGAAAATCCCTCCACATGCGCTGTATCAAACTTCGATCGACAAGAGTTTAGACGCTTGGAAAGGGATTACTAACCCACCTGAGTCAACCAGACTAGATAAGATGTTTGAGTCAAGAGCCAATGAGTTGAACCAAATGCTTTTCGGTTGAATTCCCAGTAAAGTTTGAGTTTAACCCACATGACTCAATTACCTATCACTACTGTGATCTTTCAGCTATTACCTGCTATCTTTGACCTCCAATTGATTTCATCAAGAATTATATCAAAGATTTTGATTTTGAGTTTGTAAAAGAGTATTCGTTGCTCTTGATTACAATATGCAATTATAATCATCAAAATCAGGAAAAAAAAATTAATGCATGGTCAAAATACCTCAAACAAAAGGCACCAAATTGTTAACAATTCATCAGCTGAGTCATGCAAGTAAACGAGAACCCAAAATCTCATATTTTAAAGGATTTCTTCACTTGGGCTGCATTTGGATGAGGGTAAATTTTGAAGGAGTTACATTTGATCAGTGGTAATTCTAGGTATTCTAAATACCCCTTGCTTGGAAAGGATCTTCAAAAGTAGGAGAGGAGGGATAAAAAATTGATTCTTTACCCTTGCACCTTATTTTCCAAACAAAGTAATGGAGAGTTACCCCTTATCAAAATGCAGCCTTAAAGTTACACCTGGGCGTGTGGTACGTTCCCACATCACCCACGAACATGAAATAGAGGGTGGATTTAAGAGGGAGTAGCCCTCACCCAAGGGTATAAATCTCGGTAAAAAAAAAAGTCACTGAGATTTCCAAAAAAAAAAAAAAAAATATTGAAGAGGGAAAGATCTCGACCAAATTTTTCGACCTCTGCCCTCACCTCAGCATAATAGAAAGTTATACAGTTTGAGATCCAAAGCAGACAATATTGTGCTAGAGAGACGAGGAGGGTGGATTTTAAAACCCACCTGAGTGTGTGGGAACAAAGTCCCATATCGGTAAGGGACATAAAATGGGGGGTCGACTTAAGAGGGAGCAACCCTCACCTCAGCACAAAGCCTTTTGATTTCAAGAGTGACACTTGAGACCAATGCAAAACCGTACGGGTCAGTAGAGCCCAAAGTGGACAATATTGTACCGGAGATACTGGTCGTTACAAACTCATCTAATTTTGAACAACTGCTCATTAACCTTTACATAGAGCGAAAGTTCAACCATTTTCAAAAGTTCAAAGGCAACCAAGACATTTCCAAAAATAGAGTATAAAGAATACATTTCTTGGTTCCTTTCATATTAGAAAGTAAATGAATACATCATCAAAACACAACATATCAATTATCAATTTTCCTTGGACAGCAGTAGGGATTTAATCGTTTTCTCAACCACATTCTTACATTCCCAAGACAAGAAAAGGGAGAGTGGGAAATTTGTCCGTTTTTTCCCTTTTAGCTTGTTTCTACTTGAGAGCTTGCCAAGTTGGTAGAAGAAATCAGGTATTGATAAGAAAACATTTCAAAGAGCAGTGATGTTGCTGATATTGCATGTTGAGAATTCTTGAAGCTGGGTTTGCATGTGAACGCCTCCTAGTAATCAGTGAAGGTATCATGCCTCTCTCCTCTTTGCAGGTAACGTGCTATACTCTCTTCTTTTTTTTAAATTTACGTGCGGGAAACCGCGGGAAACCCACGTAAAACCCCCAGGGGTGATACCCAATGTCTTTAGGATATACCAGGTTATGCCATAGGGGCTCAAACATGGCACCTCCCACTTTGTTCCATAACTTCAGGATTTTCAACCAACGGGGATCATTTTGATAGCAGCAGCAATGGGCATGCCAAGGAATCCAATTAGAACACTCGAAAACCACTGGGTTAATGTGAGCGGAGTTGTTTTTGCGAAATTTCCAAGGAACTCAATAATTATAACTTGGAAGACAACTATGCAAGTGAGTACTTCTACAAACACAGAATTCTTCAGCATGCCTTCAAATACATTGATCTTCTCCATCTCTCTACAGCTTATCTCATTGAAAACCTGCAGAGTTGAAAAAAGACAAAATAATAGAACGTACAATAAGTGGGTGCCAAAAGCTTTTAGTTCTAAACCAAACAACACGATAACAACTACTCTATCATTTAAGCTCTATTTTATTGTGCGACCAATCTCAAGCAAGAAATGAATTTCTTCTTTTTTTGTTTAGAGAGAAGAGATGAGATGAGGACTACATTTTGGTAGGTAACTACGCAAGAAGTGCAACATATACTGCATTTAAATGGCATTTCATGTATCTTTAGAAGCAGATACGGCAAATAAACATGCAATTTATGGTAAATTATGAACCTATAACTTTTCTAATAATAAATTCAAGAGCTTATACTAAGCCTCAGTGTGGAGAATGGTAGAACCCAATTTAAATGTGAAAATATTGTGAAAATTAAACAATTAACATGCATGTAACTTTTTTTCAGTTAAAAAAATTAGAGGTTTCTTTTTACCAATAAAAAATTAAGAGAAGTTTCTAAATGAACTAGGTGAAGACTTAGGAGCAAAATAGGAAAGGGACAAAATGTGATCTGGAGCCTAACTGAAAGGTAAAGTGCATTCAAGGTGCGCTTTTGACTGCAATACGTAAGATGGACCAAGCATCCATAAGGCAATAAGACTCCAATGATGATTCATGCAGCATGCATAATATTGATAACGTAAAGTTGGAATCATTGAGAAAAGGAAGTTGCCATATTGTTTACACGTCCACCATTTCTCACTTCATTTAAATATTTTAAACAGCTGAACTAATGCAATGGTTTAACTACTGGAACACCAAACTTACCTGACAAAAAACAAATGAATTAAAAATCAGTGTGTTCAGTATCAGATCTGAATCTGGACCAGCAAGCTGAAATTTCCCTTTTCCTTCTGTCTGCAAATACCAGATTACAATAAACTGGTAAAAGGACTGCCCCAAGATATTTCTCCACATAACATTGCTGATGAAATTTTCTTTCCTTCCAACTGGTTGTCTCTTCATTAGTTCATCCTTAGGAGGTTCAGTGGCCAATGCAAGTGCTCCCAATGTATCCATAATCATGTTAACCCAAAGAAGTTGCACAGGCGTGAGTGGTGCATTTCCTGAAGCAAACATTGGATGCTGATCAGAAGTTTCATATTTTTGGAATTGCAGTAATGAAACTACAACAACAAATAAGACTTGGACGTAGCTGACATTACCACATGATCGAATGTTCATTGGGGTTAAGATAAAGCCTAGACTAAGCCATTTATTTATTGGATAAAATCATAGAACCTACTGACAGTGGTGATAAACAAGTCTGGGTACTTCTAATAGATTGCATTCACCAACAGTGCACTCGACAAACAGGGTGGTCTACCATAGCAAGGCATGTTTGTCAGGATTGAAACGAACACCCAGGATTTGTAGTGTCATATGTACATCATATAAACTTTGACAGGTACAAAAAATCCACACCCAGATGGACCTTAGCAAAAGAAACAAAATAAAATTTAACAAAGGCCGAGGCCAAGCCAGTTCATTTGTTAAGCCTCAAGGCTCAGACTTGGAGCCAGAGGACAATCAATTATGAAGACGCAACCTGCACAATAGCAGGTTAACCAGGTGGCCAGATAGACCACATAGCAAAAAAACTACCCCACCATTAATATTATACTTCTAACATTTAAAGATAAAAGGGTCTGAGGACATACCTGTCAGGCATGCTGAAGAAAAAGTCACAATCAAGGCAACGACATTAACAGTGAGCTGGAACTGTACAATTTTTTGAATATTTACGTAAACAGAGCGTCCCCATTTAGCCACAATTACAATGGTTGAAAAACTATCATTCATAATTATGACATCAGCACTCTCCTTTGCCACCTGAATGAAATAAACGAGCATAATCAGAACATATACTGCTAGAGTTCTCAGTTTGACTGCTAGGGAGAAAAATTTTAAGAAGTGAAGTGGGTAAGTTGCATTTATGACAACCAACACCATACAAATATCAATGATATATTTTTTAAAAGAAATATCCACGACATTTTCCAAATATAATTTCGTAAAAAGGGAACCAACAAATAATTTAACCAGGGTTTAAAAATCTTCTACTAAGTCTTCAACATTGACCTTTCAAAAAATCCACCATGTTGGAATCCTTTCTTCAAATGATTGATTCGGTAGATATATCATTACAAAGGTTAAATAAAAGGTCATGGAATAAGGAAACTGTATGGATCTTTCTCACGCGAATTTATTTTCTCTTCCATTAAACAACATTCCAAGCACTGTTTTTGGCATAAAGCTGTTTGGAAATCATCTCTTAAGGGGGAAAAAGAGTAATAAAGCTGTTTGGAAGTAGCAGCTCCACAAGGAGTGAATGCATTTTGTTGGGCAACCAGAAGTGACAAAATCTAACATTCCATCGCTTTAACCTTGCAATAATGTGACCCCAACATTTAGATTCTTTGTTGGAATGACAAGATCACTTGTTCCAACATTTGGCCCATACGATCTGTTTTTTTTTTTTTCCCTTTCAAACTATTCTCTATATTTAGGCCTTTTTCAAATTCATATTTGTGCCATTGTGGAGAGATGGGTTATTGGTCCTTTCAGTAAGAGGGATTAAACTATGAAATGTTAGGGCCTCAATTTGACCGAGTCTGTATTGTCAATTCTGTGACAGAGCGCAACCGTGTGTGTTGGACCTTGCCTTGGAAGAATTTGAAGATGTCAGAAATCTGCCGGAAGATCTACTGTGCATTGAAGTTTCTATACCGGACACGTAATTGGCACATAGGTAAGTAGACCCTAGTGGACTTTAGGTCAAGTCCAAACACCCTAAAAGTCGATAGTTAAAAAATTGAAAAACTGAAAAATATTTGGTCTCAGCCTCGAGCCCTCGAGACTGAATCTGGTGAGAATAAGCCTGCCAAAAACTGTATTAATCCTTGGCTCTCAGCCTCGAGACCTCGAGGATTTTGTCAAGGCCTTGAGACCCTCCGTATCTAAGTAAAAATCTTGACAGCCTTATTCGACATGTGCTCTTTAAGCTTAGTTGTATTTTAACTCAAAATTACACAAAATCTGGAAGAAACAATCTGGAAAAGGCTCCTCATGATTTTAACTTACAAAGATTGTGGAAAATCTTTTTTTTTTTTGAAATCTCAAATGGTATGGAGCCACCTCATGAGTCAAAGATTATGTAAAAGGTTGAGCCACATCATGATTGCCAATCATATACAAATCTGGAAACATTATAAGGCTCCTCACAACTTGAAATGTCGACATTTATAGTATGACTTGGTGTGATTTAAAGTCAAAGATTGAGGAAAATCTTGAAACATTTTAAAGGCTCCTTTTGATTTAAAATCTCGACATTTATGGTAAGTCTTAGTGTGATTGGCAGTCACACATATACATCAAATTAGTGATCTAATCGTTGACAAAACATTGCTGGAACTAGGGTGCAAAATCTGGAAATCTTATGAACTGTATTACTAAATACACCTTGGAGGCCTCGAAGAAAACCTGGAGGCCTCAAAGCTGAACCGTTGACAAAACTTATTTTAAATGCTCGGCTATTTTATTTTAATGGACGGATCTGAAAAATTGGAAAACTCTAACAGCCTCTACAGTCCTTCCACTACTTTCTCTTCTTCATCGTCCTTTGCTAGGAAAATGAAAAAGCATTCAATGCTTGTTTTGTGAAGAAGAAGAGGGACTTTCCTCTAGAACTAAAATCCACTAATACATTTGTCCTAGAACCCATGTTCCGTTGTGCCAAAGCTAGCTCAAGGAAGATCCAAATCTAAAGGAAGAGGCGCGGAGACATCAACAAGAAGAACACACTTATTGAACAATTGTTAATACCCAAGACAAGTGTTCATCTATACTTTTTATTTTATCAAAGTGGTAAGGTGGATTAGAACAGTGTGTTCGAACCACTCAAAAAAATAAGCATCGAGGCTTAGACGATTGGAGTCGAACCTCTATAAAAAATTAGGTTGTACTATCTGGGTGTGAAGCCCATTCATAGTTTATTGGGACGACCCTAGAGTCGGAAAGTCTGACTATGGATTTAGGTTCAGGTGAACCGAACCACTAAATTGTGCAATGTGGTTTGTTTTGATGGTTTGATTCCTTCGTTTATCACTTGCACACACATTTATTCCGCTACACATATTGTTAAATTGATTTATTTTAAAAAGTAAAATAAAATCGGATCAGACCTATTCACCCCCCTCTAAGTCTTGCATCATTCTAGTAACGGAATTTCAATTGGCATCAAGAGCATGGTTACTCCGTATTTGACTTTAATCGTCTGGAGTTGGTCCATTTTGCTAGAACTATGCGTTTGGGTGAAAGTTTAGATGTAGAAAAACATCCTTACCTTGGTGGCTCCAATTACAGTTATTGGAAAAGAAAAATGAAAATATTTCTAATATCCTTAGACCCAATCGCTTGGGAAGCCATCATGAAAGGTTGGTCGCATCCTATAGAAGAAGTGACCATAGATTCACATAAAATGATAAGACCAAAACTCTTGCACCTTTGAGATGACATTGAGAGAAGCATGTATGATGGTAATTTCAAAGTTCTCAATGCCATTGACGCAGGACAAGACAAAAAGGAATCCTAAATGCCTAAATGCAGTTATGATATAACAAAAAATCAATATAAAGCAACATATGAAGCTGAAATTAAAATTAAAATTAATAATCATAATAAAATCACATAAATAAGCCACAAACAATCAAAACAAATATTTAGAATCAAAACGTAGATTATTATGTAACTCACCAAGTCCCACTAGATGCTCAAAATGGAGATCTCTCAAATTCACGGCTTGTCGAGACCCACGAAAGTGTAGAACTGACACCAAATTAGGACTGAAATGAGATTTAAATGGGTTTAAAGGGAATGTAATTCATATATGCGATGTGCAAATGATGATGCAGACTCAGATGGCCTATGTGACATAGACATGGGAATGAGATCTATAGGCTTCCTAGGCTTATAACCGTACATGACTTCGAAGGGACTCATACCTATAGATCTATTGACCGAACTATTATACGCGAACTCAGCAATCGGTAGAACAACATCCCATATTCGTGTATGCTCTCCAACCAGACAACGCAACAAATTTCCTAAGCTACGATTAACTACCTCAGTCTGACCATCAGTCTGAGGATAATATGCAGACGAAAACTGTAACCTACTACCCATTATGTGCCATAGGGTTTTCCAAAAATAACTCATGAACCTGATATTCCTATCTGACACAATCGTCTTTGATAACCCATGGAGTCTCACCACTTCTCTGACAAAAATCTTGGCAATGTTAGAAGCATCGGAGGTCTTAAAACACAGAAGGAAATGGACTATTTTAGAAAAACGGTCCGCAACCACCAAAATGGAATCGTACTTCTTAATAGTTTTCGGAAGTCTTAGTACGAAGTCCACACTGATATCCTGCCAAGGAGCATAAGGAACTGGCAAAGGTGTATACAATCATGTATTATGTTTCCTGTGCTTTGCCAATTGACAAGTTCGACATTACCCAATGATTTTAGCCACATCTCTCTTAAGACTAGGCCAATAAAACCTATCTTCAACCAAAGCAATCGTCTTGTCTCTCCCAAAATGTCCGGCCATACCACCGGCATGTAACTCCCAAACAAGAAAATCACGCAGGGAAGTTCGGGGAATGCAGAGTTTACTTCCTTTAAAAAACAAGTTATCCACCATGAGAAACTCTTTATTACTCCTCTCTTGGTCACTCAAGAGTGAAGCATGCAACTCCCCAAAATCCGAACATGTGGGATATTCATCCGTCAACTGCTCAAACCCGGTCACCTCTACACTCATGGAGTGTATTAATGCAACCCTACGACTCAATGCATCGGCTGGCTTATTCTCAACCCCAGCCTTGTGCTTCAATACAAAAGTATATTCTTGAAGAAATTAAACCCATTTGGCATGTCTTAAGTTTAACTTCTTCTGGGAATTGAGGTATCTCAAGGCCTCATGGTCCAAGAACAAAATGAATATATGCGGCAAAAGGTAATGTCTCCAATGACGGAGTGCTTGCACAACCGTATAGAACTCTGTCATAGGTGGAATATCGTTGTTTAACTTCATTCAACTTCTCACTAAAGAAAGCGATAGAATGTCCTTCCTGACTTAGGACTCCACCTATACCAACGCCAGACGCATCACATGCAACTTCAAAGACTTTGGAGAAGTCTGATAGTCACATGACAGGAACTTCGACCATACGAGTCTTGATCTCCTGGAATGCTCTTGAGGCTCCATTGGAACTCCCCTTTCTTAATTTAATCCGTAATGAGAGCCATGATGGAACTAAACCCTCAGATAAACCACCTATAGAAGGTAGCTAAGCCGTGAAAGCTTCGCACCTCATGTATATTCCGCGATTCGGACCAACTTACTATGGCCTTGATATTTTTGGGATCCGCTAACATACCTTTAGATGAAACTACAAACCCTAAGAAGATAACCCTATTAGACACGAATGTGCACTTCTTTAGGTTTGCGTATAACTTTTCAGTCCGAATGACCTCACAGACTAACCTCAGATGCTGCAAGTGTTGTTCTTGGGAAGTACTATAAATAAGAATGTCATCAAAATATACCACCAAGAACTAACCCATAAAGGGTCTCACTACTTGAGTCATCACCCGCATAAACGTACTGGGAGCATTGGTGAAACCAAAAGGCATAACCATCCACTCGTACAGGTCATTCTTCGTCTTGAAGGTTGTCTTCCATTCATCTCCTGGTCTAATGCGGATTTGGTGATATCGACTCTTGAAGTTAACCTTCAAACAGATAGTAGCACGGGCCATCATGTCAAGCATATCATCAAGACGTGGGATTAGAAACCTATACTTGACAGTGATCTTATTAATAGCCCTGCTATCCACACACATGCGCCAGGTGCCATCTTTCTTGGGTGTCAGGAGGGCTGGCACAGTGCACGGGCTCAAACTCTCCCTGATGAATCCCTTTTATAGGAACTCATCCACTTGACGCTTTAACTCTTCATGCTCCTTAGAATTCATCCTATAATGAGGCAGGTTTGGCAAAGTCGCCCCAGGGACAAGATCAATGACATGTTGTATGTCCCTCATGGGAGGTAGTTCATTCGGTAAATCATATGGGAACACATCCTGAAATTCCTTAAAGACAGGAACTACAACCTCTGGCAACTCAATACCAACCTCAAGGGAGGTCTCTCTTGACACTAGGGCAAACACAACCGAAGTTTCACTAGTCTCTTTTTCAAATTCTTTAGCAGCAATGATATGCAGAGACTTGGACTGGGCCTTTGATGGGGCCTTCAGTTTGTCCTTCTTTGTGCCAACTTGTCTCGAGGGAGGGGGCATGGGTTGCATAGGGAGGAATTTGATCTTCCCACCATTATGCTCAAAGTTGCACGTGTTCGCTTGGCCGAACAGTGTCACATCATGGTCAAACAACCAAGGACAACCCAGAATAATGTGTCATACACCCATAGGGATCACATCACACCACAGTGTCCTGATAGGTAAGGATCTAAATGGGCACGGGGCATTGTTGAGTGACGGAAATTGAAGAGCCATTGACCCACACAACTTTATGTGGATTAGGATGAGTTGGATTAGGATGAGGCCCAGGCTTCAAACTCAATCAAGCAATCGCGTTGGTGGATATGACATTTGCACAACTTCCGCTATCCACAATTAGTTTGCAGGATTTCCCACCGCATTTGATGTAAGTGTGGAAGATGGTTGTGTGCTTCCAATCTTCTAAGCGTTGAGATCGAACAAAGGCACATCTAACCACTGCAAGAATGTCTTCATCGATCTCCTCATCAAGTCCCTCATCATTCAAAGGATATTCTCCTTGATATTGAGCTTCTATGCCATCTTCATGGGCAATCTCTTCAATGGGTGGTTCTCCCAACAAAAGGGCTCTTTCCTAATTCCTGGTCTTAGTAGGACATTCACGAGCGAAATGCCCGTATCCCTGACTTTAATAACACTGAGGACCATTCCTAGAAGAGCTCGCACCAGAAACTCCCTTAAAACTTACATCCTTGGTCTTGGATGCAAATTAGGCTTAGAATTGGCACCCTGGGGGTCGAATTGTTTTGGAGGATTCGGCCTAAAATAACCCTCTAAACCATACACAAGTAAGGGAAGTTATCAAGGACCTAGATTACACATCTTGCGTAATCTTGATTTATCATACTTCAATACATCACAAATCTATGAATTCTCAATTATAGTAAACATCTAACCATAGGGAACTTGAGAAACACATACATATGTATTCGATACAATATATTCACATCAATCAGACTTAAACATAAGGAAATCAAGCCATTACCTTATCCAACTATGCATTGGAATGTGCACAAAGCAACATTCACTCAAACATATTATCAAACACCTTCGAAACATGGAATTTTACAAATATTCTCAATGCTCCAAGTGTATGGCATTCCCCAATTTGGGTTTCCAATGGGTTTTCTCATTGAACTCGGGTTTACGGAGTCCAGAATTTGGGGTAATTACACACTAATCGTCCAAAACTCTTCAATTAGACCATCCAAGGCTCAAATAACCAAAACCCCCAATTTTATCCAATATTGTCAAACTTGAATCGTATCGGAAATTCGTCTAGAGGTGTGAATCATGAATTGAAAATCGTAAAATCGCAAAATTCATACTACTTATTATTATCCCCTCATTCTCACTATCATTTTGTTGACCTGGGTCATTACATTCCACGCCCCTTAAAAGAATTTTGCCCCCAAAATTCGATCACTCAAGGGCTCCGAGCAAAGTCTCAACACTCACAAGTCTCGTAGAGCTTCATCCAAAGGATCCTCCAAATACAGCCACTGATCACAAGTCATTATGGGCTCGACAACAATGCCATCAACCGGCTCATGTCATATGTGGACAATGCAATAGGGCCTACACAAGGGCTCTTATATTGCAGCTCAACACATGGCAACAAAAATCAACAATATGTTTCTCGCCCTCAACTAGATCATTTTTTAGTCAAGCTGGGCATACTTGATATTTTCCTACCAATTTGAGGGGGCGTGTTGTAGGACCCAATTCGAGAAAGTTGCCCAAAGTAATGTCATTAGTTGTTGATAGCTGCAACTAAATATGTAATCGATGTAAATTGATTGTTTTTTTATTTCTTTCCTTTTTAGCTACTGTAAAAGGCTCCATGTAATCTATTTATACCTTCATGTACTCTCCTTCAATGCTACAAAAATACAAAGTAGAGAATAATTTCTCTCAGCTTTTGTCCCTGTTCTTCATTATTTTTCTCTATTTTCTCATTTTAACATTTAGCATGGCATTGGAGAGGTTAGACGGTCTCTATTTTCAGCTGCAACACTTCTTTCAGCAAGTTGTCCTTCTCCATCCTTTCGGAGAAATTTCTTTTTCCTGTATTTTTGGGTGGTTAATAGGGTCATCTCTGTTTGTGCCCTTAGATCTAGAGTCCTCCTTCGAGTTTGAACCCCAAACCCTAAAATCTACAATTGATTTGGCCCTACATCACATCTGAACAACCAAATTTTGAGTTTGAATGCGTCTAGAACCCCCTTAGGCATGTTCTTTGGTTTCATTACCCCAAGGTGGACCACAACCCAGTTTCTACAGGACTTATCTTCACTCCCTATCGGAAATCAAAGGATCAACTTGTCGATCTGCTTACCGAGGTTGTTTCTCTCTCTCAACTCGATTAGTTTTTAGGCAAGTTGGGCTTATTTGATATTTTCACACCACGTTGAGGGAGATTGCTATGGGACCCAATTCGGTAAAGTTGACTAAAGTTATGTCATTAGTTGTTGATTGTTGCAATTAGATCTGTAATCGATGTAAATTGATTGTTCTTTTATTTCGTTCCTTTTTAGTCACCGTAAATGGCTCCATGTAATATATTTATACCTTCACGTACTCTCCTTCAAGTATACAGAAATACAAAGTAGAGAATAATTTCTCTCAGTTTTTGTCCCCGCTCTTCATTATTTTTCTTTTTTTTTTACATTTTTACATTCAACATGGTAATAGAGAGGTTAGACGGTCTCTAATTTCTCTGCTGCCACACTTTTTCAGCGACTGGTCCTTCTCCATCCTTTAGGAGAAATTTCTTTTTCCTGCACTTTTAGGAGGTTCATAGTGATATAGGACACAGATCGAGTTGACCCAAGTGGGCCCAGTTATTATTTTAGCAAGCATATTTTAATGTCTAAATTTATTTTTATTTGTTTATTAATTTCCCTATGTAATTAAGTTACCTAATTAGATTAGGATTTCCCCTTTTTAGTTAGTTTCTTAATTACACTAGGTTTCCTTTTCTTTCTATTTAGCTTTCCTTTTTATTCAGGTGTCTTTATCTATATAAAGGGATGATGTATTGTGCAAACACACAACACACGATGGATCAATGAATTGAAAATAAGAGAGTTTATTTTTATCTCCTCCTTTTTCTTGTTTTTCTTCTCCTGCCTAAGCTACAGGCGTTATGTTCCTTCTCTGGAGCATCGCTCCGCGTCAAGTAGTATCGAGCCATATCCCTGCGTATCATGGACATTCCTGTTCTCAGTCCTCAGTTTTTAAAAAAAAAAAGCCACAACCTCAGCGTTATCCCTTGCATTCCTCCGTTGCAGACGGCTTCACAACCTCTTCTCTCTTTCATAGTTACCCTCCCACCCTCCCTCTGGAAAAAAAAAAAAAAAGAGCAGAGGATTTCCTGTTCGCACCTTGTTGACGGCCTGATTTTGTCTTCATCTCTCGCCTAGCCAACCCCCAAATTGTGTGCCTTCTTCACCCCATCTCCCAACCCAGGAACAAATCTCATGTTGCGTCCCTCTTCCCTTCACCATTAGGACCCATCTGCGACCAGATCTGCTGCGTCGCCAAAGCCTCTCTGCTTCAGCTCGATCTCTATGTACCCAACCTCCTTTGCTTCCATCATCCTCTCCCATTCACCAACCTGCCCAATTCATCCTTCCTGCCGTTGCCTTCGCCAAGCCCCTCCAAATCCATCGCCTCCACTGCTACTATGTTTGCCTCCACTATCGATCGAGTTCTGCCATCTTCCTAGGTGTGTAAGTCGACCTTGCAATCCTTCTATTCTTTCATCGTCATCGCTTTCTCCTGCCTTCCCCCTCCCTCTTCAGTTTCATCCACAAGAGCTTTTTCCCCTTTTTTGATCTTCCACCTCTGTCGTCCGTGCCTCCCTGTCACACCCAAGCTACAGCCCCTTTTCTGTAGCCTTTCATTCAAACCCCCTCGACATTTTTCGACCAAGCCCAGTTAACCCAAATCGTTACTTACCCCTTTCATTTTCCTTTAATCGTCATGTCCTGTGGCCTTACTAAACCCAAACCATCAGTTCTTGGAAAGACAGATCCCACCTCATTCACGTCCTACACCGTCCAACCCCTTGATTTGACCAGTTTCACTCAGATTTTGTATCCTCTGTCACTTTTCCATATCTACTATTCCCACTTAACCGTTGACCCGTTTATCCAACTAAACCACCAATTTGACCAAACCTCTCACCATGTCTTGCTCTAGGTTCCAAACCCACTAACCTAATTGCTTATGCTTTAACTACAGGCCACACCTTGTCTGTCCCTCACCCAATTCCCCTCCTTATTCGACCAATCACCCCAATTACTATAACCCAATTTTCCCTCAACCGGCCTTACCCGGGTACCCATCCTTGGCCCGCTTGAGAATCTTATCGCAGTTTCACTAGGCTGCTTTAACCGATCCTGCTCCTATTGTTGCATCAGTGGACTCATTGGCTCCCAACAATAATGAAGAGTATCTCACCAGATCCAAGTTCAATGAATGTGCATCTGAGATTAGATTCGAGTAAAAAGAATTTATCTTGAATTGCGATCTAACTTTCAAGCTTTGTTGCAAGAAATAAAAGAAGTATTACACAACAAGGGAGACAGAGATCCCAAGGAAGTGAACGACAACTCGGAGCATTCAAAGCAAGTCAACCCGACTACTCCACCTCAAACACACCTACCACCACTGCTGCCGCCGCCACCAACTATCCAACCCTCTCTTATACCCACACTTGAACCTAATACGGATACTGAGAATTCATCTATGGTTATTCATACATTATCATGCCTGCCTCCTATCCTATCTTTGGTGCCTCAACCTACATGCCCACGAGACTATGCCATCACTCATGTGCCCTTTGAAGACCCTCTCTTGACAGGATTGGTTCACCCTTGCTTGAGCACGTGTGCATTTACTGCTTTCTTCATCCAAAAGACAAATTGCTCTCATTGTTCGTGCATTGAAAGTGGTGCAGTTACAGGCTTCGTCATTCGCATCTTAAGAATTATAAGTGAAAATAGTGTAGATACAGTTTGGTTGAGAGATGGGGGAAAAATGAGATCGACTATGTTTGCCATATTGGTAGTGTTCACACTCAAAATGACTAAAAGATAAACTAGGAACAAGTTTTAAAACAGGGTCCGGTGGATGACCTAGGCGACAATGCCACAACCAAACATCTGAAGAGGAAGATGTTGAAAAGGCTTCGGGTGTGCCAGGACGAGAGTCAAAAAGGTAGAGGCCACCAACTTTACGACTACTACCCAACACTTGTTTTGTGGTCAAATCCTGAATCACACAATGAGAAGGAAAAAAAGTCACAGTAATTCAAACTTATAGCCATCGCACTAACAGATAACAAACTGCAAGATAAGTTGAGAACATACAAAACAGAAGATAGGTTCAAAGTAGGAGAAACTGAAATGGTCTCCTTCCCAACAATATCAATAGAGAATCCTTTAGCTAATTTAACATTCACACATGAAACGCGTGAAAGGGAAGAAAAGAAGGTAGACATACCAGCCACATAGTCAATAGCACCAGAATCAATAATCCAAGAATGATAGTACACATGGTGCACACAGTGTTCAGTACCTGAAGGGGAGAAGACAACAGGAGAGACCTTGGAGGATTGAAGGCGCTCCAGTAGTTGCAATAAGAAGTTAATGTCCTCTCTAGTCACTAGAACATTGTCAGTAGCCACATCAGAGGAAGGAACAGCATGAGGGGCAGCGGAGAGATGAGCATGCTTTGGTCGGTCATGAAGTTTGTAGCATGAATCAACATAATAATTGTGCATCTTGAAATATGTGCAAAAACGGGAACGTTTCTTCTGTGGGCCTCTGGTGTCCCTACGAGTATCAGAATAAACCATGGAAGAGGCAGTAGATGAAGCCATGGGCGCAATAAATTAATCTAGGAGCACAGAAAGCCAGAATATAATCAACCGAACTGTGGAGATAGGGATCGTGCTAAGATTTTATCTCATGTCTGCTATTGACATAGATTTTGATAATAAGACTAACATTCAGGTTGTTAGGGAAATTGGGATCGGGCTAAGATTATACACGTCCTTGGAGTTTGCGGCAGCACAAAATATGTGTTGATTAGCTGTTGTCACTGGTCATGACAGTATAAGGAGGATGGCTAATGCAAGCTTAAAAGAAAGCTTTGAGAAAAATAAACTTAGAAACAGCCAAGTTTATGGGAGAGCTAGGTCGAAGAAGCTAAAGAAAATAGCTTGGAGAATGGGGGAGAAGACTCCAACAAGGAAAGCTAGGGAAGGTAGCTTAACCCCATTGGGAAAACACCTATAAGATAGCACAAATCTTAAAGGGAAGGAATAAGAAAAACAGCAATGCATGAGATATGCATTAGACTGTAGAGAAAAGCTAATTGAGTTGGAAGACAAACTCATGGAAGCACTAGATGCAAGAAGCATGGGGAAGTGCTTGAAAATCGGTGTCTTCCTACTAATCTTCGTCAACTATATGACAAAATGGAGGAGAAATTAGTAAAAGCTATAAGGCATCAAAACCAATTATGCCTCTAGGAAGAGAGAGCCATAAAAGGGGAAGAAACCAATGGACATAGGGAGAATATCTATGCATGGAGTTTGGGAGATCAAACTCAAAGAAGATTGGAGGAGCAAATATTCTCAACACTGATAGCTTGGATAAAGCTTGGTGATAAGCTTATGCTATGGGTAGTGTTGGTTATTAGGAAATTAGAGTATATTGGGGAGCTTGAATACAAAACTTGTTTATTCCATGAATGCACATTTATGTTTTGGAACTAACCCCTTTAATGATTTTCTACTGTTGATTGCTTATGTACTTGAACAGGAAAAATGAAATGAAGCAAGCTGAACAAGAATATGAAGATTATAGTCTTGTTCTTCATTTGAATATGTACATGTAAATCAATATAATATTTTTGTATTCAAATGAGATGTAATAAGGGTGGGATTGTACTTGGGTTAGCTTATAGGTTTTTGTCATGAAATTAACAAAAGAGGAGATTGTTAGTGCCCCGACTTAGTCGAGTTCCTAAGTTTGTCAATTCCATGACTCGGGAAGAAGCACTCGTAAGAAGCTTGAAGACCTAAGGTGATCAAGAATGACGATCACGCTCCACCGGATTGAAGTTCATCGTTATGGCAATCACAAAACAGGTATTATGACCATAGATGACTTTAGGTGGTACCCACATCTTAGAGAGGACCATCCCTAGGCTTAGTTGACAGTGAATTGGAACCCAACTTGGAAATATGTATTTGGTTTCACTGCCAGCTAGACCAATCGTTCTCACCGACCCCTCGGTGGAGACAGGATTGACCCATCGTGGTCAAAGACTGGTCGGCTAGGTTGACAAAAATTCTATATCATAGAACTGTCATTCTGAATGTGCCTCTAATCGAGAGTCTCGTATGCACCAACCCCTCGGTGAAAGACTGAAACGACCCATCGTAGTCAATGACTCTTCGATAAGGTTTATGATTTCTGAAACTTAGAACTCAAGTGGGCTCTCGATAAAACAGACATATTGGTAGTTCAAGACCAATCGAGAGCACCAAGGCCGACCCCTCGGTAAAGGGCGACAGGTCATTCTGGGTGAGACAAGTTTCTAGACTTGAAACTACTGTCAGCATGGTGTTGCCCCAGATCAAGGCCATCGTATGGACCGACCTCTTGGTGCCATAACTGTCGACCCATCGGCGACACCAGACATATTATCCGGGAAAGAATTATACTGTTGGGAGTGCATTAATGCGCAACGGTCAAGTTGTTGAACGGTAACATTTCTAGTCACCAACCCCTCGGTACGCCCGACCTGCCAGTACATTACCGTTACCGCAACTGGTTGCATTCTCTATATAAATTAATCTTTATGCAACCAGTTGTCATCCATTGGAAAAATCAGTTGGACCCTCATTATTATCAGTGAGCTTAAACAAGGGCAAACAAAAGGATCACTCTCTCTCATACTTACACTTGGGGAATCTAATACAACTAATCATATGGATTGAGTTTGTGAGAGAGAGAGAGAGAGAGAGAGAGAAAAGGATTATAAACTAGGAAACCTTTAGTATAAACAGTTTCCTTGTTGCCCTGGATTGTGATTGCTCTACGATAGCTAGAAGGCGGAGCGTCGGCACACATTAGGTGGATCTTGAAGCAGCACACATCAAGAGATAGAGTTACAAAGGCAAGTACTTCTTGGTTTTAATTTTGTTTTAAAACCTTTGTCCCAAAAGTAGATTAAGGATGATTTGCTCCAGACCACTATAAAAAACTCTAGAGCGTCGTCTCTGGCACAGTGGTGGGTGGAATTCCCAACCAAATGGATAGGTGGAATTCCTATTCTACAGTGGTGGGTGAAATTCCCAGCCGATTGAGTGAGGTGGAATTCCTACTCTAATTGTGAGGCTGTAAGTCCCCACTTAGGGAATTTGGGGATGACTCAAAGTTGAGTTAGTCCTAACAGTAGATGTAAATTGGCTACTCGAACCACTTTAAAATTGGTCTTATAGTGTTTGATCTTTGTGTGTTTGTATTTAGTATTTAAGTACTCTTCTCAACACACATCACTTTGCATGTTGATTATCTTATTTTACACAGTGTGCACAAGCATCGATAATCAAGCAAAATGTAAAGGGTTATAATCTTAGTGTGATCGTTCAAATAAATTAGAAACAATTTATCACACTAAACAAATCTCTTGATTAATGTTCCGCTGCACTTAAGACAATCAAGAAATTTGTAAACATCATGGAAAATGGGATTGCCCTATTTCGATGGTATGAACTACACCTTCTGGAAGGCCCGCATGAAAACTTTTTTAATATCCATAAATGAAACCGTCTGGGAATCTGTCCTAAGAAGTTGGGTTCATCCGGTTGAAAAAATAACTAGGAAAAACGGAATCTTCAACTAGTGTTAAATTGACCAGACCTAAAGATTTTTTCTCCTGGACTGACACTGAAAAATCATTATATAATACAAATGGAAAAGCATTAAATGCTATAAACTGCATTGTTTCCCCAGACGAATTTAAAAGAATCATGACTTGTGAAGCTGTAAGTGCCCCGGTACGTCCGAGTCACCCTTATTGCCAATTACGTGACTCAGTTGGACTTGCCTTGGATGTATAAGAAGATCTGCTATGAAGTTGAAGATTCTACACCGAATACATTATTGGCATACAGTTAAGTAAACCGTAGGAGACTTTAGGCTAAGTCAAAAACCTTAGAAGTTAATTGGTTATAAACTGGAAAATAAGATAATAAGAGACTTTCAGCCTCGAGGCCTCATGCAGTTTGCCGAGACCTCGCAGCCAGTTGTGCTGAGTTATCTTTTGGACAACTGTAATCCAGCTGACTTTGTGTCTTGCTGACTCAGTCTCTTACAGATTTAGGAAGTTAAAATCTATGTCCTTTTTTATTGGGAGTTAATTATGGTAAAAGAATATATCCACATGGTGAGATGCTGCCACCTCACATAGTTTGAATTTAATACCGTTGGGGAGCTGGCCATGTGTGAAAAGAATGGAAAGGCTCCTCCATGAGTTATAAACTCATTTACAATCTTCCCATCTAATCCTTGATTGATGGCTGAGATATATCTACTGCAAATCATGCACGGTGGAATATGAGGTGGCTGGATTCTTACTGTTTTAATAGATAGATTAACTTATGCATATATGTGTTGTCTTTCCATATTTACCGCCACGAGGCCTCATTGGAAGCCTCGAGGACTCGTGGGCGTGACTTACTGCAATACTGCAGACAGTCTTATAAATAAACTGTAAACTGTATGTAAGAGAGACCGAATACACAGACAAAAACAGGAAAAGTATAACAATGTGTCCAAATCATTCAGCCTTCCCTCTTTACACCTTCTTCATCATATTCCTTAGTGAATGTCTGGGTAATCAATACCCCAAACCTGATGAAGAGTAAGGTGTTCATATAGGACTATAAAACCAGTCATACCCAAGTCCTACTGTTGTGCCAATGAATACTTTGATGATGCTGATTTGATGGAAAGGAGCACACAAATTCAGTAAAGAAGAAAAAGCTTAAAGGAAAACGGTTAAGGCCCAAGGCAAGTATTTCTTCTTCCTTTTTTAAACATTGTAAAGTGGATTAGAACTAATGTAGGACACGGAAGATGCAGCATACAGATTTCACTTCTATTTATTTTTATTTATTTATTTATTTATTTCTTAATTAGCAAGTAGGATTTGTTATTTGGGATCTTAGCAGTCCAACTTTAGTTACTTTTCTATTTGATTTAGGAGTCCTTTTCCTATTTGATTTAGGAGTCCTTTTCTATTTTGATTTAGGAGTCATTTTCCTATTTGATTTAGGAGTCTTTTTCTATTTTGATTTAGGAGTCCTTTTCTATTTTGATTTCTTATTTTTTTCTTATAAATACAATGCATGTAAGAGAGGACTCACCTCTTTCGAATATATGAATTGATATAGATTTACTATCTTATTTTCCTTTATCATCTCTGCCGAGTTGCAGACCTTACCTTCATTGCTGGTTTTGTTCCGGCCATCGCTGATTCTAGGCTTAATCCCAAAGGAGATACCCTGTTGTCGCTGCCTTGGGCTTTATCCCAAGCTTATCTCAGTTACAAGTCTTCCGCCCTCTGCCTAGTTGCAGGCTGCTCTACATTAATTGGTATCAGAGACAAGTTTCTCTGTATCTCTGTTATACAGAGACGTTCTTGTTCCGAGACAGGTTCCTGCGTTATCAGGGACAATCGTGGTCTCGATCCCCACCATCTTCGCCAAATCTGGGCATTATCCCAGGTACGAATCTACCATCCCAATCCCATCCTCCACCCTTTTTCCCACAGACAACAAAAACACAACCAAAAAAAAAAAAACCAAATGACCAGTTGACTAAGTTTGACTATTTGACAAGCTATGTGTCCACTTTGACCGATCCCATGTCTTATCGTTCGGTCCCACCTCACCCATCCATTAAACATTTTCCCCACTCCAACCTTCATGTCTTGGATTATGTGACACCCCGATCTGATTCCCATCATCATGTAGCCCCGTTAGCATCCAACAAAAATTGTGCTCAACTTCTCCGCCAATCTGAGTTCAATGACTTTAAATCCGAGTTTATCTCTGAGTTGCGATCTGAATTTCATGACTTTTTCCAAGAATTTAGAGAACTATTGCCCGGCCGAAAATACAGAGGCCCGATGAAGGTGAACAAACTTTGAAATACGTGCCCGCTTCCTCGAGATGTGTGCCAACCACTCCAAAGACATTATCAGCATTCGTGCACGCTGCCCCGGAGTCAGACTCAGAATTCATGCAGTCGTGACCCCACAACCAATGCCCGTATTGGAGACAGAGAGAGTTGTGTTGCTGGCACCACCGTCGATACAACCGACAAGTGTCGATCAAGCGCCACCACATCTACCTACACCTCCACCACCACCGCAAATTTCTCACCCATCTCCATTACCCAAACCTGATCCCAGTACGGATACCAGGACTTCATCTATGGTTCTTCTTCCCTTATCATGTCCGCCTCCCGTCCTCCATCCGACAGACCATCAGGACCGTGTGATCACTCCAATGCCATCTGACGACCCCTTCGCCGTCAGCTTGGTTCGTCCATGCTTGCACCCGTTTGCGGTCCTTCAATTTTTCGCCCCACAGAAAGAATGTTCTCATCGTCTGTGCTTTGAAGATTGTGCAGTTCAAAGTTTCATCATTCGCATCTTCGGACTTGGTTTTCATCTTTGTTTGGTGTCGTGTGCTTTTGCTGATTTCCACTCGAGGACGAGTTCTTTTCAAGACCGGGGGACTGATGTAGGACACGGAAGATGCAGCATACAGATTTCACTTCTATTTATTTTTATTTATTTATTTCTTAATTAGCAAGTAGGATTTGTTATTTGGGATCTTAACAGTCCAACTTTAGTTACTTTTCTATTTGATTTAGGAGTCCTTTTCCTATTTGATTTAGGAGTCCTTTTCTATTTTGATTTCTTATTTTTTTCTTATAAATACAATGCATGTAAGAGAGGGACTCACCTCTTTCGAATATATGAATTGATATAGATTTACTATCTTATTTTCCTCTATCATATCTGCCGAGTTGCAAACCTTACCTTCATTGCTGGTTTTGTTCCGGCCATCGCTGATTCTGGGCTTAATCCCAGAGGAGATACCCTGCTGTCGCTGTCTTGGGCTTTATCCCAAGCTTATCTCAGTTACAAGTCTTCCGCCCCCTGCCTAGTTGTAGGTTGTTCTACATTAAGAACAATGTGTTCGAACCACTCTAAAAAATAGGTATAGAGGATTAGACCGATTGTGTTGAACCTTTATAAAAAAACTAGGCTGTACTATTTGGGTGTGAGACCCTTACATAGTATATTTGGGACGACCCTAGAATTGGGAAGTCTGACAGTGGATGTAGTTTGTTGAAACCGAACCAATATAAAATATGTGTTTATATGTGATTGAATGCTTGGATTGAATACTTGTTCACATATCACACATATAGATTGATCGGTCAGTTTTATGAACAGCAGTTAATTTGAAGGTGAATATAACTCATTGAATATTTTATTTACTTAAAGTATAAATCGGTTGAGAAAATTTTAAAAGGGAATTAAAATTGAAAACCGACCTATTCACCCCCCCTCTAGGTCGTGCATTACTCTAGTAACAGAATTTCAGAAACAACTAAAGAAGAGTGGGACATTCTCGAGAGAACCCACGAGGGAACAACTTTGGTAAAAAGATCTAAACTCCAAATTTTGAGCACGGAGTTTGAAACCATTCGTATGCAAGAAACCACCATATTTCAATGATACGAACTATGCCTTCTGGAAGGCTCGCATGAAAACTTTTTTAGTATCCATCAATGTAACCGGCGGGAATCTGTCCTAAGAGGTTGGGTTCATCTGGTTGAAAAAATAACTAGGAAAAACAGAATCTTCAACTAGTGTTAAATTGACCAGACCTAAAGATTTTTTCTCCTGGACTGACAATGAAAAATCGTTATATAATACAAATGGAAAAGCATTAAAAATGTTATAAACTGCGTTGTTTCACCAGACGAATTTAAAAGAATCATGACTTGTGAAACAACTAAAGAAGTGTGGGACATTCTCGAGAGAACCCACGAGGGAACAACTTTTGGTAAAAAGATCTAAACTCCAAATTTTGAGCACGGAGTTCGAAACTATCTGTATGAAAGAAAATGAGACTTTCACGGAGTTTTATTCTAAATTAAATGACATTGTAAACACTGTGTTCTCTCGGAGAAAGGATACGTGATAAAATCATATGTACTAAAATCTTAAGATACTTACCCAAAAGGTTTAGCCCCAAAGTTGTAGCAATTGAAGAATTTTGAGATGTGGCTAAAATGGCAGTAAATAACCTTATGGGATCATTACAAACTTTTGAACTCCACTTTGTTAAATCTAAAAATAAATCAATTCCCCTAGACTCTTCAATGAAATCTGATATAAAAGAGTGAAACATCTGAATCCGGTAAGAGACTCAAATGAGGATGTGACTTTGCTAGCAAAGAAATTCTTAAAAAACTTCAATAAAAGGAAGAACTTTAAAAATCACGAGAGATGAATCTAAAGAAAAATTCAAAGGAAAAACTAGCTCTTCTAGTGATAGAGTCAAAGATAAAAAATGTTATAATTGCAACAGTTATGGGCATCTCACTATTAATTGCAAATCTAAGAGAAGATCCAAGAAAAAGGCTATGACAACTATTTGGGAAAATGCAAACACATCTCAATCAGAAAGTGATTTTGGTGAGTCTGTGCATGACAAAGATGAAACATTAAAAAGTTTCATAGCTTTCATTTCTTCAAGTCAAGATGCGCCCATTATTACAACCATTAATGAAAACTCTGATGAAGAAGATGAAGAAGATGACCTTCAGAAAGCTTATGATTCTTTGTACACAGAAAGCGAAAGCTTGGCTAGAAAATTAAATAAATCTAAAACTGAAAATGTTAAATTGTCTAGTCAATTGGAAATTGAAATCTCTGAAAAAGAAAAACTCTCATCTAATTTAAAAACTCTAAATGATGAAATTATAAAATTGAGAGAAAATGAAAATTTCCTTCAAGGCACAGTAAAGATGTATAAAAATGACAAAAAAATTGAGGGAATTTCAAATCACACTTTCTAAAGAGAATGAAAAACTAAAAACTAATTTGAAAAATCTTAGAAATCATAAAACAAAATTCGAAGATAAGTTTACTCAAAGAGAACAGAAATTGGAAAAACTCCTTAACTTGGGTAAACTTGATGGTGATAGAATGGCTCTAGGATTCAATAATCATAATAAGAAAAGACCCAACACCCAAACAGTTTTTGTTAAATCCTAGTCTCACTCCACCAAAAACTCTATTATTATATGTTACTATTGTGGAAAGACTGGACACCTCAGGTTCGAATGCAATTTGCAAAAACAACACCTCAAAGAAGTAGTTTTTGAAAATCTGTCTAAGGTGTCTAAATTAGAAACTTCAGAGGAAATTACCATCTCCCTTACTCCTACATTGGACCTTTCATCTGTTTTGCATGTTCCCAATTTATCCCACAACTTATTATCTGTTAGTGCTTTGGTTAAACATTTGAATTGCTCAGTTACTTTCTTTCCTTCTTACTATGCTTTCTAGGATCTTACCAAGAAGCAGGTGTTGGGTGGTGGTCGTGAAGTGGGTGGCCTATACCTTTTCGACTCTCACCCTAGCAACTCGGAGGCATGTTCAACCTCTTCATCTTCAGATGTGTGGTTGTGACATTGTCGTCAGGGACATCCTGCAGATTCTGTTTTGAAACAGCTAGTTCCAAGTTTATCTTTTAATTATTTTGAGTGTGAACATTTACAATATGGCAAGCATAGTAGAGCTGCTTTTCCCCATCTCTCAATTAAAATCCATCTACTTTATTTTCGCTTATACACTCTAATGTTTCACAATCTCCTACTCTATCTCGCACCGGTTTTCAATATTTTGTCACATTTATTGATGATCATTGTCGCCTGACTTGGACATACCTAATGAAACACAATTAAGAAGTCCTTGAAAATTTCCGCACTTTTTACCAATAATGGGTTGACACTCAACTTGGGTGTAAGATTCAGGTTTTACAGAGTGACAATAGGGGGGAATACTTGTCACAATCCTTTCTTACCTTTTTACAAGAGCATGGTATAGACTCTTAACTGTCTTGTCCTTCTACACCTCAACAAAAAGGTTTAGCTGAACGAAAAAACTATCACCTTCTTGAGGTGGCCCGCTCCCTTCTATTTACCATACATGTTCCCCAATCCTATTGGGCCGAAGTTGTGCTAATTGCATGTTATCTTATTAATCAAGTGCCATCTCACATCTTACAAAATCAATCCCTCATTGACCTTCTGTCACGACATAAGCACATAATTTATCTTCCCTTACATGTCTTTGGGTGTGTCATCTTGGTTCACAACTTCTCTAGTCATAAACTCTCTCCCCGGGCTGTGCACTGTGTTCCTAGGGTATTCATCTTTTCACAAAAGTTACAAGTGTTTTGATCCTTTTACTAGAAACAATTATATCTCCATGGATGTCACTTTTTTTCAGCGGGACCCTTATTTTCCAGCTCCCTCTACCTCTTCTCCTTCCCCAGTCCTTCCTCTTCTCCCTACAGATGTTGAGCAGACCAGTCCTCCCAAGCCCATCTTGGTGTATCAACACCGCCAATCTCGACCGCCACCTATTGCTGACTCCACCCACTCATCTGCCAATGATCCAAATTCACTTGCCTCTAACTAGGCTGATCCTCTTATTGCCCTTCGCAAAGGTAAGCGCTCTTGCACCAGTCATCCACTTGATCGGTTTGTATTATATCATGTTGTTTCCCCCTCCTATTACAGGATTGGACAACATCAAGATACCAAAGAGGATTGAGAATACCTTGAAACATCCCTCGTGGAAAGCAGCAATAGATGAAGAATTAGTTGCCCTTGAGAAGAACAACACTTGGGACCTTTTGCCACCGGGGAAGACTCATGTTGGGTGCAAGTGGGTATTTGCTTTGAAACAAAATCTCGATGGCTCCATTGCTAGGTATAAAGCTCGCCTAGTTGCGAAAGGCTTCATGCAAACATATGGTGTTGACTACCAAGACACCTTCTCTCCACAACTTTTGCTTGGCTACTTCACCAGTTAGATGTGAAGAATGCTTTTCTCCATGGTGATATTCAAGAAGAATTGTATATGCTTCCTCCTCCAAGGTTTGTCAAGCAAGGGGAGCCCAACTCTGTCTGCAAACTAAAAAAGGCTCTTTATGGTCTTAAGCAGTCTCCCCGAGCTTAGTTTGAGAAGTTTAGCAGTGCCTTGTTACCTTATGATTTTACTCGCTGTCAGTCGGATCACTTAGTCTTTCATCTACCGCCTCCACTCAGTTGTGATGATTTTGGTGGTCTGTGTTGATGACATTGTTCTCACAGGTAACAATGATGCATTCATTTCTTCCTTCAAACATTATTTTCAATGGATTTTTTATATTAAGGATTTGGGGCCCCTCCGATACTTTCTTGACATTGAAGTTGTTCGGTCTTCTCGTGGCCTCTATCTATCTCAGCGCAAATATGTCATGGATCTCCTCCAGGAAGCTGGCTATTCTCGCTGCAAACCTGTTGACACTGTTGAAATTAATAACGAAGAAAAGGAAAAAGAAGAGAGTAAAATGGGAAGAAGTTCTTCTCTGTATCTATTGAATTGATCTATTCTCTCAGAAGATACAAGAATAAATAAGAAAAAGAGAGCCCATTTAGGGACACAAAAAAAGAAATACAACCAATAGAGAAATTCTCTCACATTCTTATAATTCTACATGGTATCAGCCAAGGAAGATTCTTTTTTTCTTTAATTTCATTCAATTTTATGTCCCTTTCTGCAGCCTTTCTCTTCTCCGGTGAAGATCACTGTTCCCGACGAAGGTACTGCCGGTGGGGACTCATCCTTCCCTGCCGTTTTAGATAGAGCTATCAGTCTGTACAATTGGATCTCTATTTTGGACTGGTTTACTAGGGTTTATCTCAAATTTGACGCAAACCTTGGAATTGGGTCTGTTTATTTGGCCTATTTTTGTTGCTACTACTCTCCATTTGGCTCTTCTACCTAGTATTATGGTTGCTACTACTCCCATCTTTTACTTCGGATGTCACCTCTTCAGGCTCTCAACAGGTTGGTCGGATCACGACGGTATTGCTAAATGAGACATTATGTTGAGTGGTCCCATTCTGCCACAATGTTCTTAGCTGCGAAACAACTCTATTCATATATTGATGGTATTGCTCTCAAACCGGCTAAGACCGATCCAACATTCTCCTCCTAGACTGCAAATAACTCACTGGTCCAGGCTTGGCTTCTGCACTCCATGGAAGCCCATGTACGGCATCTCATCTACATCCTTCCAACCCGCTAAAGTTGTGTGGGACACTGTGAAGACATGGGGATAACTTTGCTCACATGTATGAATTATCTCAAATTGTTGCCACTCTCAGACATGGGGAGTTGTCTCATCCAATATTATTCGACTCTGCAGTGTAGTTGGTTGGAGCTTGATCAGCTTCAATCATTTACCTTTAAGGATCCAGAAGATACTCTAAAGTTCCACAAGTATGTTGAACAGCAACGGATTTTTGCATTCTTAGTAGGGCTTAACTCTGAGATTGAGCCTACCCACGGCCTCTCCCCTCTCAAGATGAGGTTTACTCTGTCCTACTTCGAGATGATTGGCATAGTTTTGTTATGATTCCACTGCCCGTTGAACGCTCTGCCCTGGTTCACTACCCATTCTTCAATACCTTCTCTGGCTCATGGGCCCCAGCTTCCCATGGCAAACATTTCCCGTCTGATCCTCAAAAAGACACCAAAGGTCTACAGAAGAAGGGCAATCAGTTCTGCACCTACTGCAAGATGACTAACCACAACATTGACTCCTCCGACCTATGCAAGCCAATATCTTTGTTGCATCTCCTGCTCCTCCTTCCTATGATGTGGTTAGTGATACTACTCCTGTGACTCGATAGGACATTAACTTAATTTTGCAATGCCTTGAACACCTACAATCCTTCGAGGTGTCCAATGTTGTCTCTTCTACTTCAGGTATTGAATTATTTGCATACCCTGTTTCTCATCATTCCTAGATTGTCGATTCAGGTGCCACTGGCCATATGGTTGTCCACCATCTTCTCTCCTCTGTCCTATTTCTGGTGGTAAGGTTATATTAGCCAACGGCTCATACATTCATATTGTCAGGAAATGAATTGTTTCGGTCTCGCCTCATTTGGACCTTCCCTCTGTTTTGTATGTTTCTCATTTATCCCGCAATTTGTTATATGTTAGTTCCTTGACTAAAAATTTGAATTGCTCAGTCACTTTCTTTCACTCACTTTGTTTTTCAGGATTTGACCACAAAGCAAGTGTTGGGTAGTGGTCGTGAAACAAGTGACCTCTACCTTCTTGACTCTCGTCCTAGCCAATACGAAGCTGGTTCGACCTCTTCTTCTTCTTCAGATATGTGCCTATGGCATTGTCGCTTAGGACATCCTGCAAATATTGTTCTTAAACAGCTTGTTCCTCCTTTGTCTTTTACTCATTTTGAATGTGAACATTGCCAATATGGCATGCATGTTAGATGTCGTTTTCCCCCATCTATTAATCAAAATCCATTTGCATTGTTCTCTCATTCATTCTAATGGTTGGCAATCTCCCACTCTATCTCGCACTGATTTTCGTTATTTTGTCACATTTATTGATAATTACTTCCACATTACTTGGACCTATTTGATGAAACAAAAATCTGAAGTTTTTTAGGACTTCCAAAATTTTCACTGTAGGGTTCAAAACAATTTGGATATAACATCAAAGTTTTATGAAGTGACAATGGGGGGAGGAATATTTGTCACGGTCATTTCTTATGTTTTTGTAAAACCATGGCATAAATTCTCAGTTCTCATGTCCTTCTACACCACAACAAAATGGTGTAGCAGAACGCAAGAACCGTCATCTTCTGAAAGTGGCTCGGTCTCTCCTTTTAATCATGCATGTCTCATTATCCTATTGGCCTAAAGCAGTGTTAACTGCTTCTTATCTCATCAACAGAATGAATTCTCGCATTTTACAAAACCAATCTCCCATAGACTCTCTCACATTACAAAAACCCATTTCTAAAATTTCATTACGTGTCTTTGGGTGTGTCAGTTTTGTTCACAATTTTTCTAGCCATACTCTTTCTCCTCGGGCTGTGCGCTGTGTTTTTCTATGATACACACCTTTTCACAAAGGTTATTAGTGTCTCGATCCTATAACTGGAAAAACATACATATCCATGGATGTCACCTTTTTTAAGCAGGAACCCTATATTTCAGCTCCCTCTACCTCAACTCCTTCCCTCGTTCCTGCAGATCTTCCTTCCCCGAGCCCCATTACGCATCTTTTGGTGTACTAGCGCCAACAGTCTCGCTTGCCATTTGCAATCTACCCCTCCCATTCATCTCCCTATACTTCAGATCCACCGGTCTCTGACACGTCTGCTCTTCCTATTGCGTTTTGCAAAGATAAGCGTTCTCGTACAAGTCATCCCATTGATCGCTTTGTATCATGTCATGTTGTTTCACCCTCCTATAATAGTTTTCTCCCAGCATTGAACAACATTAAGATACCTAAGAGGAGCGACACGGCTTTGAAAGATCCCTCTTCAAAAGCAGCCATGAATGAGGAATTAACTACTATTGAGAAAAATAACACATGGGAGATGGTTTCTCCCCATCGAGGCAAGACTCCAGGGGTCTTTGTTTTGAAACATAATCCAGATGGATCCATTGCCCGCTATAAGGTACGCCTCATAGCCTAAGGCTTCATGCAAAAATATGGGATCGATTACTAGGACACTTTTTCCCGTCGTCAAGATTACCTCAGTACGCATTTTGTTTTCCCTTGCCGCCACTTATGACTGACCCTTACACCAATTGGATGTAAAGAATGCTTTTCTCCATGGTGATCTCCAAGAAGAAGTATATATGCTTCCTCCTCCGGGGTTTGTACAACAGAGGGAGCCTCACTCTCTCTACAGACTCAAGAAGGCTCTCTATAGTCTAAAGCAGTCTCATTGTGCCAGGTTTGAGAAGTTTAGCAGTGCTTTGCTACCTTATGGTTTTACCCAATGTCAGTCGGATCACTCCGTATTCAGCTACCGTCTCCACTCTGTTGTGATGATTTCGGTGGTTTATGTTGATGATATTGTCCTAACTGGGAACAATAATGAAGCCATTTCTTGCTTCAAACATTATCTTCAACACACGTTTGATATCAAGGATCCGGGGCCCCTCTGGTACTTTATTGGGATTGAAGTTGTTCAATCTTCTCGGGGCCTCTTTCTCTTAGCGAAAGTATGCCTTGGATCTTCTCCAAGAAGCTGGCTATTCTGGATCCTAACCCACGAATACTCCATTGGATGTGAACACCAAGTTATCTGCCTCTGATGGGACTCTTCTTGACACACCAAGTTTTTATAAGAAACTTGTCGACAAGCTCATATATCTCACCATCACAAGACCGGACTTATCTTATGTTGTTGGTGTCATCAGCCAGCTCATGCATAAACCGCAGGACACTCACCTCCAAGCTGTGTTTCGTATTCTTTGTTATATTAAGGCTCATCCTCCTCGTGGCCTCTTCTATGCACACCAGCCCTCTTGTCCAGTTCGCAGTTATTCTGATGTTGATTGGACCGATTCTCCGGATGATCGTCGCTCTACTTATGCTTATTGTGTTTTCTTGGGCTCACATTTAGTTGTCTGGAGAAGCAAGAAGCAGACAGCAGTTGCTAGTTCCAGTGTTGAGGTCGAATATCGTGCCATGGCTAATATTGCTTCTAATTATTGTAGTTCTGCCAATTTCTTTCTGAATTGGGATTTTCTCATGCCAATCCACTTGTCATGTTCTGTGACAATTAGGCGGCTCTCCACATTGCCTCCAATCCTGTCTTTCATGAGCGAACTAAGCACATTGAAGTCGATTGATATTTTCTTCGTCAGCATATCTCTGAAGGGCGATTTTTACTCCTCATTTGAAGTCTAAAGATCAGTTGGCCGACGTTTTCACCAAAATCATTCCCCGCACTCAACTTGATTCGATTGTTAGTAAGCTGGATTTACTTGATATCTTCGAACCAGTTTGAGAGGGAGTGTAGTGGGACCCACTTCAGGTGTTGTGGTGATGCAGGACAAGGGGATAGGCTAATCCTAAATGCCTAATACAATTATGAGATGACTAAATTGATGAACCATAAATCTAATACGGGGCTGAAATTTAAAGATCAATTAACATAAGCAAGGAATAATGTAAAATTGCCACAAATAAACACGAAAACTTCTTGGAATTCGAATGTAAGTAATTATATCATAATTAGATCAAGTTACTACTCAGAGTAGAAGGCCCTCAAAACAAAGGGACTTATCGGATCTCACAAACACTTAGATCTATCATCAAAAAGGGTCAGTTCAGGTTGTTAAACAATGAAAATATGGTGGTAAAGGGGTTGAAGGTTGCCAAAAGGGCTTAAGCGAAGGCTAAAATAAAGATAGAAGAGGCCCAAGGGCGTCACAAAAGTGAATGGGGGTCTGAGTGGATATGCGGCAGTACTGTATGGCTTAAAATAGGCTGCGGCTGTGTGGAAAAAGACTTAGAATGGGAAGTGGCAGCACAAGGGTAGATATTTGGGAGGAACGAAGGAACTAGAATGGTTTTTAGGAAGTGATGACAAGGGGAGGTGAGACTGGAAGGGGTGGCGATGGCAGTATAGGGCTTGGAAAGGATCCAAGATGGCTTAAGGTCATAGTTGGAAGGTTATATGGAAGGGGTTCATAAGGGAGTTAGGAAGGGCGGCAAAGGCCAATAAGCTTTGGGGAGGTTCAACCAAGGATATTGAGAGGCGAAGGGGGTTTGGAGGTTGTAGGGGTTAACTGACAACTAAGGGGCAGGCAAAACAGGGGGTATGGGCAAAAGGGGAGAGATGATGGGGTTTAGGAAGGGGCGAAAGTGGTGGGGTTTAGACACCAAGAATGGAGGTGGGTGGGGTTGTTTGGGGTAAGGAGGGAGTCTGGCGAAGGGTAAAAGTAAGGTCGGGTTGGGTTTCAGAAAACCAAAACCAAAAGAGAAAGGGGAAGAAGAAGAGAATAAAGGAGAAGGAATAGAGATAGAGGAGCACCTGGAAAGAGGAGAGGCTTTTCACCTTTCCTTGGCTTCTCAACATTCTTGCTTCTCGTCGTTCACCGCAAGCAGGAGGAAACCCTAAACCCTGGATAGAGGAGGGTATGGGCGAAAGGGGAGAGGAGGTGGGGTTTAGGAAGAGGCGAAAGCGATGGGGTGGTTTGGAGTAAGGAGGGAGTCTGGCGAAGGGTATAAGGAAGGTCGGGTTGGGTTTCAGAAAATCAAAAACAAAAGAGAAATGGGAAGAAGAAGAGAAGAGAAGAGAAAAAATGAGAAGAGATAGAGATAGAGGAGTATCTGAATAGAGGAGAAGCTTCTCACCTTTCCTCGGCTTCTCGCCTTGCTTCTCGCCGTTCGCCGCAAGCAGGAGAAAATTTCCTTCCTTTTTTTCTGTAATCCCCGAAAATCAATGCCCCCTTAGGGTTACAAGACCCTTTAACTTAAGTTGAGGCTGGGCTGGGCTGGGCTCAAAACTTGGCCTGGCTCAAGATTGGGCCAAGGCCCAGTTGACCTGCTCTGCATCTATCTCCCCATTTAAGAAAAACTCGACCTCGAGTTCTTAGATGAGAAGAAAGCAAACCAAATCACACGTGCGCCTTCCCAGTGTGGGGTCTTCAAAGTGTAACTACGCGCATGTGAGCCTTCCCAGTGTAGGGTCTTCAAATGATATTTGTGCACACGTGAGGCCATCAGGTGTCATCATCTAGTCGAGGTGTCATCGAGCGATTCTCCTCCACCAACAATGATATATGCAGAAACCTGCTTTGTCGCCCACTCTTCCCGGATGAGAAGAATGCACATCTGGTGAGATAGAACTCTAATATCTCTCCAGAAGATCAAGGTCAAGTCGCTAAAGCTCTCTCTCGGTTAACCACGTAGTGTCCGTAATTGGTCTGTTTTTCCACTTCATAAGGTACTTCCGATAGCCTCCGGAATGTGTGGAAACCACTTCCTCGTCCAAGATAGATTCTATCTCCTCTCTAGGGTGACAAAGAGGGTAAACAAGGTAAAGGTTGAAAAGGTTGTATAGGTGTATGCCATGGGTTATGAAGTGGATCAGGTAGGCTAGTAGGTGGGTAAAGATGATGATTTAGATTGAAGGGAGTTCTAAACTGTGAGGGTTGTGCAGGTGTAGAACATGGGTCATTACATGGATCAAGAGGTACAAAAGGTAGAGGGTGAGATGGTGGCACAAGTAGAGGCTGAGGGGACTGTACTGGTGCATGCCATGGGTCTTGGAGCAGGTCATACTATGGATCAGGATGTGGGTCAGGAAGGTCAGTCGGAGAGTCAAGGTCATGCGGCTGAGTGGGGCTTGGAGGTGAAGGTGTTGAATCTAGACAGGGTGTGAGGTCTTCCACAAGATCATCCACGTCAAATTCCTTGGATCCACAATGATTATTACAGCAAACTCTTATTCTTCATCGCTTATATTAATTTGATTGTTAATTTCAGCGTGCAAATCATGAATGTCTGGTGCAAATGCATGTACAGACTCAGACGGACTAGGCGACACTAATACTGGGATGGGATCTAGAGGTTTCTATTTGACGCGATAGTTTTTGATAACCTGTGGGATTGTATCACCTCTGATTCATCATAACTTTCACCATATGTGTCAAGTTCCCGAAGAATAGGGTGATTAATGAACCTACGACGGTAGAAGGGAGGGGCGTATTTCACAATTAATTGTTTCTTCATTTCGTCCATTTCAAATCTAGGGGTATTTTCTTAACCTCCTCCTTTTCTGCTCCACTATCATCCAGAAAGTCCAGGCTTGTTCCACCAATTTCCATTTGGCGTAACGGACTCGTCGAATTTATGACATGTCATACCACTCAAAGTAGCGTTCCATGTCCGAAAGCCAATCGAGAAAAACTTTGAGATCTAGAAGTCCATCAAAATTCCGAGCCTCGACAGGAACGGTCTTCAAGACACGTTCGTCACTTTTGGTAAATTCCTGAGGATTATGAAGCTGGAATCCACCATGATCAACTCCTCAGGGTCCAGTCAACTGGGAAGTTAACTGGGTGAGGAACTGATTCCACCGAGCTGGGGGTGGTTCTTCTGACATTTCGCTGGATGGCACTAGGATCCCTCTAGAATCACAAATAAAGAGATGGACTCTGACAATATGATGTGACCTAGATTCAATATGCAATGAATGTAATGATGTAATGTCTAATTTCTTTTAACACTAAATGCAATTTTTTTTTCCAAAAATAAAATACAACCTAAGACCATGGGTGTTTAAGAAAACAGCTCAAATCTAAGCTCTGATACCAAATCTGATATAGGACAAAGTGATAGGGTAACTCTAAATGCCTAATGCAATTATGATTGGACTAAATTGATGAACCCTAAATCTAATATGGGGCTGAAATTTAAAGATCAATTAACATAAGCAAAGAATAATATAAAATTGCCACAAATAAACACGAAAAATTCTTGGAATTCGAATGCAAGTAATTATCACAATCCAGATCAAGTTACTACTCAGAAAATAAGGCCCTCAAAACAAAGGGGCTTATCAGATCACAAAAACACTTGGATCTATCACCAAAAGGGGTCAGTACAGCCCGTTAAAAAGTGAAAATAAGGTGGTAAAGGAGTTGAAGGCTGCCAAAAGGGCTAAGGAAAGGCTACAATAAAGATAGAAGGGGCCCAAGCGAGTCGCAAAAGTGAATGGGGGACTGAGTGGGTATGTGGCAGTACTATATGGCTTAAAATAGGTTGCGGCTGTGTGGAAAAAAACTTAGAATGGGAAATGGCGGCACAGGGGTAGATATTTGGGAGGAACGAAGGCACTGGAATGGTTTTTAGGAAGTGGCAACAAGGGGAGGTGAGACTGGAAGGGGTGGTGGTGGCAATATAGGGCTTGGAAAGGGTCCAAAATGGCTAAGGTCACAATTGGAAGGTTATATGGAAGGGTCGAAAGTTCAGAAGGGAGTTAGGAATGGCGGCAAAGGCCAATAAGCTTTGAGGTTCAGCCAGGGGTATTGAGAGGTGGCAAGGCCAAGATAGTGGGTGGTGGAAGTGATAGAAAGAACAAATATTCGGGCAGAAGGGGTTTGGAGGTTGCAGGGGTTAACTAACAACTAAGGGACAGGTGGAATAGGGGTATGGGCTAAAGGGGAGAGGCGACGGCAAGAAGGGAGGAGGATGGGGTTTAGGAAGAGGCAAAAGTGGAGGGGTTGTTTGGGGTAAGGAGGGAGTTTGGCGAAGGGTACAAGGAAGGTCGAGTTCGGTTTCAAAAAACCAAAAACAAAAGAGAAAGGGGAAGAGAAGAGAAGAAAGGAGAAGAGATAGAGATAGAGGAGTACCTGGATAGAGGAGAGGCTTCCTACCTTTCCTTGGCTTCTTGTCGTTCTTGCGTCTCTGGCTTCTCGCCATTCGCCGCAAGTAAAAGGAATTTTCCTTCCCTTCTTTTCTGTAATCCCTGAAAATCAATGCCCCTTAGGGTTAGAAGACCCTTTAACTTAAGTTGAGCTTGGGCTGGGCTCGAAACTAGGCCTGGCTCGAGACTGGGCCAAGGCCAAATTGGTTGTTCTGCATCATGTGGGACCCACTTTAGGACACAAACTGTTGTAGGACCCACTTCAGGACAGAATTGACTATAATTCTTATTAGCTGAATATTGGATTGTAATTATTTTCTATTCTTTTTTTCTTTTTTGAACTCCTAAATTGGCTCTCCTTGAGCCCCTAACTTGTCTCTCTTGCTCTCCGCGAGCCCCTAACTTGTCTCTCCTTGAGCTCCTAAATTGGCTCTTCTTGTGCCCCTAACTTGTCTCTCTTTTTCCTTTATATACATGTACATGTGAACTTGATGACATAATACAATCAATAGAGAAATTCTCTCACATTCTTATAATTCTACAACAGATGGGTACAGTAAACTTCTTGAAAGTCTATACCTCCAAGAGAAAGGGATTGAGCAAGGGGAAGAAACAAGCTGCTCACTGAAGATGATCTCATGGATTTTCAGAAAATATCGAGTTGATATTATTTTTATTCAAGAGACAAAGAGAGGAAATTGTTCGCAAGGACATCAAGGGGGAGGGGGGGCTCCGTAGCTTGGAGTGCCAAACCATTCGAAGGTAATTCTGGGGGCCTTCTAATTTTGTGGAAAACAAATTTGTTTGAAGCAGTGGAAACCATTAGGGGCACTGACACTATCAGTAAAACGGAAGCTAGTAGAAAAAGAGGTGGATGTGATGTTAACCAATGTGTATGGCCCACAGACTGAGTCAGAAAGGGAACTCTTCTGGGTGGAAGTCCAACACTTGAGAAGTAGCTGGACAGGGCCGTGGTGCATCGGAGGGGACTAAAATGCTACCTGTTTCCCTTCGGAGAGAAGAGGGCAAACAGGAAGAACCAACTTCTCAAAAGGTTTCTCAAACTGCATTAACTATTGTCAGCTAATAGATTACCCAATGTCTGGAGGAAGATTCACTTGGTCGAATGGACAAAGGGGCCCTCTATGAGCATATTAGACAGGTTCTTAGTGTCTTTAGATTGGGAGGAACTGTTCAGTAATTTGGTGCAAGTGAAACTATGAAAACCAGTCTCAGCTCATAGGCTAGTGGTCCTCAGTTTGGAGGAAGAGGATTGGGGCCCACGCCCTTAATGTTTGTCTCGGGCATAAGGGGTTTATAGAAAAAATAAGTGAGTGGTGGAATTCATTTGTGGTTGCGGGTTGGGCCGGCTTTTGTTTACAAAAGAAGCTAAAGTGATTGAAGGCGAAAATCAATGAGTGGTACAGAGTCGAGATGGGCTGCTTACAGGAGGAGAGGGACCATATAACAGATCTACCGGGTGAGTGGGAGAATATGGAGGAAGAAAGGGATTTGATGGAGGAGGAAGCTAAAGAAAACCATTTGTGTATGGCCAAATAGTGGGGACTGCTGAGGAGGGAGAAAGTGGAAGGGAAGCAGAAATCCAGGGCTACTTTGTTGAAAGAAGGGGATCAGAACACTAAATTCTTTCATCGAATGGCCAAAGCAAGGGCTATGGTGAATACAATGAGAGTGGTTGTGGTGAATGGCAGAAGAGTGGACGGGAAAAGGGAACTTCGGGCAACAGTTAGGAACCACTTTGTCTCAATTTTTGCTCCAAACAGTGAGAATGGATCATCCAGACAGAATGCAAAGTATCCTGCTACAGTGCCATTGGTTGATCCCGATTCGTACCCCCATGTTCTACCCCATCCTTCGAATCTAGATGCCAAGTCCTCACCTCCTGCATGTATCTCTACCTTTTTGCCCTACATGTTTCCTCATTTTATTAGTTATGCACCTATGACCCCTGGTCGACTAGAGGAATGTTTTTCATCCTGTCCAACCTAGGTATTCTTTGAGGATAGACATTGGCAAGGGAGAAAGACGGCATGTATCGGATAAGCATCAGTGGACCTCGCGCCATTGGTCACAAATCCCAGGAGCGGATGCGGACTGGACCAGATGGCAACAACATATGGAGGCGACTCTAGCAGTTCTACTTCGATCAAGTATGGAGGGTAGTCATCAGCAGGGACTCGCATTCTCGGCCACATCAACTAGAAGCATTTGCGGACCTAACCAGTAGACGACATCACATGGAGACAACTCTTCGTGGATCAAGTGCTACCCATCATTTCGCACTTCTCCATTCTACTTCCTCTGGTACATATCACACCACGAGGAGAATCTTGCCTAGAACTAGTGGGGGACCTATTCCATTTAAATACGGGGTTACCACAGCTAACATTAGACCTTTACCTGTACCTCCCCTATCAATTCCCAATGTTTCCTTGAGTGTGAGGTAGGGAGACAGGGTGGGATCAGGGTCTCCACTACTAGAGGGGGTCACTTTCTGCTCTCTTCCATTAGAAAGGGTATCGTGGATAGAAAAGGAGTTGGAGAAGGCTGAGGTGATAGAGGCATTACATAGAGTGGATGGGGATAAGGCTCTGGGTCCTGATGGGTTCAACTTCAAATTTCTAAGAAGTTGTTGGGATAAACTTAGGGATGACTTTCTCAAGTTCTTTAGGGAATTTCATAGAAGAGGGATCTTAAAAAAGAGTCTAAAACATTGTTTGCTAGCCCTAATCTCAAAAGAGGAAAGGGCTTCAGAGCTTTCTCATTACATACCTATAAGCCTAGTGGATTGTGTATATAAGTTGTTAGCCAAAGTCCTAGCTGCAATGCTTAGTTCAGTTCTTGCACAGTTAATTGAGTCGTCACAGGGTGCATTTATTGAAGGAAGACAAATCCTGGATGGAGTGCTAATAGCAAATGTGTTGATCCATGCCAGACGCAAGGGAGGCCTAAGGGGTGTGCTGTTAAAACTAGATATAGAGAAGGCCTATGATCATGTGAGTTGGGAGTTTGTAAGCTATCTTTTCTGGAGCATAGGTTTCAGCCCCAAGTGGAGGGGTTGGTTGAGGGCATATGTCCAAGATTCTTCCCACTACATTTTGGTAAACTGCTCACCTACAGAACCTATCAAGGATGCTAGGGACTTACGTCAGGGTGACCCATTATCCCCATTCCTATTCACCATGGCGGCAGAGGCACTCAATGGTCTTATAAGACAAGCCAAAGTGACAAGCCTCATTAAAGGACTTGAGGCCTCCCCAGGAAGCTTTTCAATCAGTCATCACCTACAATTTGCAAATGATATCTTATTATTCTGTGAAACATCTAGTGAAGAGATATTTGGGGTAAGAACGGTTCTAAGGTGTTTCAAGCTAGTATCGGGACTTATGATAAATCTAAGGAAGAGCAACATTATAGGTTTGGGTGTAGAGTCAGAGGAAGTCGAAACACTTGTGAGAGAGAGAGGGTGTGAAGTGGGCAAGATCCCATTTACTTATCTTGGACTGCTAGTAGGTAAGAATCTGAGATCCAAACTGATTTGGGAACCCGTGCTAGAAAGGATATCGAAGAAGTTGAACGTCTGGAGTAAATATTACCTCTCATTGGGAGGTAGAGTGGCCTTAATCAAATCATGCTTGGTGAACCTTCCCACCTACTTCCTCTCTCTATATGAAATAAGCAAGTGGCAAAAAAAATTGAAAAAATTCAAAGAGACTTCCTTTGGGAAGGGAAAGGAGATATTAGGGAAATGCATCTAGTGAAATGAAAAGAGGCTAGAGATATTAGGAAGGGTCCATCAGTAGTGAAAGCCTTATTGAAGCTAGGAAGAGGGGAAAGAAAGATCGGTGTCATATTTTAGAGGGGGATTAGGTTTCAAGTGGGGAATGACAAAAGGGTGTCATTTTGGAAAGACATTTGGGCGGGGGAGATACCACTAATGGAAGTATTTCCCAGACTTTTTAGAGTGGCTATATATCGTAATGCACAAATTAGTTGCTCTTTCTTGACTTTATTCAGTTGCTCGTGTGTTATAGGAAAGGAAGTTGAGAGTTCAATGTTGGCATGGATGGGGCCCTTTAGAGCTAGATGTCGTATAGCTTGGAGGATGGTTCCATATGCAGCCTCTTGCGCAATTGGAAATAGCACAACGGGAGGATTATTGAGGGGAAGAGGGGAGTATCTACGGAGGTTTTTGAGAGAGCGAAATGGCAGTTGATAGGTCGGTTATCTGTGTGCAAGATATTTTTGGGTTTTGGGTCTAGAACACAAGGATTTTTATATGTCTTGCCTAGACCAGCAAGAATAGGTGGGGTGTTGCAGGATGATAGGGGTAGAATGTTGCTAGCATTTTCCGAACCATTAGGGATAATAGAGACAAATGAGGTTGAACTGAGATCAATAAGGAGAGCTTTCTTGGTTTGGTTGAGTTTTACGGGCGGTAACCTCATCATCAAAGGTAACTCTTCTAATGTCATCTCTTAGGCTAGCAATAGGGTATCTCCAACAACCACACTCCCAACCCCCACTCTCCTGCATTGAAGGTTGATAAACATTACTAGGGATATTTGGAGGCTGTGCAGATTGGGTGGCATCTCCTTTATGCATACTCTCTGATCGGCGAACAATGTCGTAGACTTCTTAGCGAAAGTGGAAATACACAAACAAAGACCAGCTATGGAACTATTTTCATCATTTTAGTCAGTAAGGGTCCTCTAGTGTATCTTTTGTTGGGAGGGGCGTGTTGTATCTATTCTATTGTTTTATGTTTTCTCTGTTTCTTTTTATTCTCCTTTATCTTGGATCCTGGTATAACCCTCCTATACTTGGGCTCTCCTTTTGTACTCTTTGTTTTTTTAATGAATGACGTCGTCAATGTTTAAAAAAATAAATCTCCACGACTCCCGACATTTCACTAATTTCTCTACCTAAAATCTACCACAATCTTTCTCAACATCTCATTCCAACAGGAAATCTGTCCATCAAAAAGGTTTTTCAAATCCAATTACGAGTGTCAACCCTAGATGGATGGGATAAATGGCTCTAATGATGATGATAACAACAATGCTGATGCAATCTTATGGTGAACCGCTTAAGTTTTAAAGTTTTAAGAGATAAGCACCGCATCTTCCAAATAACCTTAGTGCCTTACTATGCTTCTTTATAGGTAAGTACCGACAGATAAACACAGTTGAAGAGGTAAGTTCTAATCTTCAGAATAATATGACTGCTTATTAATAGGTAAGTACTGACACAGAAGTTTCATGAATATAAGTACCAACAGTGAAACCTGGAGGGGAGAATCAATGCATGCCTTCCAAACATATTGACTAGATAGAAGAGTCAATAAAGAAAAGGATATTACATTTCTCTGATGCATGAATGTCGGCAGTAACAAAGTAGCATTTTTGTAGGGAAACTTACTATTTTTTTATGAAGAAGAACATTTAAATTTAAATCAATCAACTATCGAGAGAGTTGAGAAGGATGAAGAGTACCTCTATTCCAGCAATACCCATTGCAAGACCAATATCTGCCTCATGAAGTGCTGGAGCATCATTTGTACCATCACCAGTCACAGCAACAACTTCATTAAACACGGTACGCAGGTGCTTTACCAGTGTGTGCTTATCTAGCGGTGAAGATCTAGCCATCACCTGGATACAGCAAGAAAAAGAAAAATTAATGATGCTCATTCTGTACTAATAAATCCAAGATTTCTAAGGAAAGGAATACCATTGCCAGCTTCACATGTGAATGCACTCGTCTACACATGGAAGATGTGTACAAGGTCCACAACAATTGATGCAAAGAGCCCCACAATAAGTAGCCAGAGTTCAAGGCTTTGACCAATGGATGGTAACAAGTGCAAATTTGGAGGGGTAATAGAAACATGACCTATTTTAAAACCTGTTTCTATCATGGCTAAGATCATCGTGTTTGGGACAACACCCTTACCTAATGCTATAGTTCATATAAACAATATGGATCATGTAAATATCCTTCAGATTTCGCCTTATGACACTGGCATGATGAAAGATGTTTGCAATTAGAATTCCCATACAATGTAAACAAACTGTGCAATCTTTAATTTACTTTAAAAAAATAATAATAAACACTAAGCAGTCCAGTAGTGTACAGAGAGTTGCCTGGATTCTCGGGATTAGATCCATCAACTCTTCAACACTCTTCTCTCGAAATTCTGGTCCCTCAATTGCTACACCCTCATCAGTGAATATACCACATTTTCTAGCAATCGCTTTTGCAGTGTTTATGTTGTCACCAGTAACCATCCGCACTGTAATTCCAGCTGATTTACATATTCTAACTGACTCTTTGACACCGGGACGGACAGGATCTTTGATGCCCACGATTCCTATACACGTATATCCTCTCAATGGAATTGGATTTTTGGCCAAAAAGTCAGTTCCCATTTCCATATAAGCAAGACACAATGTTCGCAGAGCCTCATTGGCAAAGCTTTCTATGGTTTCCTTGAGATGGATCAAAGCTGCTTCATCAAGAGGAATAACGTGACCTGTTGGATCAATGACTTTATTGCAAGCAGCCAATATTATTTCAGAAGCACCTTTAGAATGGGCACGAAATCCTCCTTCAGATAGTTGCAGCACCACCCCCATTCTTTTCTTTTCAGAATTGAATGACTCAACTTTAACAAGTTTGGATTCTCGACGTACAGCCTGAAAATCCCCACCAAGCAACAGGCCAAACTCCAACAAAGCAGCCTCAGTTGGCGTTCCCAAAATTTCCTTTTTTCCATTTTCATTAATCACAACTTCACCACCTGTGTTATTAAATATTGATTGCAGAAGCATTTTCACTGCAACATCTGGAATTTCTGAGCACATACCAAGGGCATCATTGGAGTTGCTCACTTCTTTGATATTCCCACAAATACATGTTTTCACAACAGTCATGTGATTGGTTGTTAGAGTTCCTGTCTTGTCGCTGCAAATGCTTGTAGCTGACCCCATAGCCTCACAAGCCGCAAGATGTCGTACAAGAGCTTTGTCATTAATCATCTTCTTCATGGCAAAAGAAAGAGTCAACGTCACAGCCAGTGGCAGTCCCTCCGGAACTGAAATGACTACAATGGTAACTGCAACAGCAAAATATTCCAACATCTCTAATGCATCATCTCCTGACAAGCTCCAGTGAGTTCCTTCTTTTAGCTTACGGCTACACAGACCTCGTACCAACACTGCAAATGTAACAACTGCAAAAAATAGGCCTATTTTTCCAATAATAGTCGCCACTCCATTCAGCTTAACCTGCAATGGAGTTTCATCATCCCCACCTTCACTAAGGATTGCCATCAACTTACCCCATTGAGTTCTCATCCCAACAGTCGTTACCAGCATCTTGCAAGAACCATCTTGGACTTTAGTACCAGACAAAAGAAATGGATTTTCTGCATTCACAACAACGGGCTCACTCTCACCAGTTAAACTTGATTCATTTATTAGTACTGAGAATCCAGAGACAAACAACCCATCTGCTGGAACTTGGTCTCCAGTTGCGAGATGCACAATGTCACCAGGAAGAAGATCATAAATTGAAATCTTTTGCCGGTACCCATTTTGTGTAACCTGAATTGAATTTTTTTCCTTCTCCTTGTCCAAATCCTTGAATTGTAAAGATTGCCAGTAATCACTCATTGCAGTGACAAACACAACCAAGAGGATGCTAGCAACAATTCCAAGACCATCATGAGCACCATTTGCCCAGCCCTCCATGGCTATTCCAACAATTAGAGATACAAATGCACATACTACAAGAATCATAAGAGTCATATCCTGAAGTGCTTCCAATACAAACACCCAGAAACTCCACACCTGGCTTTCAGCAAATTTATTGATTCCATAAACAGTTTGTCTGCGCTTCACATCATCTTCAGTTGTAGAAATCCCATCAGTTGTAGATGTAGAAAGCTTATTGGCAATACCTTCTACACCCCCATGAACGTTTAATTTGTTTAGGTCATGGCCTTCCACAATGGATCTCAACTTGTTGGCACAGATAGCAAAACCAGCTGCTTTGACTTCCTTAGGTGTAAGAGCTGAACTTAAGCAGAGTTGAAATCATGAGGCAAATGTCTACTAGTAACAGAGGTTAACTATTTGCAATGTGACAATATTGTGTGGAGCCAACCTTCCCATGAAAGCAATCCACATAATGCCCAATGTTGGAGGACATGCCCATGCAAGCAATCCATGCCATGCCCAATGTTGGAGGACATGCCTCATAAATCAGTATCTCCTACTGTATGATCTTAACTGATCCAATTGTTTTTTTTTTTCCTTGGATTTATGTGTAAGAAACCTCAGACACAGTCCTACTAAAACCCCCATGGGTGGTACCTCTACCCCCTGTGGGTTAGCTCGGATGGTTACCTCCCGCCTCAGGAAGTGGAAGGTGCCAGGTTCTAACCCCACGGACTAACCTTGGTGATGCCTTGGTGATACCTCCCACCTCCCATTTAACTGATCCAATTATCCTTCATTAAACATGAACAGATGGCCATACTTCCATTCAGAAGCTACCAGATACTTAGGATTATGTGTTATGGGAAATTGATGCATATGGTCCATCCTCAGCCCACTAGTTTGATAAGCAAAATGTGGACCAACCACTATTGCAGATAGACAAAAATAAGCAAATACATAATTTTTCTCAATCAGACAATAAATAACACCCAGAGCCAAAAGAGTGTAGGACTATCTGGATCATTGATTAAAACAGGGAAAAAAGCTTAATTGGTAATTCTTGAGTTTCATAGCAGGAGAACCTTACATTTCATAAACCGAACTGCAGCAATCGTGGCTAAAATAGCAACCCTCAACTTCTGCAAGACAGATAATACATCATTTTCCTATGAAAACATGGAAGATCAATTGTGCTTACAATATTGATTCAGGTAAAGATCAAATGAAAAGTAGAGAAGTGTTTCTCTAAAAATAAAATCTCATCTAAAGTTTGCATCTACAAGGAAAAAAATCACAAATACCTTATATTGGTATCAATCTATCAATCTTGCATATAGTGCTTAGGTAGAAATACAGCAAAATCTCATGCAATCAGGTAGCATGGACAGACTATGAATTTGTTGAATAATTTATAATGAAAAGAAGTAAACAGTCTGTAATTGGATGATGTATAAAGATTACAGGAGAAAATCTTCACTGGCGAAAAAACCATAATCATTTACCTTTCATCAAAGGTTGAAATTAGCTTAAATCCTGCTTAAAAGGTTAAATAAAAATTAAAAACAAAAAGTGCAGGTTTTGAAGCCTGTAAAAGCAAGCAGAAGGCAAGAGATGTCCATCATCCTAAAAGTCTAATAAAATGTAATATTTTTTTTGAAATAAAAGAAAATGTAACATCTATTCAAAATGTAAAAATTACAAAAATAGAAAATAAGAGGCAACTTAATTGCCTCTACAAAGCAACTTAAAAAATTTATTAAAAAGAGAAACTACAAAGCAGAAATTCAATCCCGCAACTAGGCCCTTAATTTCTCTTGCAACGGTAATTATTCTCCAAGGAGGTCGCTTAAGGCCCATGGCCCACTTAATTGCGTTTGCCGAGTACCCTTCAATTACCAGTTGACCATGTCCAAAGACTTTCTAGATGGTCAAAGCTCTGCTAATACTAAGAAGTTCCGCCTCGTTTGAGTCCCTAACCCCAACAGACTTTATGAAAACCAGTGAAGATGCACAACTATTGTTCCTATGAACACCTCCTATCCCTGTTGGTCCTGGTTTTCCTAGCGAAGCTCCATCTACATTAAATTTCATGATCCCTTGTTGGGGAGGGGGGAACCAGGAGACAATGGGTCTAGAGTTTCAAGTTTCGCAACTTAAACTACCCTCCCATGATACCAGGAAATCAGAAGGCTTGAGCCCCCTAAATACCTTACCTGCTAACAACCACATGCTCAGCCTCTATTTAGCCCTTTGGAAGAGATCGCTAACCTCAGTGGACTTTCCTTCAAATAACCTATAATTCCTTTCTTTCCAAATGGTCCAGAAAATTGTGGAGGGAACCGAATACAAGCCATCTTCCATCTTGGTCTAAGCCCAGCCATGAAGCACGACCCCACTACCCCGACGCAAGTTCTATCGAAAACCCAGGATGTATCAAAGAGGTTCAAAAACTTAAGCCATAAAAGTCTCATGAACGGGCAACTAATGAAGAGGTGGTCTGCATCCTCCTCCGGAAAATCACAAAGAGGGCAATTGGTATCCTCCTCCACTTTCGGTAGACCACGTCTCTTGAGATCCAACCTTGTTGAAACCTTTCCCCTAAGAGCACACTACAAAACCTGAACCCTAAGTGGGGCAAGACCTTTCCACGCAAAAGTTGGGATAGAAGAACTAGGTTCTAGTTGATTGAGGACTAGTCCCACCATGGACTTGACTGAGAATGTTCCTGACGTGTCCCCAGTCCACACTAGCTCATCTGCCTCCCCAAGAGATAGGGGAAATTCCCCTAGTTGGGTAAATAAGTCATCTCTACTACCTAGCTCAAAGGATCTAAGCTGACACCTAAAATCCATACTCCACAAGTGATTGCCCTCGATTTTGAAGCATTTGTATACTAAGGCTGACTTGTCCGTTGCTATCCTAAACAACCTAGGAAATTTGTCCTTCAAAGAGCAATCCCTAACCAAGTGTCCTTCCAGAAAAAGTCATGTCGCCTTTCCCAACTAATGACCTGATGTTGCCTTTGAAGAGCCTTCCAACTGCTAAGTCTCCCTGGCTAATCCTCCACCATGCCCTAACTATGGCGGACCGAACTTTTCGACGTTCTCTCCCAATGCCCACCCGCACCTATTCTCCACACCACATTTGTCCGTCAAGAGCCTCGTCCACAAGGCATATTTTTCCCTCCCAAACCACCAACTCCATTTGCAAAGGATAGCTTGGTTTCTTACTCAAATACAAACGATTCCAAGCCCACCCTTTGATTTAGGCTTGACCACTTCCTCCCATTTTACCAAGTAAATCTTCTTTTTAGCCTCTCTGTCGCCCCATAAGAAATTCCTGAACAGCTGCTCAATTTTCTTTCCAACCCCTATTGCCATTTCGAAGATAGACAAATAGTAGATAGAGAGGTTGGATATCACTGACTTGATTAGGGTTAGACGACCCCCTAGCGACAGATATCTACAACTCCACCCCTCTAATCTCCTTTCGATCCCTTCAACAATAGGTGCCCAAAAATGCTTAGACCTTGGTTTACCGCCACCGGTAATCCAAGGTAAGTGAAGGGCATCTTACCCGTCCCGCACCCGATTTCCTCCTCCAGTTCCTTGAGATGGTCATCCTCCACATCTATCCCAATTAGTGTGTTTTTAACCAAGTTAAACTTAAGCTCAGACACCAACTCGAAGCACCTCAAAATTGCTTTGAAGCCCTTAACTTCTTCCTTTTTTGGTTCGCAAAGGAAAAAAATATCATCCGCGAACTGAAGGTGAGTCACTGTGATATCATTCGGTGGGAAGCCAAAGCCCTTAACAATTCCAAGTTCCTTAGCTTTCATGACCAATTTGTTCAGGCTTTCACCAACTAGTGTGAAAATGAAGGGAGACAACGGGTCTCCTTGCCTTAAACCTTTTGTGGCCAAAATGGTTCAGTGGGAAATCCATTAACCAGAACTAAGTACATTGGATCCTCAATGCAAGCTTTCATTCCCCTTCGCCACCGTTGCCCAAAACCCATCTTGTCAAAAAGATATCCGACAAAAACCAGCCTACAAAATCATATGCCTTTTCCATGTCAATTTTAAAAAGGAGACCCGGTTTTTTATCCCTCTTTCTAGAATGGACCAATTCGTTGGTAATCAGGACTTCGTCTAAAATCTGTCTATCATCCACAAAGGCCCCTTGTAACTCACCAATGATTTCTGGTAGAACCTTTTTCAATCTATCTGCTAGGACCTCAGCTACCAGTTTATAGATGCTCCCGACAAGACTAGTGTGCCGATAGTGCGATAATTCTACTAGTCCTTCCCTCTTTGGAATCAATTTGATGAACGAATTTTTCAACCTTTTATTGATGATCCCATCCCTATAAAACCCCTCAAAAAACCTAATGAAATCAAGTCCAACCATTTCCCAGCATGATTTAAAGAACAAAAGTTGAAACCATCAGGACCTGGAGCTTTATCCCCGTCCATACTCCCAAGGGCCTCTTTAATCTCCTCTGAAGAAAACTCTCTCTCAAGCCACTCAGCCCTTTCCACACTGATCCTAGCAAACTGAATTCCATCCATCGTGGGTCTGGGGAACCTATTCTCAATCTATGAGGCGGAACATAACTCAAAAAAGGGAGAGATAGGACCCCTAGAGAGTTGGCCACTAACATAGCTAGAAGGGGGACAAGGCAAAAGCGAAAGAAATGAGAAAGGGCATAAAACAGACCAACCAAGAGAGATACCATGGAAAAGGAAAGAAGGGGGAAGCAGAAACGAATGTACCCGATAACCAAGAGAATCCGATGGGCTTCCAGCAACACTCACAAACAACAGGATGACACGGGAACCAGAAGAGGCCTCCAGCAAAGCAGAGAACCGAGAGGCCGAGGGGCTGCATATGGAGGAACTCAGGTCGAAGATGGGAAGAAGCTCGCCAAGAAAGTTGAAGGAAGAAAACTCAACGCCCACAACAGTTGAAGCTCGAACACCAAGCAAAGAACCGCAAGGAAGATCCCCCACGGCCGCCAGCAACCAAGAAGTCACTGAAGCCAAGGAAATACGTTTGTGAGTGAAGAGATCCAAAAGGGTTGATGGTTGAACAGACTGAAGCTCTGAAAGGAGGGCAGGATTGCCAAGTGGAGAAGGTGGAAGACCGCAGGCTGCCAGATATAAATGATGTGGAAGACCGAAGGTGGAAGACCTCAGAATCCATTTCACTACTACATATCATATGATATAAATGATGACAATGAAACAAAATTACACTCATAATTCTACATTTTGCTTAGTTACTCTTGTACCTAAATACAAAATACATTGGAGGCATGAAGATGAGAGAGAAAGAGATGAAAAATATATGATTTTTTGCATGAAAAGATTTTGATTTTCCTTATTCCATTCCATCTATGTTCTTTTCTTTTCTTTTTTCATATTCTACATGACCGAACAAGCATTCAGATTTTCGTCACTGAAAATTTGAGGTGGATACACATGTTCCATGGTGTATTTCAGGTAGTACAGGTAGTAGTAGTAAAAATCGTTCTTTTTCACCTCTTCTTTAGTCTCTTCCTCTCCGCCTTTTGCCTCTTGTCCCTCCTCCTCCTTGCTTTCACCACCTTCCCCTCCTTTCTCCCCTTCCTTTTCACCTCCTCCCTCTTCTTTCTTCTCCACACATTTCTCCTCCTTGCCTCTCTTCCTCTTTCTTCTCTGGCTCTTGCTTTACTATCATTGCATGCATTCCAATTCTCTTGTAGACATACTCCACAAGCTTCGCCAGGTCGAAGATGCCCTTCACAGTCACCTTTGAGCTCGTCAAATCCAGATTTGTCAATTGCACGCCTTTCATTCACAAGATTCTCCGCTTCATTTCCTGTGCACAGGCCTCAAAATGCATGTGAACTTTCAGGACGCCAATGATCACCAGAGGCTCTTCTTGCTTGGGTTTCTCCTCCTCAACTTTCTTGGGTTCTTCAGCAAGGGGTTTCAGTGGCAAAGGAGTGAGGAGCTCCACTTTCCGGTCGCTTTTCCGTTGGATTCAATCCAAAACCTTCAAAGGGTCCGCTGTTTTGCCCTTCACCACCACCTTATGAGCCTCACAATCCTTTACCACATCTTCCACGCCTTCGAATACTCTTAGAGATATTTTCACTTTACAAGCACATCCCTCGGAATACATGAAGTCTTTGTATTTGAACTCCTCTGGAGGGGGAGGAGGGGCTTCCTTCTCCTCCTTCCCATCCTTGGCTTCCTTGGCCTTCTCTTTTTTCTTCTCTTCCTCCTTTTCTTCTTCCTTCTTCTCTTCTGGTTTCTTCGGTTCCTCTTCCACCTTCTTCTCTTCCAGTTTCTTCTCCTCCTCTCCCATCTCTTCTCTGGTCTGAGATGCAGAGGCGAAAATGCAGCAGCAGAAATGCAAAGAGAGAAAGAGGGAGCAGTGAATATGAGAAAAGATCTAATAAAATGTAATATAATTGGTAATGTCCCATATAATACTACAACAAATTTTTTTTCCTAATAACATGGATAACCTCACCCCACGTGAACTACTTCCACGGATACAAGAAACCATCCACAAACCTCATGTATCATATTACTCTGGGATGAGATCGGACCGACTTCTAATTTATTTTAGAAGCTCGAGCCAACTAAGCTATCCATTCTGACTACTACAACTGAAAATATTGGTGCTAGAGTTGTTGATATGATAGGAAACAATGGAATTTGGCACAGCTTGAATCTGTCTCGTCTCTTTAGCCAACATTGTCCTTGATGCCATCATGTCTCAGCAAGTTGTGGACTCTTGCTTTGATGTTGTTCTCATCCGGAAACCAGTAGAATCAGGTAAATGTTTTGGCCAGGGAGGAAGGGGAGTGTGGAAATGTGGAATATAACAAATATGCAGTGTTCATAGGAATTGGCCAAAATGGGTTTGGCATGGCTTGGTTCAGTTGTTCTTTACAAAGTCATGGCAATTCATAGTAACTTATTGCAACTAGGCATTTCTTTAGCTTCAGCTTGTAATTGCTGCAAATTAGAATATATATGATGCAAGATAGGTCAAAATATTGGAAACCTAAATCCAAATGCTAAATTAATGCCTTTATGAAAATGCAACCTAAAATGACATGCAACCTATAACCACGATTTACATAAGATGTTAGATAAATTAATTTTAAAAAGAATATAACAAAAACTATGCAAATTCACATACACAATTAAACAAAGAGATTCAAAAAGAAAAATGGCACCTAAACATAAATCCCTCAAGGTTGTATTGCTGGCCTTTAATGCAAAATCTCTCAAAAGACAAAGTAAATCATACTAAACTCTATCCTAAGTCTTATAGATTTAAAAATCAATCACCCAAAGGATGAAATAGGACTATGGCATCATGATGTAGTCTAATGTATTGTTAAGAAGCGTCCTTAGTCAAACTTGATGTAAGTTTAAAATAAGATGTGAGAGAAAGGAGAGATTTAGGGAAAGGAGAAGAGTGACTCTTCTTACCAGAGATTGGCTTTGGCAGTCGGCAAGCTCAGCAAAAGAATCAGGACAAGGCTGGGGTGGAGGATGGAACATTGTATTCCAGGAGGAGATGTCAAAAAATGGCAGAAAACTCTTCAATCACTCTATTTGTGGCTAATCACCGACCCCACGACCAACCAGCCTTCTTCAAAAGATGGGGCTCAGTCACAGATGTCTTCAAACCGATGAAAAAAGAAACAAGAGGGCGTGTATTTGGTCTCATCGGGATGGAGAGTGGTGTTGAGGCTGAGCCATTAAAGGGCTCCATGGCTCCATGCTTGAAGGAAAGAAACAGGTAAACCGACGTAGCAGGTGTTAGACCCTCGGTTTGACCGAGTCTATGTATTGCCAATTACGTGACCGAGCGTGACCTGTGTGTTGGACCTTACCTTGGAAGAATGTGAAGATGTCAGAATATCTACTATATATAGAAGCAATGTTGTCAAACTCGACTCGGATCGTGAATCGATCTAGGGGTGTGACTCGTTAATCGTAAATCGGAAATCGTAGACTCGTAAGAGTTCTAACATTTTTAACTTTTTTTGCTATAATTATTATTTATAATACAATTATATATAAAATTGACATAAAATAAGAATATCATAAAATTGCTAACATTCAAATCATCATAATTCATAAAATTGTATAATCCAAAATTACAAAACATCTGAACTCTAAAGAATATGAACTCTAAAGAATATCATTCTCATCAATGTCATCTAAAACATCTAAGTAAGATGAAGGTTCAGTGTCTCCTCCATCTGCTACATCCCCATCGCTAATTTCTTCAACACTTTCTTCCTCTCCTTCAACACCTTCGTCTCCTTCAACGCTCTTTCGCTTTCTCAAATAAACCCCTGTTAATTACAAAATTCAAATATTTTATAAATTGTGCATTCTAAATTTTAAATATAATATAATAATCTTCTAGATTTTAAAATTCTTACTCGTTCCTTTTCTAAGATTAGTCTCTTCCTCATTAAACATTTCGTCCGCATTCAACCAAGAATTGTCTTGTGGAAGAGCTGGATCTTCCTTTTCCGTGATCCATTCATCATCAAATTCCACATCCGATAAGCAAATAGGATCATAGTCTTGCTTTGAACTCCTTAATATCTGTCTCACTTGTAGTTGTAAATTATATTTTACATATACAAGGGCATTCATCCTCTTTGCCTCTAGCCTATTTCTCCTCTTCGTATGAATCTATAAAAGAAAACATAAAACATTTATAACTTCACTTCTTATATGTTAAGAAATTGCATGAATATATTTAAAGTTAAAAATAAAACATACTTGTTCAAATACACTCCAATTCCGCTCACACCCTATTGCGCTGCAAGTTAAACTCAAAATCCTTATTACAACACGTTGCAATTCTTTAGTATCCTCTCCATAATCTTCCCACCAAATGGCTATAAAACATAAGATAATAAATTAAAAAAATTAAATTGAAAGTTTAGATACTAAATAAGTAAATATTAAATAACTAAATATTAAATACCTGGCTGTTTTCTTTTCCTTGTTAATTTGGCCATGTTATCCCCAAAGAATCCTCTTTCAGTTCTGAATGCAAGCAATTGCTCATCGATTTTAATCCTGTCATCTATGTCTATGGCCAACTTATCAAGACATGTATACAGCCCTCTTTTAATTTCAGCATCGGGACAAAATGATTCTTCGTAGTGGAAAGAAGGATTCAGATAATATGCAGCGGCATGCAATGGATGGTGGAGTTGATCATTCCAACGAGCATCTATCAACTTCCAATATGGCATGTATTTCTTTTCATCTTTGTTCAATCTTTTTGCAATTTTCTCCTTGGCTTGATCCATGCCTTCATATATGTATCCCATTGCCGGCTTGTCCTCTCCATCAACTAACCGAAGCAATTTTACAATTGGCATTCCAACCTTCGTACAAAATTGAACACGTTTCCAAAACTTACTATAAAAAATTAGATCATTCACTTTTTTCCCCTCTTCAGTCTTGGACAAAGGCATTCTATCCCATTCGTCCGAACTAAACATTTTTCGTAGACCAATTCTGCATTTCAGTATGCTTTTCAATGTTAGGTAGCATGTTGCAAATCTGGTTATTGCCGGCCTAACTAACTCATGATTGTTCGTGAATTTTCTCATTAAGTTTAGCAAAACGCCATGGTTATAAATGAATTTGACAATTGCTTTTGCATCAACAATAGTAGATGACTCCAATTTCCTTTTCCCTATATCTTCCAGCATGAGATCAAGGCAATGTGCTGCACATGGAGTCCAAAATAAACTTTTCCTTCTCGCCATCAATATTTTTCCAGCCTTTACCATATGGTGCTGCGTTATCAGTAACAATTTGCACCACATTCTCCACACCTACCTCTTCTACGACCGAATCTATAAGATCGGCCAAGTTCTCTCCATTTTTGCAGATCGAAGATGTGTCAACACTTTTCAGAAAAACACTCCCCATTGGACTATTTATAAGAAAATTAGTAATGGACCGATTCTTTCCATCAGTCCAACCATCTGTCATTATTGTGCACCCTTTTTTGGTCCATTATTTCCTATGTTTTTCCAACATTTTCTCCACATCTTCAACTTCACTTTTGAGTAAAGTATTTCTCATCTCATGATATGATGGAGTTTTCAACCCAATTCCATATCTTGCAATTAATTCACACATGGGTTGGAAAAATGGACTCTTCACCAAGTTGAAGGGGAGTGCATTTGCATAGAAAAAACGAGCAATACCTTTGCAAACTGTGATTCTGTCTTCTTTTTTCCAAACTCTGTTAAGAGTTGCTTGTTTTTTATCATCATCCACATTAATAAATTTTTCCATCGGTCCCTTCCCTTTTGGGTCTTGATCATCAAAATAATAATCAGGTCTCCCAGCCTGCATTTGTGCATCCTTTTTTCTTCTTTTTGTGTCCAAATTGTTCCCCATCAATTCAAGGCATTTTTGAGTCACCGACTCGGGACATTTAGGACATGCCGCTACGCCTTTTTTTGTTTTTCCTAGATGGTGTTTCATTCGATAAATACCACCACTCATTTTTTTTTTACAATAATTGCATTGTACATGCACATGATCGCCCGGTTCCAATCTAGTGCAAAACTGCCATGCTTCATCTTGTCCCTCGTTTCCAGTGCCTCGAACCATTTTAACAATCTTTATAAATTCCTATGAAACATCCATTTATCATCCACAAAAAAAAAAAGACAAAAAAATATTAATTATTCGGTACTGTATTGAATTGTTGTCTTACATTGTACTGTAATTATATTAATCATTCGAATATAATTTTTGAAATATTATTGAATTACAGTACCTTATAATTATTGAAATATTTTTTAATGATATTACCGATTAATATAAGGTACTGTAATTCAATAATATAAGGTACTGTATTGAATTGCTACGGTGCTACCTTACATTGTAGTGTAATTCAATTATATAAGGTACTGAATTGTAAATATTAATCACAATTGTACCGTATTGAGGATTTGAGGTAACATTCAATAATATAACGAACAAGAAAGAAATTAAAAACTAATGATTTAGTTTAATAAAATATATTTTTATAATATAGTAAAAAATACTATATTCAATAAAATATTTTTATAGTCAATATAATATTATATTCAATTAATAATTAAGCACTATCAGTTCTATTTATTTAAATAAATATATAAATATTTTTCAATTAAAACTTATTTTTAATTTTTTTATAGTCAATATAATATTATAATCAATTAATAATTAAGCACTATCAGTTCTATTTATTTAAGTAAATATATAAATATTTTTCAATTAAAACTTATTTTTATAGTCAATATAATATTATAATCAATTAATAATTAAGCACTATCAGCTCTATTTATTTAAATAAATATATAAATATTTTTCAATTAAAACTTACTTTTATAGTCAATATAATATTATAATCAATTAATAATTAAGCACTATCAATTCTATTTATTCAAGTAAATATATAAATCTTTTTCGATTAAAACTTATTTTTATAGTCAATATAGTAAAAAAAAATTAATTAATTTTAATAAGATGCTATGGTATTAAACATTTTATTAAAATCATTACAGCAATGAAATGAAAACAGCAAACTGAAAAAGCTAAAGTTATCCTCACACGACTGTATCTTGTACTCAGTCGTGTGAGGATTGTCGGTGAAAAACAAATAAAACAGCCACTTCTGTCCTCTTACGAGGACCCTCCCACCTACCACCCTCCCACCAACCACTAAGTTAACATCTTCGACTGTTTCCAACCTTCGGATATCTGAGTTCGAAAACAACAAAACCAGCGAAAGAAAGAGGAAAGGGGAGAAGCAGGAAGCCAAGAAGAAGAAAGCCGAGGAGAAGACGAAAGCGAAATCAGAGAGGAGAGAGCGAAATCAGAGGATGGCGAAACTAGAGAGGAAGCCAAGAAGAGGAATGCGAAAACCAGAGAGGAAACCGAGAAGAGGAAAAAAAGAAAAGAGAGAAGCATACCTCGAACCCGAAGTCTCGAACTGTTGAAGGCTTGAAGGACTTCCAGAAAGAGCAGACACCACGGCTTGAAGGAGAAACGATGGAATAAAAGGGTTTTTTTGTTTGCTTGAAAGAAACACTAAGAGGGCCAGGTATTTATCAATCGTTTTTAGACTTTAATAGGCAATGAAATACTTTCGATCTTCCATGCCATGCACGCCTTTTCCTATTCCTCTGATTTCCCTCTTTTTTTTCCCCCTCTTTTTGCTAATTTTCCCTTTTTTTCCTTTCTCTTCGACATCGCACGATGGTGCGATTGAAGAGTTTGGAATCGCACGAGCTGCGATTTTCGAAAAAATCGGACGATTACTGCCACTTTTCGAGTTGACCAGTGAGTTGACTCGATTGACCATCCGAGTCAAGTCGACTGGCAACTCGGACGATATTAACAACACTGTATAGAAGGGTATACACCAAACATGTGATTGGCACACAGGTAAGTGGACTATAGTGGACCTTAGGTCAAGCCTCACCATCCTAAAAATCAATGGTTAATAAATTGGAAATCTAAAAAATGTTTAGTTTCAGCCTCGAGGCCTCAAGCATTTTGTCGAGGCCTCAAAGACTATCCATATCTGAGCAAAGATCAAGACAATTATATTTCAGCGTGAGATCACTAGGTCATCTGGCCTTTGACCAAATATCTTACAAGATATGGTAAGAAAACGGGAAAAGGTTGCTCATGATTTCGAAATATCCTATATCTCATCTTGTTCGAAAATCTTGTGGAAATAAGGAGATCCTAGAAAGGCTCCTATAGATATGATGAGATTATGAATAATCAATTTATCTGTATATTTGGGAGCTCTAATCCCCGATTGCGATGACCAGCTCGGATTATGGCCACAGAGTACACCCCGTAGAAGCGGAAGTCTGATCAGGTCTGGGTAATTCCACATCGATCAGATTTGGGGTCTTTCACCCAAGGTCGTATTCGAGAGCTCTAATCACCGGTCATGACAACCGCCTCGAGTTATGGCCACCGAGTACACCCCATACATGCAGAAGTCTTATCAGGTTTAGGGTATTTCAAGCAAGGGAGATACAGTCCCTACTTTTTAAAAAAAAGTAACTTCATTAATAAAAAGAGAAGAACAAAAACAAACAAAGACCCACGCAAGCACAAAGAGCCTACAACCAAAAACAGCGACCCTAACTTCATTAATAAAAAGAGAAGAACAAAAAAAACAAAGACCCAAGTAGGCACAAAGAGCCTACAACCAAAAATAGCGCCCACCCCCCCCCCCCCCCCCCCCCCCCCCCCAACACGCTCTCCTCTCTCCTCTCCCCCCTCCTTCCCCCCCTCTCTTTCCCTTCCACCCTCTTCTCTCTCTTTCACATTAGATAAAGTTGTTTACAATTTCCGAATATAAGGTCACACCCTAACGAGCCAACTCATCTGCCTCTGAATTTGCAGTTCGGGAAACCCAAGAAACCGAATATCCATAAGACTCAATGGATTGACGAATCTTTTCTACTTTATACAAACAAGACCATGGACAAAGAGACCCAACCAACAACAATCTTAGTGTCTCCTTTTAAGATACTCCCAACCGCCCCCAACTCTTCCAAAGCCAAAACTCCTCTCCATAAAGCATGTAATTCCACATCTAGAACAAAACCATTCGGAAGAGGACTGCAAAGGAAAGTAAAGTGACACCAAATCCATTGCTAATGACACTCCCATAACCTGCCAAGCCAAGCTCACGAATACAACTCCCATCAAAGTTAAGCTTTAGAAGACCCATTGTTGGCGGATGAAGCGAATAAGTGATCCACTAACTCCCAGCCCCTACAAATATCTGATATGGTGATACCACGAAACTTCCCAGACCCAACCAGCCACCAAGCAACTCTGCTCTTTATAACTTCAATTAGATGCTGGAGAGATGATTCCTTACCATTAAATATCCTAGAATTCCTCTCTAATCAGATGGACCACACTATGCTCAATACGGTCGTTACCCGAAGATTCCTTCTAAAAGAGCTGCCCACCAACAAGAATTCTTCATGGAACAAGCCAAGCCAATCATTCGGGAAACAAAAAGCCATCCCTAACGAACAAAGAAAATGACACCAAATCTGGTACACAAATTGACAATGAAGAAGAAGATGGTTCATTGTCTCTTCATCAACCAAACAAAGAGGACATGCATTCACAATAAGCATTCACCGCACCCACAAATTGTTGATTGTCAAAATCTTCTCCGACCCTGCCAACCACCCAAAGACTTTTACCTTGAAAGGTGCCACCCCCTTCCAAATTTTCAGGTTCATCCTAGAGACATCACCAACACGTATCAGCTTGCTGCAAAAAGACTTCACTGAAAAAATCCCATTAGAGTCAGGATCCCAAATACGTCTATCATCTCCATGACCCATTCCTGTCAAAAACCCCGTTGTTGCACTCATTCCAAATCAACCAAACCACACAAGCAAGAATGAACCTTTACAAGATTCTCAATTTACCTCTGAAAGGATTTCTTTCCCAATTAAGAATATATTCTCCCAAAGGATGATGAGGCACCCAAGAAATACCACATAAACATGGCAAAAAGGTAATAACAAAAGATGGTATGTGGATTCCAACACCCCTTGGCACAAAGCAAGTCAAACGCTTCATCTACCTAATATCAAAGTCCTTGTTGTATCCATAGCATGTCCCCACCATATCCATGCCATGTCCAGACACCATATCTTGTTTAGCTTGTTACACTTAAACCCTCATTATAGAAAAACTATAAGCCCATTATACAAAGAAAAAGGTAAATGTATGATTCCCTTGGTTGGTACATTTTGGATGCTCTAGTAGCTCACAACCTGTCACAGGTTACATCCACACACCATTACATCACTCAAATAGAAACAACAAATTGTAAGACAATTTATTTATTAAAAAAAAATAGGTACTCCAAAGAAACATGCTTGTTCAAGTTGAGTATCTATTGTAAACTTCTTGAGAACTGGATTGACCTTTTGAGCTTCCCAACACAAACAGATTCACACAATCATGGCAACTGGGGAATGCCAATATTACACACTTACACCCAAACAACTTCTGCAGTGACTCAGCCATTGATAAAGCACTAAAACTCCAAACTCACATTTTGTGTAACTAATCATCGATCTAAAGCAAACCTTGAAAATCTAGATGATGACTCAGATTTTCAAAACTTACAACTAGCACTGGAAAAATGAACTTTTCTGGCTTGCATATTGTAGATGCAAGATTTCCTACTCAAAAAGGTCAAAACAGCAATGGATCTGCTTATCAACCCACAGCAAAAACCAATAGAAGAACCTTTCACAAAGATCAAAAATGGGTTAGAATATGTATTCCATTGATCCGAGACCTTCAAAACACTCTCAAGTGAATAACTGAAAAACCAAGACACCAAAACTTTCTCAATCTAACTCGTACACAAAGCAGACTCAGACTTATACTTCAAATTGATAGTCTTGCACAAATCAAATTAAGAATCTTTATCCTTTTCACAAAAGCCTCAATTAGGAAAGACAACTTAACAGATCACACACTTGACCAATTGCAAGGACTTCCGCAAACTCTTCATAGGCAATGCTAATCAAGCTAATTGGCCTAAATCTCTCAAAATCATGCCAACCTCCCCAGTCTCCTTCGACAACCTACAAGCATTTTTTGGTTGATTAAGAACCTTGAATGGAAAACTAGTCTCCTTTGACAACCTACAAGGTTTTGTGTGTGTGTGTGTGTGTGTGTGTGTGTGTGTGTGTGTGTGTGTGTGTGTGTAGAGTTAACCGGTAGATTTTGTTTTTCAATTTCCTTGATGAAAATGCACATATGTTTTTGGTTTGGCAATTATCAGCAGAGACATTGATCATCAGGAGTAAAAAGAATCCACAAATTTGGTAAGACTTTGCAAACCTGGATAAGGGAAAAATCCACAACTTCGCAATTCTCAAAATCATCAACGAAATCTAAAGTGCATCTAAAACTTTGTCGGTACTCATACTGTCAAAGGAGGAACATGGATACAACACCCAATTGATCCCATCAAGTCATTGTAAAGAAATTGTACAACCCATCCAATGCCTACTCTCTTCCATATTCTATGAAATAATGACGAAGGACTTCATTGTGCTCTCACAAATTGATGAGAAATTTCATTCTACATCTACAAGAGTGCAGGGTGGGTTCCAAGTGTTCTTTTTTTGTCTGCCATATACTCGACCTCCACCCATCCAAGTCATTCCACTAGCCTGAAATTTTGCATCCCATGCCCAAGTTGTTTTTGGATTCAAAGAGTTAAAACACATCAAATGGCATCCACGTGTTTCCATCTCTGTCTATAACTTGCGATCCAATTGCTGCAATTATCTGTTTCAACAATCCTACTTTGGTCCTGCACACTCACTTGCTGGTCACTATTAGACCAAGAACAGATTTGAGCCTATTGTTGCAACTCAATCTCCATCTTTTTCCATCTTCCTTCAAACTGCATCTCCATTTGAACCTATTGTTGAAGGAGATTCTACTAATGCCATCTCCTGTGATAGTAATAGGAAGGCCCCCCCATGGAAACCAATAAACATTGTGAGGGACATTAGAGGTTGAGTAGGCAGGGAGGAATCACCTTCACACTTATAGCTCGGTCTGCAAACAGTGTTGTAGACTTCCTAGCTAAGGTTGGAGTACAGAAGCAGAGACCGTCAATGGCGTTTTTATGATCTCGAGCCATTTTGGGTGTATGGGGTTTTGGGGTTATATATACTTGTTTTTTGCTTATGTTTATTTTGGAGCTAAGCTCCTTTCGCTTAATCTCTTTGTTTTCTTCGTGTAGCCTCGTATCACTCTCTTATACTAGGCAACTTTCTGTTTTGTACCTTCTGACTTTAATTAATGAAATTATTTGTCGCTATTTCAAAAAAAAAGGGGTAATGAAAAATCTAATAAAATGAATTTCTCACAATAATGTCACAAAACAACATCATCATTTGGATATCGCAATATTTTTAGAATATCGTGATTCATTATTTTCTCATCATTTATCATGATTACATCATATACTTATCATGACTCTGAATCATTTAAACCACTAAAGAAACATAACATGCAGTGGCCGAGGTTCAAACTGCTACCACAATGGTGTCATTATACTTGTGTCAAGTCAATCCTTCTAATATTAAAAAAAAAGTAAGCCAATTGAATAAGACTCAACATAACCATATAACATGCATTTTATAACATAAAACATATTAAACATTTTAATTTCAATTTAAAGTTTCCACATGCATTTTAATTTGCTACATTATTTTGTATTATAACAATTTTATTTACTGCACTTTTTTCTTTAAAAAAGCCTCAAAATATGAAGTACCTGAAATTATTTTCAGCCAATGTGAAAAACCTGATACTATCTTCAGCCAACAACATCCTGACAACAATATTTGTGACAATGATTCTGGGCTATGGCACAACCCAGTTCTTCAGAAATTTGAATTGATGAAAGAGTGGAGTGATTAAGACACAGATGCCATAATAGTCGGGTTTTCAATGTGGGACATTACCAAAAAACTCCATTATAATTTCAAATCAGTATCAAATAAGTCGAGACTTGCATATAATTGCAACATGTAGCCAAAATCAGTTCCAAACACATTATATTACTTCTTAACAGGCACCATTCCAAAGACCTTGGTCACACTCCAACCATCAAAAGAAGTTAGAATAACTTATATCAATTTGGATCACAAATGAATAATGAACTTATATGACATAACAATTGACACTTCTTCTTTTTTTGAGCAGTAACAATTGACACTTCTTCGTGCATAAAAAATGCTCTATAATTGTAAATAACCATTCAGAATTTCAACAAACTTCACACTACGTCACTATAATCAACAAAAGCACATCCATAAAAAAATATTACCTTAACAAGAGCAGGAGGACCAATTCCTACCAGGTCTTCAAGTGATTCAACCTTGTCTAAGGGTAAAGAGATGTAAAGCTCATCAACATCACTGAATTCATCGAAGTCATCCTTCATGTATGTTTAAAAAAGAAATGAGTATCAAGAAGAAGTAAAAGATGCTCCAAAAGCAGTATTATATATATTATGGAGAAAACTTACCTGATTACGCTCAACATAGTCTTCAAGGAAATCTCTAACATCATTGACCTGCTCAGGACTTAACTCATCATTATCCAGTAATCTCAAAATCAGTTCAAGCTTCATTACGTGAGCTTTATGCCGAACAATAGATGTCTCCAAATGTATCTGCAAACAAATATGTCATCATATAAAATGAAACCATAACATAAGTGGACAGAAGATTTAGGGTAGTGTCTATCTGCATTATCCCATTATACCAGTCGAGGGGCCCTCGTCTTTCCTTTCTTGAAAAATAGTCCCTCCACCTCAGCTTCAAAGCTATCAATCTGAGACTCCAGCTCCCCTACCTCTCAAAGACAAAAGGGACAAAACAGAAATCAGTCCAAAAAAAAAAAATGAAAGCATAATGCCATTTTTGCAGTACATATGGAAAGGCAAAACAGATAGTTATTAAAAAAAACGAGTCACAAGTAGAAGAAACAAAACCAGAATTAAAAAAAAAAAAAAATGCAAGCTCAAATCTATGATTGGGGGCATCAATGCCAAAGGAAGATATCTCATTTTTACTTGTTTGTGTTAAGGGGACAATATTGATTTGACAGAGGACGTGTCATCTTCAAAGCCTTATCTCAGCCACATGGGGTCAGAAAGTGAAAAAATAATATATGCGAGTAAAAGAACATAAACAATGGTGTGAGCCATGAGATACAATTCACATGTAATTCAACAGACAACAAAAAGGTGGTTTGTGTTAAGGGGACAATATTGATTTGACAGAGGAAGTGTCATCTTCAAAGACTTATCTCAGCCACATGGGGTCAGAAAGTGGAAAAATAATATATGCGAGTAAAAGAACATAAACAATGGTGTGAGCCATGAGATACAATTCACATGTAATTCAACGGACAACAAAAAGGTGGTTTTGTTAAGACAGTTTCGAATCTAAGGATTAGAACTTGTCCCTTTTTGATCTGAAACTAATTCAGCACAGACAAGCAAACAACAGTAAAAACGATACACTGCCCACAGAAGAAAAAAAACACATACCACATTGTTCAACCAACCTCTTGTCTCCGACTTAGCTTTCTCTTTGGGATCCTAGCACAAAACAATTAAAATCGTAAATAAAATAATAAAATATGTAAAAAACCTCTAAAATTGAAAATTCGGATGATATATCACAGCTCAACCATGCTGCATTTCTTTCACTTTTTCAGTTTCACAAAATTTTATTTAAATTAAAGAAAAAAGGCAGCACATGAAATAACCCAATACTGGGCTATAGCAAAAAAAAACAGTTACAAAGCTATGACACAAATCTTCTTGATTGAAAGGAATTGTTGACATTATTGAGAATGCACCAAAATATTCCAAATTAAAAGACACATAAAATCTGTCCTTTCCTAGATCACTTCTATCCTATATGGAACCATTTCTGGGCCATTTAGAGACAAAATCCTATCACCAATAGGAGTCTCCATATCCTTCCAACTCATCAAGAGTCAATCCGAGGACCAAGTTTCCTAATGTTTAGCCATTTTCCACACATTTCCTACTTTAAATGTGCCAAATGTAAAAAAAATGTTAATATCAATCAATTACAAAAATAAGGATTCACAAAAGGGTCTCATATTTCACATTCTCTCCTTCCTTGAAAAGAGTAGTCTATGCAGCACACTCACCCATTTTCTTAATCATGGGCCCACGCCTCACCATTTAGAGACAGTCATCAATTGGAGTTACCTATCATGTTGGATTAAAACCCATCTTTTGTCAAGCACTGATCATTAGGACTAAATGTCCAAAATCTATCAAACTGATTTTTGGAGATCCATTAATCCATCTCTACAGTTTTCTATCCTACTTCCTTTTGCAATCAATAGCCCTGAATGGGCCCAGTGGTCACTTCCTAACCCACACTATTATTTTTCTCATGTTCAATCCATTTATTTATTGGTTTGTTTTCCATGCAGTGCTCCCTCGGAATGCAGCAAAGGCTGCAAATTTGAGGTATGTCACCAATATAAAAAAATTAATAATTTTAGATAATCCAAAAAAATATATTAGATTCTATCATGTTGCTTTTGTAAATATGCTGTATACTAGAGATTAGAAAAAGATAATAGAGAGAAACCTACAGTTTTAGGCTGCTGGCCCAGCCCTTCCTTGGAGAATGCTTTTGTCTTGGCCTCCTTTTCACAAATCTTAAATCGTTCCATTTCACGCTCAATGAGCTTGCGAGCATCCAGTAGAGCTTGCTCATAAGAGGCACTAACCTATGTCAAACATATATCACAAAATGGACTGTCAAACTTCTGGGAATAATTATCTCACATACAACAACAATTACAAGTTTACGTTACAGTAAATCTATAGAGCTGACTAGATAATTAGATTAAAATTTCTTATACAAGAAATATCAAAGAGATTTCAACTGTATGTCACAGAAATAATTAAAGATAACATAAACTAGAAACGATGAACGGATTTATATTGATGACCATTTAGTAGTTATAGTTTGTTGCCCCACTTTGCATCAAGGTCCACCTTTTACAAGTCCAAAACCTTCACCAACCACCCCTACCATGAACTGGTACCCAATTAGATCACGTCCAACCCAGGGACTCACCATCAAATGTATCAGATGGTTCAATGGAGAGCAATCATAGAGATAATTACCATCTGATCATACAATCATAAAGCCAAATGCTGGATAAGATCATATCGGGATATCTACCAATTCTAGATAACACTAGTTGATGAAGAACTTGGATTCATAAAAAGTCAGACTCACATAGCCCACAATGAGGATTATCACTTGCAATAAATCCATAACTTGTACTCTGGGCATCCTTAAAAGTAAATGTAAAGTCAATGATGCTTACCAAAAATGAAACAGAACGGCAAGCCATTCAGTATCGGGCTCTGTTCTGGCCCATGCCGACAGGCAAAAACGGAGCAAAATGGCCCAGTTCAGTCCAAGCCTTTCCACTTTACTGTTTTCACATTTTTTTTAAAAAAAAATACACATCTATAAAATCCAACCATACAAAATAATATTAGACTTGATTAAGTACAATTGTATCAAATTTCAAACCAAAATTCAATTCATGGCCACTTGATCCACCACTAAGAGACCAAGCATCTTCAACTCAAGAATGCCTAGTGACTTTGACCACTAAGATTAAGTGTCTAGAAATAGATTTTGGGCTGAAAATCCAATCATAGCTTGTCAACTAAATTTTGATATCACATGGTTGATATTTTATAGATGTGATGAAAGTTGGAGAAAAAAATGAAATGGACTTGGTGCACACGTGTGTTTTGAGTTTTGACTTTTAATTTTGAACAAAATGAGAACTCAAGTTTATTTCCTCAAGGAAGCTAATTCCATGAAAAAAATTATGTTATGATTCTATTCATATTATCCAACAAGTGCTATGAAATCAATCCTCGTTTTGGGCTGTAAAGAGCAGACTTTTTGGTTATTTTCATTGAAAATGAACGAAGAATTGTCTTGGCAAGTGAAAAGAACCTCCATTTCTTCCTGAATAAACTTTCCTACCCTCTCACCCCCAAAAATAAAAATCTTGGGCAATGGGTTCCTCGGAAGGAAAGGAAAATGTCACATTTCGGGTGGTCTTGGCAAAAAGCCCTAATTCCATGAAAGAAAAAAGAATAGTCTCATTTTCCATGCTCTTTATTTTCATAGCCGGAAAATGACAACATGCCCCAAGAGATCCTCTTTTTTGTTTCCTTTATACCTTTTTTTTAAGAGTCTACGATTTTACTGCCAAAATGAAATATAACCAAAAGATGAAGAGGATAAAAGAATACAGTGACAGCTAAAACAGAAGACCAATAAGCACTAGGGTCATCGAACCATCTTGCCTAGAAAGACAAACCAGGTGCAACAAGCTCTTCAATGAAGGATCATTTCTTAGTACCTAGACACCTCCCCCTTGGCTATTTCATATGTCTCTATTTCACTTCTCTCAGCACACTCTACACCAAGTATCATGTTCTCCTAATGTATGTCTCACTTTCTTCACTCCGTCCAACAATTTTCAAAGGCAATCTGTTCCTTTAGCCAATTGAGTGACTGATGTAGGACACGGAAGATGCAGCACACAGATTTCACTTCTATTTATTTTTATTTATTTCTTAATTAGCAAGTAGGATTTGTTATTTTCGTTTGGGATCTTAGCAGTCCAACTTTAGTTAGTTTCCTATTTGATTTAGGAGTCCTTTTCTATTTGATTTAGGAGTCCTTTTCCTATTTGATTTGGGAGTCATTTTCTATTTTGATTTAGGAGTCCTTTTCCTATTTGATTTAGGAGTCCTTTTCTATTTTGATTTAGGAGTCCTTTTCTATTTTGATTTCTTATTTTTTTCTTATAAATACAATGCATGTAAGAGAGGGACTCACCTCTTTCGAATATATGAATTGATATAGATTTATTATCTTATTTTCCTCTATCATCTCTGCCGAGTTGCAGACCTTACCTTCATTGCTGGTTTTGTTCCGGCCATCGCTGATTCTGGGCTTAATCCCAGAGGAGATACCCTGCTGTCGCTGCCTTGGGCTTTATCCCAAGCTTATCTCAGTTACAAGTCTTCCGCCCCCTGCCTAGTTGCAGGCTGTTCTACATTAGTGACCATGAAGAAGTCACCCTCAATTACATCCACCAATCATCCTATTTTCTATAATTCCTTTGTTCAGGAGCAGAGACATTCGACTCAGCTTCATTAGCATGGCAAATGCCGAATGGCCTAGAAAAAGAAAGAATCACCTCCAAATTATCATCATCATCAACAGCTAGTATTCCATCTAAAGAATCAGCTCCAAATCTTTGTTTCAAATGAACTTTCTAAACCCAGCTTTTCCTATGTCAGGCATTGAGCCAAATCAAGTTTAGTTTGAGACTTCCAATGGAAGTAGAAGCCTATTTTTTTTATGAAAATTTGTGGAAGGAGAAGCCTATTCCAACAGGGAACCAAACTTTGGGAAGATTAAAGACGACATGCTACCCATAACCTTTCCACATCTGCAACTTTAGCTTCTCCAAAATTCAAAGCATAAACAAATCTATAGAAACTTGAGAACTAAGAGTTGTTCATTACTTGATCCTCTTCACCATATCCACCAATCCCTCTTCTATTTCTAGAATCGGCTTCTTGAGTTCTACTATTCATTCAACCATATCCTTCGGCTCCTGTGTGCCCTTCAACTTCTAACCCTTAAATCCTTTTACGGTTGTTTCAAGCCTCTCATATGTGCCCAAATCACCCTAAGAAGCATCCCCTCACAATCTCATTTATCAATACTACTTAAAAGGTTTCGCTAATACAATTATTTAATTATCTTCTATGTGTAACCCTACATCTTATACAAGCATTTTTTTAAATAAGGGAAAACTTTGTATAAGCATTTCAGTTGCCATAAATCAATCTACTTGTCTTTTCTTCATTTTCCATCACTAAGTCCCATAAAGCATTGCAATTACTAGACCAATTAACTGAGTTGCCCCTTTATCTGACACAATGCTCATATATGGCATGAACTGCAGCAATCTTGATGAAGATGATTTCATGTTTGTTATTTCTTGGGTAGCAATGACCCCTTCCCCAAACATTTGCAAGGCAAATGGCCAACCCATTTGCGAAGAAAGGAGCCAATTTAAGTAAGAATGAGATTACTCATAGGCCTTGATTGGGGTTGTTTCAGCTCCTGTTGGATGGAAGAGCCCTGAGTTTCCTCATTGTTGTCTTGCGTTTGTGCTCCCTCTTAGGAGCTCTTGTCGGAGTTGTATTCTATTTTTGTAGTCAATAAATGTCAGCATCCAAGAGAGAGGGGGAGAGAGGGAGAGAGCATCTCTAATCTCTTCAAACCTTCTAAATTTCATAGCTCAAATCTTAAACCATGGAGGAGAATAAAAGTTTCTCCATATTCCAACAATTTAAAAGTCCATTCAAACATCTCAATGGCAGAAAGGTTAAAATAGGCTAGAGGATTACAACCTCTTTTTCTGAGAGATCCAAAAAGGAATTGCACAAAGTTTTTTTTAAGACCAAGGTGTCCAGGCCACTTAGAGCACCTGACTAATCCTTGGGATGTGCAAACCTCCCTATCCATACACACCGGATAAAACTACGGGGAGTGGCCCTTTGGGGGAGTGGGAATTGAACTCAAGACCTCCCACTGTTAGAGGTGGGTTCTTAGCCATCACTCCAACTTGCACAAAGTTACTATTTTTTTTTGTTTCCTTATTCAAATGGATGTTTTTGTTTATGGTAAATGACTTTGACATCATACAACTTGATAGGACAATCATTTTCCTCTTGCTAAGAGTATTTCTATCCTCAAAATTTCCAATCATTGAACTATTTCTAATTTATCAAGAATACCAAAAAGTTTTAGTCTCTTACAAGTGCTTGCGTTTAATCTTAAGGTATCTTCTACCTTCATTTGAATATGTCAAACCATCATCAATTAAAAGCAGCACAACAGCAAGAAACTTTTTTAATAAAAATAATTTTGATAATTGTAATGAAAATAATTGTAATTTTCAATAAAAATAAAAAAAAGTTTATGTTCCAAGGGATAATGAAAAAGTTAGAATTTGGGAGCCTGATGGTCTACTGAATCTTTTGGGGGAATTCCCTCTCTTGTTGTCTGATTCGGATAAAATGATATGGACTGGTGATTCCTCGGGTTTGTTCTCAGTTAGAGCATTGGTACAACTGGTGCAAAATCAACTCTCCAATGATGATAGAGTCACTAGATCAGTTTGGGAGAATGCAGCTCCTCCACGGGTCCAAATATTTGTTTGGTGCATTCTCAAAGAAAAGATCTTGATGAAGGTTGAGCTGAAAAGAAGAGGCTTGCTTGGGGATGTGGACAACCTTTTTTGTATCCTTCGTGATTCTTATGCGGAGGATGTTGATCATCTTTTTCTTAAGTGTGATATGGCTAGAGGTCTTTGGTCAAAATTATTTAACTTCTTGGGTATCCCTTGGGTTTTTTCAAACTCGTGTACTCAATCCCTCAGAGCTTAGAATCTTTCGAGACTGACACCTAGACTGAAGTGTGCTTGGCAGTTACTTCCGTCAGTGATCTTTTGGTCTCTTTGGAAAGAAACAAATAAAAGACTTTTTGAAGGAATATCGTCATCAGACAGTGATCTTTTCCAAAAAACCAAATGGAGATGGTATGTGTGGTTGTTGGCGAACACCATTTTTAAAGGCCTTAAAATCAATGATCTTATGTCATCATGGGAGGGTTGCATGAAGTTTCGAAATAGGATTGTTAAGGTGAAGGAGAAGTGGACCCCACCTCAATTGGGTAGTTGGAAATTTAATATAGATGGAGATTCCAAAGGGAATCCAGGTCCAGCAGAGTTTGGTGGAGTGCTTCGAAATTACAAAGGAGAAACTTCCATTATGTTTAATGAAGCGGTGGGTGTCAATAATTCAAATGAGGCTGAAATTCTCAACATTTAACATTAGGAAAGCTCTCTTCATTTGGAAGATTCTTGGTCCAGGCAATTTGATTATTGAAGGGACTCGGCAAATGCCTTCAAATGGGCATCGAGTTTGAGGCGACCACCATGGAGACTAACCAACGTGGTAAGGGAAGTGAGAATCTTGCAAAAGAGATGAGCGTTTCTTTTGCTAAAGTTGGGCGTTTAGCTAATGGAGTGGCGAACTACTTCGCTAATTTAGGAGTTGACAACCTTTGGGCAGGAGTTTTCATTATTTGATTCTCCCTAATGTTTTATGGAGCTTGTTGCTTTTTTTGTTTTCTTTGTGGTCTAATTCTGTTAGACCTTTCTCTGTATTGTTTTTTCTCTTTTAATGAATCTCTTTTGTGACTGCTCAAAAAAAAAAAAAAAAGAATTTGGGAGCCTGATAGCAAAAAAGCTTTTTTTTCAATTAGGTCTTTCTTTTTTCAGATTTTATCACCAGGTGTTGTCCCCTCTCTTAATCCTAGTTTTGGAAGATCAAAGCTCTACCGAGGATTCCAGCTTTCATGTGGACACATGACTTGGATAAGTTTCTAAACATTGATCATCTGAGCAAACAGAATCACTTCTTAGTGAATGCATGATATTTTTATATCCATGATGAAAAATCAGTCAATCATCTTTTCATTCATTGTGATTTCTCAATGAAAGTTTGGTATTACTTCTTTAACCTTTTTGAGGTCTTGTGAGTCATGCTCAAGAATTTGGCAAAACTCATTCATGTTTGGTGTTTTGGTAAGGTTCTGCAAAATGCTGTTTGGTAATTGTCTTTTGCTGCCATTCTTTGGTCCTTACAGAGTGCAAAGAAACCGAGCCTTCAACAATAAGATGTCAATTCCCTTTCAGGCATTTACTAAGCATATGGTTGTATCCTGGGCTTTATCCTCTGGTGAGATTTGTGGTCTTTCTAAGACAGATTTTCCTCAAAATTGGCTTTTCTGTTTGCTTCTTGTGTAAGATGGGTTTTGTTTCTAATTGGGAACTGCCTATAGATAACCTTTTTTAAGCTTAACTTTGATCGTAGTTTTGTCAAGAAAGTCAAAGATGAGGCATTGCTGGGCTCCTTAAAGACTCATCTTCATCAGTGATAGCCTCCGATTTTGAGTCCATTACATGAGCCAGTGCTAATGATTTAGAGGTAAGTCTCTTCTCAGAGGTTACAGACTACTTGATTCTTTGAATATTTCAAATGCAACAGTGGAAGATGATTCAAAAAGCGCAATTGCTTGGTGCTCCTCAACTCACTTTCATTGGAAGTTATTGGTCATGAAATCTAAGATATTTTAGTCTCCAAGAATTTATCAATTAGAAAGATCAATCACTTGACCAATGAACAGGTATATCAACTAGCGAGAACAAGGACTTCTTCTTACATTTTTGTAGTTTATGGTCTCTTTTTTTGTTCCTCACTTCCATTTTTCCTTGCAATTGAAGTTTTTTTTTTTCGTTTCCTTCTCTCTTAAAATAATTATCCCTTAATCTTTCATCTTTTAAAAGAGAAAAAAATATATAGTTCCATTTAATTAGATGTAAACTGCACAGGAGAAAGTTTGGGGAGAAGTGAGGGGTCACTGTTAGTTACAGTAGTAGGAATTTGGGTTATAACTAGTGGAGGATATGGTCTTTTATAGATCAAAAAATGGAAGAGAACAACTCAGAAAGCCAATCCTAGAGAGATGGGATTAGTGGCTATGACAGTGATGATAAATGTAGTGGAGAACTTGTTCAAAAAAAATGTAGTGGAAACTTGCTCTATAAGTAGTGTAGTACAATTGGTGGGATGGGAAATAAATGCAGAAAATGGAGGTGAGAGTCAAATAGGTGAAGTGCTTCACTTTGCAAGATTTTCAATGGTGTTTGTGTAAGTGAATTCGAAAACCAGGACACGAGAAACTAAGTATTTGAAAGGGAAAATAAACTTCGTCTAAAGACAATGTAGTGCCCAGTAAGTATGGTGTAAAAAGCAGCTCTTCCTAGAGTTAGAAAAAAATGATGATCCAATATGGCTTTCCTTAAAAACGGCTAGAGAAGATACTTCCCAAAAGATAAATAAAATAAATAAACAATAAATAGCTTGAGGTAACACTGTATGGTTCAGGAAGGGGGATTAATTTTATTAAAAAAAAATTATTATGGTTCCCCCCTGGTACGGTTTCCTCCTATTTTCTCCCAATCAAAAACATACATAATATGTTTTAGTGACGCATTCGCACTCACTGAAGTTCGAAATTCAGTGCAAAAAGAAAATCAACAAATAGTAGACATAGATGATGGCAAAAACAAGTACACCTTTTTGTCCTTTATCTCAGTGGACTGTATCCATGTCTTAATCTGATCCCTGTACCTCTGCAGCTTCCTGATTTCCTTCTTCAAATCCGCCTCGAATTTCTCTTTCTGGTTCGCATTGTCCGTATCATAAACCTAAGACCCCAAAAACCGAACCGGTTTAACTAAAGAGAACTCAATAATCACAGAAATGAATCGAAAACCCACTGAAAGAAAAGGACTTTTCTGGTTCTGATTTCCAGACCTTGTTCCAGATGCTGTCAAAGACATCAACACCTTCTTGGACCATTTTGAGAACCCGATCGATCTCCCCCTGCAGTTTTCGACTCGCACCCATGGCGAAGTAGAAGAGAATCAAGCATCCAAAAGCACGGGAATTGGGGTTTTAGATTAAGGTTTTGGGGATTGAGACAATAGAACAGAAATGAAGACTCTATTCACTTCTTTTTCGTTCTTCTTCTGCACTGAGAAAAGGCAAACCAAAGGGGGAGAGATGAGGAGAACTGCAGCAGATCGATGTGGAACTGGTGTTTACAACGGAGGGAATTGGTCTCCGGAAAAACCCTTGATTTCGTAAGGAATTACGGATAATCGGGTGGATTCATCTGATCTTGCTCAATCCACGTGGCTTTAAGCATTTATGTCCGAATTTTGTATCCATAAATAAAACTTTCTATAATCCATACTATGAGGGGTACTAATTTAGGGTACTAATTTAAAATAAATTACTTTAAACTTTCAATCCAAACTCTTGAATTGAATAATTAAATGAATTTAAAAAGTAAAATTTGATAAAAGTTTGTATTTTTTATTTAAAAACTTTAAAGGAGAATGATCTTTTATTGAAATTATCAAAATTACATTCATCCTTCATTTACTTAAAAATTTTAAAAAGGCTAAAAGTTCCCTTTTCATATCATAGATGTACTTCAATGGGTTGCCTCCAATTTTAGAAAGTAGGAGACTATGGATTTGAGCTCCTATGATCTAACTTTGATGTCTTTTAGAGGTGGTGGTCTCATCTGTGGAGGTTTTACTAAGACGTTTTCTGAATTTCCCACCTATTTATAAAAAAATAACTAAAAATGTCTACTCCCTCAAACTAATGCAACAAACTTTATTTCCCTACAAAATTTAACTTCCCTTACTCCAAAACAAATTTCATTTTAAAAAAAAAAACATGAATTTGACTGAAGTAGTGAAGAATCTATCACTAATTTCCATAAAAATCAAGAAGGCCAGTGACGCTAAACTTTTCTAATTACATAGATGTTGCTGAACAAGCATGAAGAAGGGAATGACCTCAAATTCAGTAAAAAAAAATCTTTTGAGAAGTAGAATTGTTTGAAAATATTATCACTCATCTTCAATGACAAGATCAAGCTTACATTCATGCATCTTCTTAACAAAGTAAATTAAAAATTCTCTCAACAACTTCATTTCTATTTGCTATTAGAATAAATAATAAAATAAGTTGCCCCATCACTCATGTCTTAATCAAAAGCCATACTTTGAATTGTATTTGGACTACTTTGTCCATTTTATTTTATTTTTTTCCTGTCGTCTCATTTTAATCAAATTAATCATTTTACCTTTCAATTTTATACAGTTTTAGAACTACTCATTTGATAAAATATCTGGCAAAGAAAAATTTTAGCCTTTTCTCATGTACATACATCTCAGTAAAAATTAATCTCCCAATGTGGATTTTTATTTTTTGAGAAAAAAAAAAGGCATATTAGATATAAGTGCAAATCAAATAAGATAAGTGGGTGTACAAGGGAAATGGATCTATGAGATCCACTGTTGGCCCCATAAAGTGAAATCTTTCGCATGTAAGTGTGTTTATGAATAATGGGTTATAAAATTCTTTGCTCTTTCTTTTTCTCAAATCATTTAATTCTCAAGTATTTTCAATTATTAAGATCATGACTTTCTCTTAATCCATTTCTCTCGTTTGTTAATTATATTCACTTAAATATCGAATAATTTGAATAAAAATTTAAGTTGAGAGAGTCATATGCATGGTTATGGAAATGACTGAAAGGTGTTCATTCTCTAAATTTTCTATTTGGGTAGCAATAGATTGGTTTAAGGATTCTTTTTCTTTTTGTCAAAGTTGCCCAATCTTACATGTATATAAAAATCAAATACAACTCACTTATTAAACAAGTTATACCAATTTCTACATGTTGAATATGTAACGCCCCGCCTTTTCTGACATTCAAAGTCTAATTTTTTTTAATAATAATATAATAACACCGGAAGAGGACAGACGACGTTACGACGCGAGTTAAGTTTGGACTTCCAAAGTCCGACACTTAACTGGCCACCTATATGAGCATTGACTAAACCCATGATAACAATCCACACATGGAACTAATCAAGTCATGCAAAATAAACTAGACCAATTGCGGAAATAAACTGAATAAATAGCAAGTACAAGTTTGTAATACCCTGCCCCAGTTTAGGAGTGTTTTAACCTGTTAATTCCTTTTTAACCGGTAAATCTCGAGGTTTACGGTTAGGGCTTCGAGGAAAGCCCAGTCGTGGCCCAATCCGAGCTCGTGAGCTCAGTGATCCAGCCGTTCAGCTGGAGGGGTATTTTGGTAATTTACCGCTTTTAGTTACGATTTTACAAATTATATTGATATGTATATATTATTGGTGAATAATATTCTCCTTAATGAAGGATTTGCATTTCTGATTTTAAAATGAAATTATTTTCAGAAAATGATATTTAAATATTGCTAGTCGAAACCCCGAAAGGGAGTTTTAATTATTTTAAATAATTTCGGAAAAGAGATAAATTTTGAAAATGGTATTTGATATTAGACCATTTTAAGAATGGTCTATTTATTTCATTTTACTTCAAAAGGAGATTTCTAAATTAATTATTTTCACATTTGTTTAATTAAGTAATTTTGAGTAAAATATGATTTTTATTTAAATCAAGGGTTTTTAGTAAGAGATAATTTCTGAAATTTTTATGGTGACCAAAGTTTATAAAACCCAACCCATCTGTAAGGTTGGATCAAGTTCTTAAGGTCTTATATTATTGCTTTTAGTTTTAAAAATCAAATTTTTATAAAATTGGGGCAGGCATATGGTACATGTTTGAGTCCACATGATGGGCAAATGTGTAACCGCTAGGCCTAACTGTTGATCCGGCCCAGTAAGAATGCTTGTGGTTTAGTTTATTTACTTATAAAAAAAAAAATCATTCGCGTTCCGGGCCCACCCTTCGGGTCGGGGCGTGACAGCTTGGTATCAGAGCGTAGGCTCAACTCTAGGACTGTGATGGATTACTACCTATTTAGACTTGCTTTTGCCTTAGTATTATAACTTGTGTGTTTTGCTTTAATAAGATCTTAAAATTGGTTAATGATATTTACAAGTGTAAATAACAGATGTCAGGACCTAACGCAAACCAAGCCAATTTCCGTGGGAGGAGGACTGGTCTTCCACCCCGTAACCTACCTAATGAGGCGATACGAGCGGCGGTTGAAGCATTTCAGCAGATAGCTGAAAACATGCGACGTCCGCCAATCACAACGACAGAGGAGAGAGCCACCTCGGCTCTCAAGGAATTCAAGCGTTTGAACCCGACTAGCTTCTCGGGAACAGAAGAACCCAGCGCTGCGAGGAACTGACTAACTCAGATTAGCCGAATCCTCAACACCCTAGCGATCGCCGACGATTTGCGAGTAACCTTGGCGACTTACCAGCTTGAAGGGAACGCCTACGAATGGTGGGAGACGAAGAGCTTGGTTCGTAATCACGAGCCGATGACTTGGGAGGAGTTCTCTATAGCCTTTTTGCCCCGTTACTTTCCGAAGACGGTGAAGAAAGCGAGGAAGAAAGAGTTCCTCAATATCCAGCAAGGTTCAGACACCGTGGCACAGTATGCCATGCGCTACATCGACTTAATGCAGTTTGTACCGTGCATTGCAGCCAATGAGGAGGAAAAGATCCAGCACTTCGAGAACGGACTTAGACCCTTCCTGCAGCGGCAAGTGGCCGGCTTAGTGTTCAATACTCTGGAGGAGATCACCGAGCGCGCTTCAAAGGTGGAAGCGGTGGACTCCATCAACCGGAGCACTGATAGCTCTCAGAAACCTTCTTCCAACAAGAAGACGAGATTCAACCAGCAGAAGAGGCCCTTCTTCAGGAAGAGCCAACTTAGTGTGGACCAGTCAAGTCGGTCTGACTCTCGGCCAATCGTATGCTACACCTGTAATCAGCTTGGACATACTTCTAAGTTCTGCCAATTCAGAGGAGAGAAGGCGTGCTTTCATTGCCAGCAGACCGGGCACCTGTTTAAGGATTGTCCTTTTTCTGGTAAGACGGCACCTTCGCAAGGCGCCGAAGTTTCCTTCTCTTTGGCGCAACCATCTGTCGGCAGAGGTTCTCAGCAGGCTTAGAGAGGTTCAGTGACACCGAGGAGCGGACCACCTCGGAACGGTCAGGGGAGAGGATAAGGGCGTCCTCAAGGGAGAGTGTACTCGATAGGGACTTAGAAGGAAGAACCGGTGGAGAACACGGTGATGGAAGGTACCCTCAATATTTTCAGTCTTTTGGCTCGAGTGTTGTTTGATACCGGTGCTTCGCATTCCTTTATCTCTACAACTTGTTGTGTTAGATTGGGTTTGAAACCGGTAGAAGTAGTTAACCCGCTAATGGTAGTTTCACCTTTGGGTAAGAAAGCTTTGGCAAACCAAGAGTGTAGATCTCGTGTTTTGAAGATTAGCGGAGTGGAGTTGTCCTATGATTTTCTAGTTCTGGAAATGACGGACTTTGACATCATCTTTGGTATGGATTGGTTGTCTGTTTTTGAGGTCTTGATAGACTGTTCTCAGAGGAGAATTCGTGGGGTCTCCTCAACCGGTGAGAGGTTTATGGAGAAGTTGGTGCCCTATGTAAGGATGAGAGTCACTTTCTCTGGCCTTAGGGCTTATCCTGGTAGTGTGGTGGCAAGCATGGGTTGAGAAGCTGTAGGTGGTGTAGAGTTTGTTACTCCTCGGGTGGTGTGTGAGTTTATGAATGTTTTTCCTGACCAGTTGGCTGGGCTACCTCCACGCCGAGAAATAGAGTTTGTTATAAACCTATAGCCAGGAACATCTCCAATTTCCATGACACCTTATCGGATGGAGCCGACAGAGCAGAGAGAGTTAACTACGCAGGTAGAAGAGCTTTTTAGTTTTGGTTTTTTCCGTCAGAGCAACTCGCCGTGGGGCGCACCCGCTCTCTTTGTGAAAAAGAAGGATGGATCAATGAGGATGTGTATAGATTACCGGCGGCTTAACCAGGTAACTATTGAGAATAAGTATCCGTTACCTAGAATAGACGACCTCTTTGATCTTTTGAGGGGATCGAAGTGTTTTTCGAAAATCGATTTGAGGTCGGGTTACTATCAGTTGCGGATTCGAGAGAAAGACATTCCAAAGACTGCTTTTCGAACGCAGTATGACTTGTACGAGTTTGTTGTGATGCCTTTCGGTTTGACGAACGCGCCAGCCATGTTCATGGATTTGATGAATCGCGTGTTTCGACCGTATCTACGAGAGTTCGTGATAGTCTTCATCGACGATATCTTGATCTTTTCGTCTTCAGAAGAGGAGCATGAGCGTCATCTGCGGATTGTTCTTCAGACTCTTCGGGAGCATCAGCTGTTTGCTAAGCTGAGCAAGTGTGAGTTTTGGTTGACTCAAGTGCAGTTTCTGGGACATGTGGTGTCTCTAGGAGGAATCTCGGTGGATCCAGCGAAGGTAGAGACCGTGAAGACTTGGGAGAGTCCCAAGAGCGTGTTCGAGATCCGGAGCTTTCTGGGATTAGCAGGATATTACCGAAAGTTATCCCGCACTTCTCTCAGATCGCGGTACCGATGACTCGGCTGATAAGGAAGAACGTCAAGTTCGAGTAGAGCGAAGCTTGTGAGAAAGCATTCCAGGAGCTGAAGGAGAAGTTGACGACGTCTCCAGTGTTGGTGATACCCGAGCAAGGACGAGGTTACGATGTTTATTGCGACGCGTTCAAGTTTTGTTTGGGTTGTGTACTGATGCAAGAGGGGAAGGTGGTAGCTTATGGTTCCAGGCAATTGAAGGGACATGAGCAGAACTACCCGACTCATGATTTGGAGTTGGCAGCTGTTTTATTCTCGTTAAAGTTGTGGAGACATTACTTATATGGTGAGAAGTTCAATGTGTTTTCTGATCACCATAGTCTCAAGTATATCTTCACTCAGAAAAACTTGAATATAAGGCAGCGAAGATGGATGGAGTACCTGAGAGATTATGACTTCAGTCTCTCTTATCACCTAGGGAAAGCCAACGTATTGGCCGACGGCTTGAGCCGGAAGTCTCACAGCAACGTGGCGAGAATGACATCCTTACAATGGAAGATGCTCGAAGTTCTGTATGAGTACGATCTGGAGCTGATCGAAGGAAGCGGGTCAGCAAGAATCCATAGTTTGGTTCTGCAACCCGAGGTAGTTGGATTGGTGTTGGAAGGACAACAGAGCGACCCAGAAGACCCAGAAGCGAAGGAGTTGGCAACTCAGCTTTCAGGAGGAGCGACTCTAGAGGACTGGAATATCAAGGCGGACGAAAGTCTGACTTTCAAAGACAGACTGTTTGTACCAAAGACGGACGAGTGAAGGAGAAAGGTGCTTGATCACTTTCATCGATCTCTCTTTGCGGTGCATCCCGGTGGTACGAAGATCTATCGTGACTTGCAGCGACTTTTCTGGTGGAAAGGTATAAAGCGCGAGGTAGCAGACTTTGTGTCCAAGTGCCTAACTTGTCAACAAGTGAAGGCGGAGCATCAACGACCTGGCGGAAAGATGCAACCTTTGGAAGTGGCTAAATGGAAGTGGGAGCATATCACGATGGATTTTATAAGTGGTTTTCCTAAGTCTCCTAAGAAGAACGACGCTATTTGGGTAATAGTCGATCGATTGACGAAGCCAGCTCACTTTCTGCCGATCAAGAAGACGGATTCTTTGGCTACCTTAAGCAGATTGTATTTGAAGGAGATAGTCACATTGCATGGAGTACCTGTATCCATTGTATCTGATAGAGACTCGACGTTCGTGTCAAGGTTTTGGCAAGGATTGCAAGAAGAGTTGGGGATTAAGCTGTGCTTCAACACTGTTTTTCACCCTCAGACGGATGGTTAGTCAGAGAGAACCATTCAAACCTTAGAGGATATGCTAAGAGCTTGTGTGATGGATATGCAGGGAAGTTGGGAAGATCACTTACCTTTGATCGAGTTTCTCTACAACAACAGTTATCACTCCAGTGTGCAGATGGCACCCTACGAGGCTCTGTATGGCAGACCTTGCAGGTCACCTCTTTGTTGGACAGAAGTAGGAGACAAAGCGCTGCTAGGACCTGATCTAGTGCGTGAGACATCAAAACAAGTTGAAGTGATCAGACAGCGTCTCAAGACAGCCCAGAGCAGACAAAAGAGTTATGTTGACAAAAGACGACGACCTTTGGACTTTGCAGTTGGCGACCGAGTTTTCTTACGTGTGCCACCACGTCATTGAGTGCAGCGGTTCGGGCGCAAGGGAAAACTATCACCTCGATACGTTGGACCTTTTGAGATCTTAAAGAGGATAGGTGAAGTGGCCTATCAGTTAGATCTTCCTCAGGCTTTGTAGAGAACACATAGTACGTTCCACGTGTCTATATTAAGAAAGTACGAGCCTGACCTGTTGCATGTGATCAATTTTGAAGATATCGTAGTGTCAGAGGACTTAACTTTTGAAAAAGCACCAGTCAAGAATCTAGAGCGTCAGACTCAAGAACTCAGGAGGAAGTCTATACCTCTAGTGCGAGTACTGTGGTAACATCGCGACGTGCAACATGAGACGTGAGAACCAGAATCGACGATGCAGAAGCTGTACCCTGGCTTGTTCATAGGCCAAGAAGGTAGAGTTTGTTTTAAATTTTGGGACGAAATTTTCTTTTAGGGGGGTAGGATGTAATACCCTGCCCCAGTTTAGGCGTGTTTTAGCCTATTAATTCCTGTTTAACCGGTAAATCTCGAGGTTTACGATTAGGGCTTCGAGGAAAGCCCAGTCGTGGCCCAATCCGAGCTCGTGAGCTCAGTGATCCAGCCGTTCAGCTGGAGGGGTATTTTGGTAATTTATCGCTTTTAGTTACGATTTTACAAATTATATCGATATGTATATATTATTGGTGAATAATATTCTCCTTAATGAAGGATTTTTATTTCTGATTTTAAAATGAAATTATTTTCAGAAAATGATATTTAAATATAGCCCGTCGAAACCCCGAAAGGGAGTTTTAATTATTTTAAATAATTTCGGAAAAGAGATAAATTTTGAAAATGGTATTTAATGTTAGACCATTTTAAGAATGGTCTATTTATTTCATTTTACTTCAAAAAGAGATTTCTAAATTAGTTATTTTCACATTTGTTTAATTAAGTAATTATGAGTAAAATATGATTTTTATTTAAATCAAGGGTTTTTAGTAAGAGATAATTTCTGAAATTTTTATGATGACCAAGGTTTACAAAACCCAACCCATCTGTAAGGTTGGATCAAGTTTTTGAGGTCTTAAATTATTGTTTTTAGTTTTAAAAATCAATTTTTTATAAAATTGGGACAGGCATATGGTACATGTTTGAGTCCACATGATGGGCAAATGTGTAACCGCTGGGCCTAACTATTGATCCGGCCCATTAAGAATGCTTGTGGTTTAGTTTACTTACTTATCAAAAAAAAAAATCAGTCGCGTTCCGAGCCCACCCTTCGGGTCGGGGCGTGACAAAGTCTCCAATTAAAACTAGTTAATCCAAATATCCATTATCAAACTATAAACAAACCATAGAAAGTTATTAACTATTACATGTCCATAAATTGTAATTCAAATGACAGTAAAATATAAATCATTCAACACTCAAGCGCTTAAGCTTGGCTCCCCTCCTGGTCCTCGACCTTCTTTTTCCCTTTTCATTTTCCTGCATTATCCTCTAAGGATAGAATTAGGGCATTAGATCAACGCGCTCAGTAGGTTTTCCGATCAAGGCTACCACATGGTTAGTATATAAAACATGCATATATCATAGTATATGATCAACAAAACATCTGAAATCAATCCTATGTATGTAAGTGCAAATGTAATGAGTCTCACCTATCACAAGTATACATAGCTATCACTTGATGAGATTCTCACGTCAAGGTAATCCAGAGTACTCCACATTTCCTCTGTATAGAACTCTCATGTCAAGGTAATCCAGAGTACTCCTCATTTCCTCTGGATAGGACTCTCATCAAATCTTGATTAAACCAAGGGGTCACTTGATGCCAACCAATGCATCCCTTGGCACTCCCAACGTTGGAGCTTTGGGTTTCCATATGAGATGGAAACCCTCCAAATTCCCCATGAGATTTTTATCTCATTTTATTAACCTTATGCATGGGAAACACTCCATGCCATCAACGTGTTTGGTGGTGTTTGAGACCAAGACAACTCCTTCATCTCCCATTTGACTCAATGTAAATACAATGTCCCTTTGGTTTCCAACTCAACTCACCCAACTCATTAGCCCAACTCACCACACATAATGTCATTCATTTAATGCACTTGAATCAACTCCATTATTTGATTTAATTCCAACTCACTTCAGTCCCAACTCAACCTGATTTAACTCATATTTGATCTCACTTGAGAGTCCACACGGTCAACCATGGTCCACATGGTCAATTCGACCCATTGGGTCCCCATTTAGCCCATGGATCCAATTTGACGCCATGACCCATTTATGGGTGGTTTAGCCCTTTGCATGTGGTTTACACACTTGTATAAAGCCTACCCATTTATCATTCATCTCATTTTCAATCAATTTAGCTTAACCATAATAAATTTGAGCTTACCCAATGGTCAAATAAGTCCACCATGACCCATTGGGTCCTTTGACCTAATTAATCATTTTGACCCAATTTGATGTACATTACCCCTTTACTTAAACTTGATCCTTATAATATGTTCATAGGATCTTAATTTGAACAATCGGCCCCACCATTTTCTCATTTATAATCACATCTATTAAATTTACCATTCCAGTGGCATTTTTGTAAATATTCATATCATTGAGAAATTGGAGTGTTACAGAATATATCGTGTTTTGGACATGGGTTAAACTTGAGTAAAATATACTATTCACGAGTTAGTTAAGTTAGGTCAACTCTGATTGTATTCTTTTGTATTAGTGACGTATGCATGTTATTCGTTTATTAAAAAGGTTTTGACTTGAATATCACATGGGTCGAAAATCTTGTCTTACATCTTGTTTTTTAGTTGATTTTTGGCCTTCATAATGCATTTAACTATATGGCTTATCATTTTCTTAACTTATCATAATTGAAGTCATTTATCTATCAATTTAAAGTTGAAATTTGCATTTAACTTTTACATATTTCTAACTTTTTTAAAGTTGACCGACGTCTATCTACTCAGTCTAACAATAATGCATCAAACCTTTATGATATCTAATAGGAGGTTAGTGTATACATGGATGACAATGATGTTAGATAGATAGATATATATATATATATATATATATATATATATATATATATAAACAAAATTGAAAAGTTTATTACTTAAATCATATGTTTTTAATAAAATTTAGTTTAAAATTTAATTTGAGTCAAAGTATATTTTACGTAAACTTGCTTAGTTTCCTCATTCAAAATTTAATTGAGTTAGAAATTCCCAAATGAGAGCGAGTTTTCAAGTTGACAAAAAAGTAAAAACAATCTAAATAGGTGTAACTCAACTGTTTAACCTCTCTCTTAGAAAGTGAAAAGTGTCAAGTTCGAACTTCTATAGTTTAATCTGGTGTATCCTAAGGATAGTATGTATCACCTGTAGAAGTTTTACAGTGAATTTCTCACAATTTTCTACACATAAATTAAAAAAAAAAACAGTGAAGAGATAAAATTCCCATCCACTTGAATCCTTTCTTTCCACGTTAAACACCCGTACTATTTTCACAAGTAGACAATAAAACACTACTTTTCAGGAATGACTGTGGATGAGAAATGATTGTAAAGTGGCACCACACTGCCATTACTTTGCATGTAAGCAAAATTTACACTGTAATCTCCATTGGAATGAGTTTTTATGCAGGAACAATGTAGTGGTAAATTCATATTCTCTACTGTTGATATCTGATGGGTTAATGAGCTCTTTCATGCACAAAAGACTACATAGAATAGATATTTTGATCAAAAATTAGTTTTATAAAAACTAGTTGAGCATTGCAATGAAATTCTGACAAAACAACTCATTACTTACTCATATCAATCAATTTGTAATTTTTCTTTTTATGAATTATAATAGGTGAAATTAATCTCCACATGGATATAAAGCCACTCGCATATTCCGTATATCAGATAAGTTTGAAAAGAATTGAATTCAAGAACTTTGAATTATTCTCAAAAAGTCAGGAAATGTTTAAAGTTAAATCTTCAATATACATCTAATCTAAAAATATCTAAATTAAATTCAGTGTTAAGATGCTAATTCAAAACTATCGGTCAAACATTTGATCATATTATGCTGTAAACTTCACTTCTCATCATGGCAAAATTTCTAGGTAGAAAGTAAAAACAGTTCTTTTCAACACCTAGCACATAATGTTGGGATTAATTTAACTACTGTATTAAATTTATATTTATTTATTTTGAAAATAGAAAATTAAAGTGATTAAAATTTATGAAGTTTCTGTGAGACCTGTTCGAATGACTGAAATCTTGTGTGTGACTATGAATTTCAAGCTTGAGAGAGCAAGAGTATCTGAAAGGCGGGAAGTAGTTATTTTGAGCTATTTTTTTTTTAATAGTAATAAAGAGATTTCATTAAGAAAAGGAAATAAGTATAAAAGATAAGAAGGGTCTAACAGAATTAGATCCAAGATCAAAGAGAACCAGAAAATATAATAGGAAAAGAGAATAAGCCACCCCATACATAAGCTGCAAAAAGAACATATAACGCTCATAAAAGGAAAAGGCCGGAAAACTGGTCCAAAAATCCAAGTTAGGCAAAATAATCTGCCACGCCATTTGCTTCATGCCTGATCTGATTAAAGGTTATTTTGAGTTATTGAAGAAAACTATTTCAATATTATTGATATAGAACTCACTTTGAAAAATTAGATATTAAAAGAAAGGTGTCTCAAGTGTTATATAAAGTCTTTGATTTTTCAATCCAAGCAATGTAAGCCTTTTGTCAACTTCACAGCCTCTCTCACGTGCAACCGCTGCATGTGAAAGCTACTCTGATACTACGAAGAAAACCATATTACCATTCTAGAAATATAACTCTAAAAAATTAGTCATTGAAAAAATGGTGCCTTAAATATTATATAGTCATTTATTTTTCAGTTCGAAATGGGTAATTTTGTCAACTTTACACCATAACTAATCTTAAAAAATTTTCTTAGACACTCCCAAACCTTCACAGTGCTCAATCATCTTTGTAGACAAAAATACTACTACTCATTAGTCACTAAATCCACGGCAAAATTCTTCATTCAACATAGGAGATCACAGCCTAGCCTTCATCTCTCCAACCACATTTCACTTTCATTTCTTTGTGAATCCTTGAATGGCCATACTCCCCATACCACAATGCAAGGTATTCCATCTCTTCCTCAACATTTATTTCCTTTTCCTCGTCTCTATCTTCCTCATAACTCGTATCCATTCACCCACTCTTCACCTCCTCAACCAATGTAAAAGACCCATATCTGAACAGCCTAAAACAATCCCACCTCAACCTCTCCATGACTCCAAATATGGATGCAATGACTCCAAACATGGATGCAATGACCTACAAAGGTACAGAGACATCGAAGCGAAGTGCGCATTCGTGAGATGTGAAACTCAATGCAAATCCAAAGGATACATAGACTATCTCCATCTCTTCTATTGTACATTGGGACACTATCCAATTCTGGGTTACATTATACTAGTCTTGTGGTTTCTTGTGCTTTTTTATCTTCTAGGAAACACAGCATCATACTACTTCTGCTCTTCTTTGGAAAGCTTGTCTACACTCCTCAAACTTTCACCTACCATAGCTGGAGTCACCCTTCTAGCTCTAGGCAATGGAGCACCAGATGTCTTCGCTAGCATCGTGTCGTTCACGGGACCTGATGCCGGTGATATGGGCATCAACAGCATCTTAGGTGGAGGCTTCTTTGTTTCTACTGTTGTAATTGGAATCATAAGCATTTTGGTCAGTGACCGTCGGATTTCTTTGGACAAGTCAAGGTTCGTAATAGATCTCTGCTTCTATCTTTTAACTCTGTCTTGCCTACTTGTGATATTGATTGTTGGGAGGATCAATTCATGGGGTGCAATGGGTTTTGCTTCACTGTACATCTTATGTCTTTTCGTCGTGTCTTCGACACATTTCTGTAGGAGGAAAGAATGAAAGATGGAATGGGGACTCCCACTATTAATCCTGAATTGCCAATCAGCAGAGGAATGTCACCATTTGAATCCACAGAATTCCACGATTTGGCTGCACCTCTTTTCGATGGTATTGTTGAGGAAGACCCTCCTTCAGTGGTCAAAGAAGCTCAACACAATGATTTCCAAATGTCTAAAACAAGATGCTTTGGCCTCAATTTATTGGTTTCGTACTACTCTGTTCGGATCCTTTATGTTCTAGAGCTTCCCCTGTACCTGTCAAGAAGAATGACAATTCCTGTTGTCAGTGAAGAAGGTTGGTCTAAGCCATTTGCAGTGATTTCAGTCACCTTGGCACCAGTTCTCGTTACAGTTCTTTGGAATTCTCAAGAAGGGGATATGGGTACCACAACAAGTCTCATAATCTACACATCCAGTGGACTGGTTGGCATTTGTTCAGGAATTCTTGCATTTCTGACTACAAACAAGTGTAGCCCACCAAAAAGATTTCTGTTCCCTTGGCTTGCAGGAGGGTTTCTGATGAGTGTAGCTCGGAGTTACATTACAGCTCAGGAATTGGTTGCACTGCTAATTTCTCTTGGAAACATTATTGGAATAAGCCTTCAGTTCTTGGAGTGACTGTCCTTGCATGGGGAAATTCAATTGGAGACTTGATAGCTGATGTTTCACTGGCTATAAATGGTGGACCAGATGGGACCCAAACCGCAATCTCCAGCTGCTATGCTGGGCCCATATTTGAGACAGTGGTGGGGTTGGGCCTGTCTCTTGTTTTATCAACTTGGCATGTGTACCCATCTTCTTATGTGGTTCCCACAGATCAGTCTAGTTTGCAGACACGGGGGTTTTTGATGGGTGGTTTGCTTTGGGCCCTTCTGATCTTGTCCAAGAAAGATATGAGGCTTGATAGGGTTCTTGGCGGAGGGCTGTTGGCTATATATTTGTGTTTTCTAACTGTGAGGCTTGTTTGCATATTTGGGTTGATTTGATTTCATGGATCCTTTGGTAGGACATGTAGCACTCTGTCTATGCAGGAATTGTACCTCTTTGATTCATGCAATTCCCTAAATGATATTGAGATGATTCCCTTAGTGAGTTTTAAGCTTACTGACAAGGGCATGGATGCTAGGCCGAACTTGCTTACTGTATCAAGCTAATGTAATTAATAGTAGAAATGGAAGTACAAGAATTTCATGCTGATTTATTCAGCATTTAAATAGAACATTGCATTCTAGTAATAGTTAATTGCTAATTGCATTTTATTGAGGACAGGGGTCCAACGTTTTTCAGCTGATATCTCGTTGATATTGAGCGATATTTTCTCTCTCTTTTTTTTTTTACAAATCTCGGCGGTATTGGCTGATATCGGTGGGATCTAGGTCATATCGACCGAGATATCTCGACTGTAAAAAAACCCAAGATATCTTTGTCGATATGAGATATTCCGGGCATTTTTTAGCCCCTGAATTTGAGGATGAGAGAGCAAGGCCAAAGTCAACAAACGCCCGTTGAACCTACCCAATTGTGCAGGAGAAAAAACAAGTATATGGCCAACAGCCCTCCACCCAAAACCCTATCCAGTCTCATATCTTTCTTGGGCAAGAACAAACAAGGGCCCAAACCAAGCCACCCAACAAAAACCCTATTGTCTGGAAAAGAGATTGATCCAGGGGTCCAAAATTCGTTTTTATCGAGATATTGGTGTCTCGGCCGATATCTCTCTCCTAATTTTTTTTTTTTTAAATTTCAGTGTGTATCGGCCGATATTGACTAATTCGGCTGATACGCACCGTATTGACTGAGATTTATACCCCTGGATTAATCTCTAAGAAGATGGGTAAACCTGCCAAGATGAAAAAATAAGAGACAGGCTCAAGCCCATCAATGTTGCCGATATTGACTAGTTTGGCCGATACGCACCGTATTGACCAAGATTTATACCCCTGGATTGATCTCTAGGAAGATGGGTACACCTGCCAAGATGAAAAAACAAGAGACAGGCCCAAGCCCATCAATGTATTGAAGTTTTTTTTTTTCAAAATTCAGAGTTTTCTTTAAAGAGGAATCAAAGCCAAATCATAATTTAAATTTACAGGTAATTTTTTTCTACAAAAAATTAAAAATTCACTCTGTTTGAATTTTTTTGTCCCACATTAAAATTGGCAGAGAAATTGGACTAAGAGGTGGAATCTTTGAATACCCTCTTAAAGTTTTAATCCATGGATCTCTTCAAATTTTCTATACTTGGAGAGCCCTACCCTTGTTTAGTACTAGAGAAGGAAAAATAATAATATTATATAATAATAGCAATAATAAAAGCACAAATTTTAAAATCTTTTTTATAAATTAGTATGTATATTTATAATTTCATTTTCATTACATACAAAAACCAAAATACATATTATCCAATACATGTGGATGGTGCCCCTTATACATCTAAGTTCGCAGCCGTTGGATGTGGATAATATTCATGATACTTTGAGGACCTCATAAATTATATTTAATGTGGAAGGGAATAAACGTCCACATAAATGTATGCCAATGAGCTCCAATTGAGCTGTATTATTGTGGCAGTTCAGCTAATTTTCTATGCTACTTGGCAAAATCTTAATGGACGTATATATAGTTGGATGTGATCAACATTTTAATTTGATAATGTATTCGTTATAATAGTTGCCCAAAATTAAAGAACTTTAAAGGTTAAATTAAAATTTTAGCTATTATTATTGCAATGATAACTGCAACCGATGAACTCTTCGTATGAAGTAGGATTAGTGAAATACTCTAGGTCAAAAAAATTTGACGCAACTCGTAGCAAATTTACCGAGGTGAGTCTTCAATCCAAATAGTTCAGAAAATAAAGTACAACTTAGAATGAGTTTAATTAGGATTGCAACTCGGGTTAGTCGGGTGAGGTTCCTTAAAACCCAACCCGAATTCTAATCTGAATTCTGATGCAACCCGCATTTTGAACCCATTTTAGTCGGGTCGGGTCGGGTCAACTTGTAAAATCCTCAACCTGACTCCGACCCGAAGTCCATACGGGTTTTTATCTTCTCAACACGACCCGACCCCTTGGCCCAAAAATTTCGACCCGACCCACGTGATTTCTCAAGTCAGATCATGCGCGTCGGGTCAAAATCCGACCCGAGTTGAAGCCCTAAGTTTAATCATGTTAATCCTAGGCATTTTAAGAACCTAATTCAACTAAAGCCTAAATTTAGAGCAAGGTTGTTATAAGTCAAATGGCCTGCCATATCTACTATATATTTTTACATTACATAAATATTTTAAATAATCTATTATATATAATTTTAATGCTTAATTTAAATAATTTAACACTCTAAACATTCAACTCTGAACTCAGTGTAATCCTTAACATAAATTGAATTAAACCTACCACTCTTCAGCCACATCTCTAAATAAAACTTAAAATTAAGCATTTGTTCGTGTGTACATGCATTCGTTATATTTAAAAAAAATAATCAATTAATAATTTTGAAATAATAGTTGAAAAGCTCAAGAAAATAATATTTGAAATTTTATTTATTCTGTTCCAATGATTATGATATTAGGGCCCTAATTAAAGGGACTCATGGCCCAATTAAGTCCACCGTACTTACACCCCCATATCATATACAATATATAATTATTTTCATGTGATTCACATCTGCATATAAAATCTAAAATGATTTGCATTTCAAATTTGAAAATAGACATAAATTAAATACTCAACAAATATAATCCCTTACGTTGACTCATTTATCTTTATTATCGAAACCTAACTTCTTAGCGATCCAATCTTTCACTCATTTCATTGAATGGTAAGGATCATGGTTTAAATATCGGCCGATATCTGATATATATCGCCAATAAATTTTAGGTAAAAAATAAATAGGAGAGAAAAATTTCTCCATTAAGATATCGTCCGATACCGAGATTATTTTCTTTGGTAAGGATTATTCTACGTGCACATATTTCTTATGCAAAGTCTAACATGTTATTAGTGACTCGTGAGCTCTCATGACTCCATTTGATTCTTTTAATATAATTATTTTTTTATATATTAATCTTATTGAATTAAAGAATTTATGGTGCAAATGACTATGTCTAGTGACTCAAGTTAAATTAAATGAGTTTTATTATTTTATAAAATAAATAATGTATAATTATGATAAAATTTATGAATAAATTATTTTATAAAATATTTAAAGTAAGAAAAAAATTAAAAAGAATATTTGTTTAATAACTTAATACTTCCTCTATCCCATTTTAGTTGTCTCATTTTAAATACGCTGGGCATATAGACACCGCATAATCCTGTCACCAGACACCGATTTTGTGATTTTAAGTGGAAATTACCATGCTGCCCTTCCGCGCAGAATCGATCGATCGAATGTGCAGTGTACTTTTTGCATCGATCGATCGATTACACGAGCGGAAGAAAACGATCGCAAAAATGTGAAATTGATTCTGTCTATGAATCGATCGATTCATAGCATGCTATCAATCGATCGATTCATAGTGTGCTATCAATCGATCGATTCATAGTGTGCTATCAATCGATCGACAGAATACAGTAATTAAAAAAAAAATTAAAATTTTAAAGTTGTTTTTTAACCACTGTATATTTTTAAAATTTCTCAAATTGAATATCCGGACTAATTACGATAACCTGATAAAAATACTTTAAGACTTTAAGGTCTTTTGGCACTCCTAAATATTTAAAACAGAGTGTTTTACAAATAAGGATATCCCTAGGGTGTGCCGAAAACACATTTAGGAGGGAAGTCTTAAAGTATTTTTATCAGGTTATCGTAATTAGTCCGAATATTTAATTTGAGAAATTTTGAAAATACACAGTGCTTAAAAAATAATGTTAAAGTTTTATCTTTCCTTTAAAACTTTAACATTATTTTTTAAGCACTGTGTATTTTTAAAATTTCTCAAATTAAATATCTGGACTAACTACGATAACCTGATAAAAATACTTTTAGACTTCAAGGTCTTTTGACACTCCCAAATGTTTAAAACAGAGTGTTTTACAAATAAGGGTATCCCTAGGGTGTGCCGAAAACACATTTAGGAGTGTCAAAAGACCTTGAAATCTTAAAGTATTTTTATCAAGTTATCGTAATTAGTCCGGATATTTAATTTGAGAAATTTTGAAAATACACAGTGCTTAAAAAATAATGCTTAAAAAAATTTTAAGCATTATTTTTTAAGCACTGTGTATTTTCAAAATTTCTCAAATTAAATATCCGGACTAATTACGATAACTTGAAAAAAATACTTTAAGATTTCAAGGTCTTTTGACACTCCTAAATGTGTTTTCGGCACACCCTAGGGATACCCTTATTTGTAAAACATTCTATTTTAAACATTTGAGAGTGTGAAAAGACCTTAAAGTGTTAAAGTATTTTTATCAAGTTATCGTAATTAATCCGGATATTCAATTTGAGAAATTTTGAAAATATACAGTGGTTAAAAAACAACTTTAAAATTTTAATTTTTTTTTTTAATCAGTGTATTCTCGATTGATTGATAGCATGCTATCAATCAATCGACATAATCAATTTCACATTTCTTCGATCATTTTCTTCCGCTCGTGTAATCAATCAATAAATGCGAAAAGTGCACTGCACATTCGATCGATCGATTCTGCACGGAAGGACAGCATGGTAATTTCCAATTAAAATCACAAAATCGATGTCTGGTGATGAGATTCTGTGGTGTCTATATGGCCAGTCTTTAAATATTTATATTTTTTAAAAAACTCTCTTTATAAAACTAGCACCCCACGTGATCTCATTTATTTTTAATATACTTTGTAGTACACTAATATATATATGAGACAACCATTTTGATACCATTCCAAAATTGGATAACTAATTTGGGAGAAAGTATATTATTAAAAACAAAGTGAGTCAGAAGGTTCTTCTAACTCAGTCATGTCCTATTTGAGTTTTCGTTCTAATATTGGCTGGAATGGGAAACGCGAGCAAACTCCTTCATCTCTTCGGCCCCAGCATTGCATTTTCCGCGTTTCGCTTTGCTGGAAATCTTACTACGGATTCTTTCTCTTTCTCCATTTTGGATATTCGGATTCTCTTTCTCCATTTTGGATATTCGGATTCCCGGTCGTTCTCCCTTTTCTGACGAATTTCGACGATTTCACTTCCTTCAGAACATCGAGATAGGAGTGCTGTGTTTCACATTTTTTTCCTGGAAAGTTCATCTTTCATCTTGCGGTTGGAATCAACTGCAGAGACTCAGGTTTCTGGAAGTTCTGTTGATTTTCGGTTCGGTCTCATAAATTAGGGTTTTAAGGCTTGGATTGGAAGATCGGACTCTTTTTATAGTTCTATCTCAAGAAAGTTCTCGATTTTCTTCCAATCTACTTTGCGAAAGGAGCAAGTAATTGAGCTGAATTCGTTATCTTGGCAAATCACAGCTGGTATTTAAAAGTTCTGCTTTAATCATTGACTTCATTTCCTTGAAGAAAAGCTTCGATCTTTGGCAGATTGCGGGGAAAGCCAGTGACAAAACCCTAGAAATAAATCTTCTTTGAATGAAAAAGCTCTTGCGGCATTGAAATAGAACTGCTGGTATTGGATTTATACTGATCCCATGAAGAAAAGCTTCGATCTTTGAAATATTGGTTTTCCAGAAGCTTGAGATTGCTGACTTCGGATATCTGAGGTAAAGATTCGATCTTTTTGAAGGCAAATGCTCAATAAATGAATCCTCTTTGAATGAGAGATTGCTAGCGGAATTCGAAGAACACTGGTAGTATATTGGATATAAACTGATTTGAGTGATTTGAAATTTTAGATTCTTGACATGGGAAAAGGAGGAGGCCGTGTGCCAAGCAAGAAACGGATGCCAGTAGTTTCTTCAGATGATCCTCCTCATGCTGCAGGGGATGCACCAATCCCAATTGAGAACAATAGTATCAGTGCTGACGATGTAGTTGCTGCCAATGAAGATGCATCCACATTACCAATTACAAATTTGAAGATTTTTATTGTGTTCTATTTGATGTATGGGCATGTGGAAGGGTTGGCTAGAAGGATGAAGAGAGGAGTGGATGGGATAGCGGGTGTGGAAGGAGTTCTGTTCCGTGTCCCAGAGACGCTTCCAGTGGAGGTCTTGGAGCAGATGAAGGCACCTCCAAAAAGCGAGGATATCCCACCGATATCTGCAGCAGAGTTGGCAGAGGCTGATGGAGTGCTGTTTGGATTTCCAACTAGGTATGGATGCATGGCTGCACAGACGAAGGCTTTCTTTGATTCAGCGGGGAAGTTGTGGCAGGAGCAGAAGCTTGTAGGGAAGCCAGCTGGGTTCTTTGTTAGCACTGGTACACAAGGGGGTGGGCAAGAAACCACTGCGTAAGTCTGCTCATCTGATGTGCATTTAAAACATTTGCATTGCATTGATCTGCCCTTAATGTTTATTGCTGTGAAATATCATTGATCTGCTAAATTTCTCATTTTGTTATTTTCCTTCAAAGTACTCTTTTTGTTGCCTTTGAGGATATACAAGTTTGGAAGTTCAGTAGCAGCAGAATCATTTGAAAATTAAATTTTACGTGGGTAGCATAAATGACACTAGTTCTTACTTGTTAATTGCAGTTTGGTAGGGTATGGTTTTACAAATTTCTCATATTAAAGTATGTAGAGTTGCATGTGTTTTTGTTCTTTCATGATCGGTGAACTGAACAAGTCTAGAGAGAGGAGAAAGAGATCACTTTCAACCATGTTTTTTCAAGTCCTTTCTGGTGTTCCCTTCTAATACCTTAATCTATCAACAACCCAGTACTCTGTATAGGGCATGTGTCCAGTCTTGTTATATGTCAAAACTACCCCAAGTGGCAGTCCTCCATTTTCTTCTATTAGAGCTATCCATACATTTCCCTTTATGCAGTTATTCCTAATTTTCCTTGGCATACTTTATATGGGTTGCTCTTAGTTCAAAATGGTTGTGAAGCATAAGATATCAACTGGACTACTATTACTGTCTTTAAGTCATCCAGATGGCTCTGGTTGGATATTTACTGGTGGATTGATAACCAAGCAGATGGTTACCAATACTGCATCTTGTGTTAGTGTGCATTTTCAAACTTGTGAGAAATGGTTCTTGAGTTGGCAAAATATGCAAAGGCTCAGGTTGAATGGCTGAATGGATTGGCAATACAATTAGTCTGGCTCTTGTATTGTGGGGTCAACTTCTCTCCAATCAAGCCCATGCATCTGGATAGAATCTCTCTTTTTCCTTTTTTAATTTTGAGAGAGAGAGAGAGAGAGAGAGAGAGAGAGAGAGAGAGAGAGAGAGATTAAAATGGCTTATTTAAGGTGCATATTACTTAGCAACTAGACAATTGATGAATTGAATGAAGAAAAACAGCTAATGCTCTCTCTCTCTCTCTCATCATCCTTCTTTTTGAATGGTAATGTAACTCAAATTGAACCTCTAAAAAATAAAAATGTGATCCAAGCTTATTCTTATGGCTGCAATTTTGAGCAATTGCCAACTATGCTCTGGTTCTTGTCAACCATTTTTCTGAGCCTGACTATTAGAAGACTGCAATTGTTTGATGGTGGAGAGTTTGTATAAAAAACATGGGTTCCACTAAATAATTAATTCTTAATGAAATGAGCTCTTCCTGCATTGAATACTTTGCCAAGAGAGAGGCCTCTGATTTGGCTAAGCTTTTTTTAACACGTGCTTTGAATTATCTTTTGTTGGCTGAAGTTTGGCAATCGGATGTATGGCTCTCTACAGTCTACGCCTTCTCCATTAGACCTCTTGTTTCAGTGTCGCATATGTGCATGACCTGGAAAGTATTCACATACTTATACCCATGATCAATGAAGCACCGATACGGGTACGCGTATCGGATACGACACGTATCCGATACGGGGACACGACAAATTTTTAAAAACTAGGATACGGGTACGGCAGGATACGCCGAATTAAAAAATTATATAATATATATATATAATAATAATAAATTCAAGCATTTACAAAAAAAATCATAAATTCTACTTTTAGATAAAAAGAGTCAACATTTCAACAAAATATAAGTTACTCACAAAATACATGTTTAAACTTATTACAAAATCTGATGGAAAATTTCAATCTCTTCATTTCCTTCACCGGCATCAGTAAAAACAACTGCCTCCATATCTGGTTCATCAAGAGACAAACTTGTAACCTCTAGAATTCCAGCTCCATCAAATGGATCCCACTGATCTCCTCCAATGTTCCACATCCTAGTTGGTCCTTTGACATAGCCTTCATTCTTCCTTGACAAAAGACGAAGATTTGTATGTATGAACACCAAATCTTCAGCTCTCTTAGGATGTATCTTGTTTCTTTTCATGGAGTGGATGAATGAGTAAGTGCTCCAATTCCTCTCACAACACGATGATGAACATGGTTGTACAAGAAGCTTAAGAGCTATCGTTTGCAGTCTTGGTATAGAAGATCCATAGGTCACCCACCATGTTTTTGGATCCAAGTCCCATCTATCTTGTAAACAATCAAAGGACCCAAATACATCAGTAGCTCCTGAAAACCTTGCATATTCTGTCAGAACAGCTTTCCTCTCATTCACATCAGGGAAATACCTCCTCAAACATTTGTTTCTCTCATCAGATATCTCTGGATCCTTATGTGGTACAACCCTATTCGGAGCTTGAGCAAGCCATTCACTACTATAATACCTATAGGTTAGAAAAGCATAACATTAGTTTGTAAAACATGAAGTTCAAAATCTAAAAAAATAATCGAAATAGATAAATTACCTTGGATTCAAAGAATGAGCCATGCAATATAGTGGTGTGCAACTTTTAGTCTATCGATCAATGAGTACATCATACACCACACCATAAAAAGTAGATTGCTCATCTAGCTCCTTCAACTCATGGCCATATATCGCCGCCTTCACTTGCTCTATCATTGAATCCCACATATCATAAACCAAATGAAGGGTCGGCTTATCCGTGTCGCACAACCGGAGCATCTCATAGATTGGGCGTGTAAAAGAAAGAATATAGTCAACCTTGTCCCACCATACATCATTTAAAATCATCTCTTTCACAGCTTGAGCCTTTCCAACATCATCCTCTCCGTAGGCACTCCATTTCTCACAAATAACCATCTCTTGAAAGCCACGCTTGAGAAGCTTCGATCTCTTCAACATCACAATGGTGGAAACAAATCGTGTCTCGGCCACAACAAGCAATTTCAGTGGTACAATGGAATTAAAAATAGCCAATCTCATAGAATGATTCATAATGAAGTTGCGAATAAAACATGTATCATCTGAAACTTCAGTAATCCAATGGCATTCAGCAAAAACATTCTCATTTCTCTCTGTATTTTTTGCTGCACATATACTTTTTAGTGCAAGATTTAATGTGTGCACCACACAAGGAGTCCAAAATATGTGAGGGTAATGACCTTCAACAAGTAACCCCGCTGCCTTACATACAGGAGCATTATCGGTCACAATTTGCACCACATTCTCTGACCCAACCTCACGAATTGTGTCTATCATCAATTTGGCAATGTAGTGCTTATCTTTATATTCTTTTGACCCATCAACAGATTTCAAGAAAATGGGGCCTCCCTCAGATGCAGCCATGAAATTGATTAACGGCCTCCTTTGTGCATCACTCCACCCATCACTAACTAGGCTTATCCCCTTCTCATGCCAAGTATTTTTGATTGGTTGGAGCAACCTTTCAATGTTTGCTCTCTCCTTTTGTAAAAGTGTGGTTCTTAAAGCATTATAACCAGGAGGAACATACCCAGCGATGTGATTGTTGGCAGAAAAAGTATATGAACTAAGATAGTAGGGATTTCTAGTAAAGTTAAATGGCAAACCACCTGAATAAAACATTCTAGCAATTTCACTTGTAAACCGATCTCTAGCATCATTTTTAAATGCTTTTTCTAAAGCACTTGTACCTCCAACTCGTCTTTTTTCCCCCCACTAGTTGATGCTGGGCCCATAAGAGTTGCAATGGAACGATTGGGTAAGGGAACATTTTTTGGTCTACACCTCTCTTCAGCCTCAGAAACAATTCTTATGAGTTCCCTTAAATATTCTTCAGTCACAGAAGTACATATTTGAATCCCTTTACCAGATTGCCTCAATAGATGACCTTTAATCCTAGAGTATGAACCGTTGAAATCCTTATTACAAAAATTGCACTTCCACTTCCTATTTCCACCTCCAATATTTAGATCTCTACTTTGATATATTGTAACATATGACCAAAGAGGACAATGGTCATCTATAGCCTCGGAGGAACAAAATCTACTTGTAGCTGTACTACTAGATGAACCACACCTACTACCACTGCCCTCACCACCAGTAGCCATTTCAATTGACAAAGAGGCTGAACGGCAAACATAGATAAAAAAAAATAAATTAATTAACTAAAATATACAATCAGATAGACCCATATTATCAGAACACCAATAATCTACAGTAAATGAAATAAATCATTGTATTTTACTATTTCGTGTAAAAGGACAAGAATCAAATATCGGTGCTTTAGAATGAGATTTAAATACAGAATTTTATTTTTTGAGGTAGATTTCTCAGTAACCCAACAAATACTTCTAAAAGCTGATGATGTATTCAAATATTAATATCTCCATCAAATACCAGAAACGATATAAAATGAAGGTATTTATGCCTTACCATTACAGAAAAAAATCTTAAAATAAAAATTTACTTAAAAATGTTCAGCCGAAAATATGTACAGCCGACAAATTACAATAACAAATATAAATTATTTTAAGGGCTAATTGTAATAAGCAAAACCTCCACAGCATATTAGGGTGGAAAGGAGGCCAAGAAGAGACAAAGAAGAAGAAGAAGACAGAAGAAGAAGAAGACGAAGAGATGAAGAAGAAGAACTCGAAGAGACGAAGAAGAAGAAGAGAAAAAAACAGAGCAAGACGAAGTAGAAGAAGAAGACGACGGAGAGAAGAAGAAGAAGAAGAGGGAAAAACGAACTCTGGAAGAAGAAGAAGAGGGAAACGAAAATCTGGAAGAAGAAGAAGAGGGAAAAACGAAAATCTGGAAGAAGAAGAAGAAGAGGGAAACGAAAATCTGGAAGAAGAAGAAGAGGGAAAAACGAAAATCTGGAAGAAGAAGAAGAAGAAGAATAGGGAAACGGAAATATGGAAGAAGAAGAAGAAGAGGGAAAAACGAAAATCTGGAAGAAGAAAAAGAAGACGGAAAACAGAAGTAGAAGAAGAGAAGACGAAGAAGAAGGAGAGAAGAGGAAGAAGAAATGCATACCAAGAGAAGCCGCGAATCGGAAGATGCAGAAAAAGACGAGCAGCAGAGAGGAGAGAGCAGCGAATCAAGAGCAGAGGCAGCGAATCGAGAGCAGAGGAGGTTTCGCAAAGGGTTGTCGCCGCAGAAGAGGGTTTCCGAGGGGTTTTCGTGAGAAGCAGAGAGGAGAGGAAAGAAGTCGTGAGAAGCAGAGGAAAGAAGTAAGTTTTTATTTTTTTTATTTTTTTTTTCCCCTCTTTTCTTCCGTTTTTGGCCGTATCCCGTCATTTGCCGTGTCCCGTGTGCCGTATCCCCTGTTTAGCCGTATCCCGCCGTATCTGCACTTGTCGGATGGCGTATCCGAGCCGTATCGGTATTTAAAATATATATTATTTAATTGGATACGTATCCGACACGTATCCGAGCCGTATCCGGCCGTATCCATGTCGGAAATGTATCCGACACGGATACTCCGATGGTTTCGGAGTACCCGTGCTTCATTGCCCATGATCATCATGACCATGGTCAAAACTACTTATTCCATGTACCTACTGTTGGCACTCATAATTGGCTTTAGCAATGTTTTTTTCAACGGGCCATCTGCCAATTCAGATACGAGTAACAGACACACTATAACTGTCCTTTCCACTAAAATATGACACAGTTAAGACACCAACTTTACTCATCATTCAGGCAAAAAAATAAAATAAAAAATACAACACCAAAACACATTTCTAGTTCCAAAGAGATCTGCTCTTCTTTGTGGTTATCCAATCCATTTTCTGGTGGTCCAACCCAAATAGACCATGTGCCACAAATACCCAAGAACTAACAAGCTTGACCATACAACCAATGGACTTCATACAGACTAATAAAGATGAAACGTGCCCAGGTATAGATAAAATATTAAAGTGACAAAATGGCTAAATGGATTAAGACTTTCTATTCTGGCTCTTCCTGCTTGTTTCATGGTCCATTCAGGGTGATGCATATCAATTGCATAAATTACAAAAACACGAGCGTCGTGTAAAATTCCGTACTCCTTAAATCATATAAGTTCTTCGTGATTTGTGGAGTCATGATACATTCCTGATGCCTTGTTTGCCTCTAATCATGACCAATACAGGTAGAACTGAGATGCAGTGACGAAAAGGCTATGGTGGAATTTAAGTACATAATAACCCTACAAGAAGGCCTCCTAAGCTCAGAGATTATGATCACCAACTTGAAATCCACCAATCTCCATTTGATGGGCTCTGTTGTAAGCCATCTAACTGTCAGCACCCCTGATGCAACTTATGTAATTGGGCTACAAGGCTCAAATTACTTCGGCAGGCAACCACTTATGTCAGATTTTAGCATCATCCCTCCAGATTTAAGTCAGCCAAGATCATCGGTTTCTAGCCAATCATGGAGTCTGTCAACACTACAAGGATTGCTGACTGGTTGGGGCGATGATAAAGAATCAAAAGGCAAACGCAGAGAGAAAGATTATGAGGAAGAATCAGAAGGAGAAGAAGATGATAATTATGCACAAATGACAGAAAGAATGAGCAGAATTTATACTAGTACACCAAGGAGGTTTACTGTCATAGACAGGGTAATGATCTCACACTATATCCTTTTTGCAGTCATAAGATTGAATTGTTTAGATTGATCATAGCTGGTTCATAACAGTTCTTATTTGGTTCTTATTTTGGGTCTCCCATTACAAATTCTCTTTCACACATGCAAGTAAATGTACATTTGTTTGGAGGCCCAAAAATCCAACATGATTTAAGTTCTATGGTTGGAATCCATGATACTGGCCATCGAATCAACAACCTGGATCATCTAATGGCTAAATGTATATCCTCAGGTTGAGGTTAATAATTCCTCTGCATCTTATATATAAAAATGTTTTGCCAGACCTTATAGAGCATCTCACTTTTAATTTCCTATTATCATTTGGTGAAACAGGGAAGAAGAAATTCAATCGTAGTTGGAAAAGATGGATTTGATGAATTGTATGTTTTCAGTCCTGGATCAAACTACAGATGGTATGGGAAGTATGCATACATTTGTACAGGCCCATCAGCCATGCTGAAACCGGTGCTCGTGAGTCCGGAGGGGGTATGGAGAGGTGCTCAGTATTCTAAAGATACCAACATCTTGGTTTACTTAAACAAATCACTAAAAGAGCAATGTTATGTTGAAATTGGAATTTTAGTTTGCAGAAGACAGTTCCCATGGTACTCTCACTTGCAGGGATAATGAAGTCGATAGCTGTGACAGGGGAGGGACTTTATTGATAGATAAGTAAATAGCACTTGTTTAACCTCTTTGCTTTCTCACAGCATTGTTGCAAATTTAGACAGATGCAGAGAGAAATATGACCAGCACATAAAAAAAAAAAAACATGGTTGTTTATAATTAAAATATCAGTGAGTCAATAATTTTTTCAAGGGTATGATGCCGCATTTTTTCAAGTTATGACTGCCTCGTTCTTTTTCCCTCTTCCTCACTATCAAATCTAAGAATGATGCTAGCAAGACGGGAACCGTCAGATTGTAAGAAAAATTCTCAAATGGGTCACTTATCATGATCCTACAACCACATACAGAGAGCATTAATTAGTCTTTTAAGTTCTCACCAAAAGTAGTGCCATCTTCATTGCTAGCCATCAGAGCAAGGGCCATAGACCAAAATCAGTAATGATCATGAGGAAAACTTATAATTCGAAAGGCTCTGTGCAATAATTCCACCTGTTTTTGACACCATTGTCATCATTAAACACCTCACAATATCTATCACAATAAGTAAACTCATTTGCATCTTTTATAGAAGCTGTTTGGAGTGAAGCACTATGGCCTGATGATTGCTTCATGTTCAACGAATTGGTTTAATCTAGGAACCAGTGATGCGCCAAATAGTAACGACTACCCGTTCAAAAAGAAAAAAGAATTCCAATTCCACTCGTCTTGGCTGATAACAATATTAGTTCATGATTTGTGATCTGATTCTTCTATTTTTGCCAGAGAAGATGCCCAAAAAAATCCTTAACTTCTTCAAAAGAATGGGAACATCTCATTTGCACAAATTGAGGTTTAGAGAGCATATTGACGTTTTACACACCTCTAATTTTTTGATAATTAAGCTTACAAAAGACAGGACTCGTAGCCACAGATTAAAAAAAAAAGAAAAAAAGACGGGGCTTGTAGCCACAAGAATAACAGGAATATAAGCATTCATTAGGTAGGAACCAGCGTAAAGTACTCCCCTTGGTTATCAACCCACAATGAAGACAAGATAACTGCAGGAAATGTCAAGACCACAAACCAAGCTTAGAATGGCCTTCTTCAATCTTCTGTTTTTATGGCTACCACTTTCAATTGCATTCTTCTCTTTTCGAGTCACTTCATAAGACACCTTGCCGTTAGCATTCTCAAGAGCATAGCCTGTGGATGACTCTGACTCAAAGCCATCAGGTCCCTGATCATCATCTACATTGTTGTTCTGCAGGTTTGCCTCTTTCTTTTTTCACAAAACTGTTGCCTTCAACTTTATAGCTAAAATCCTGAGAGAGACCATCTCCATTCAGTTTTCCTGTTGCACTCACCCCCACTTCAGAAGTCATGTTTCTCATCTTCTGGTTCTGATTCTTGCAGAATTCCGAGTCGAAGTCATCCACATCTTGAAGAGACTTGATGAGCTTCCTAGGAGTCGTGAAGATTTTGATATCATCAAAGGTGTGTTGTAATTGTGGTCCCTGAAACATGAATATGAGCAGCATGACAGGTCTTGTTTCTATCAATGATATGCAATAATATAAGATTGTGCGTGAGTTAAAGCTTAAGGAATTTAAATATGAACAACTGAGACAACACCAAAAGCTAGAGTTTTAACAGTCTTTTCAAGGATTGCTTGCTTCAGCCTCAAGTACGTATGGGGTCCATCATTTGTAATCCAGATTTTATAGTTAATTGAACCTGTGTAAATCATGTCCCAAACCCAACCCAGACTGGAGACCATCAACGTTTGCTATTACCAACATTCAGGCTGTTTATTGTTGGAGAGAGATGAACATCCTGGAGGCTTATTTTGGGAAACCCAACTCAGGCAATGAATTTCAGGTAATGGCCCATTTGAAGCAAGCTTCACAGTAAGAACAGTTTCAGATCCTCATATGCATATGCCATGAACAGTTTAGATCCTCATACAGAATTACCAAAATTTTAAGCAAACAGGGGGGTCTATCACACCAAAAAATACAGAAGAATGGTATAGGTTTTGTTTAATGCAGTATCTATGTCCAGCTTACTCTGAACTCTAGAATGTTGGATCAACTTGAAAAGACAGACACTTGATTGGGTTCAGTTGAAGATAATTCAGTTTTTAATAAGGAGAATAATTACGACCAAAATTCTTCCATCACTCTTCCCATACTATGATGTTAGGTGTCTATCAAATGAATATTTACCGTTAATTTATTAAATGATTTCCAATGGAATGGATCCATACCAAAGATCCTCAACTGAGTATGGGACCTAAACAAAATCATCTCGATCCCGTTATACAAGCCATTGTTATGCGCTCTATATTTTCATTACTTCAAATTATTTCTGTTCACTAAACTTTTGCATCCTATGTGGGCCCAACTTTGTCCCATATGATAGGTCCATTGAATAGACTTTTTCATCCATGATCATGATAGCAGAAAAAGAAAATCACGTTGATTCAAATACAGAAGTCATGGTTTTTAGGCTCCCCAAATTTTCATTACTTTAAAGTATTTTAAAGCCAAACAGCTCGCATCCTACATGAGGTCCATTTTCACTCTAATTGATGGCCCACTGGAAGACCCTTAACATAAATATTAAACCCATTTTCACTCTATTCTAATTTCAGAATTCCTGTTTTTAAGATCTTACAATTTTTATGACATTAAATTATTTCTTAAATATCAAATATTCATAGACATTTTAGTGGTTATAACGCAGCTAAAATTACACTTCGGAAGACATTCATTTGGTCCAATGTTAACTTATAGACATGCACATATAAACTATAATTTAAATATAAATACAAATTAAATAAAGTCATGCTTTTTATAGTTTATATTTTTATACGGGTATAAATTATGGTGTATAACTTAATTTTGATACAACATTCAATTTTCCTTTTTTTTTGCAGTATGTCATTTGGATCATGCACAAGTAGCAATTTGGGTCCCATTGATGCTGCAATTATATAGTAGCTAGTCTAGGTACATGTTTCAAATGCGGCTCTATGAAAATAACATCAAGATAAATTATACCTATTTTATTGAATTGAATGGTATATTATTTCATCATCACCATCATGGATGGGATGCTGGCTTATGATGATGATGATACGATAATAAACCATTCAATTCAATGAAATCAGTGTAATCTATCTTGATGTTATTTTCACAGAACCACGTTAGAAGCATATAGCCACACTAGTTAATATATAATTGCAGCGTCAATGAGACCTAAAAATCTACTTGTGCATGATCACAAGACATACTGCATTACACAAATACATATGAACAAAATACATAAGGGTTCTCACTCTCTTTGAAACGTAAGCCTACAAGATAAGACAACTCTAAAAGGAGGTTAGATTCAAAATTCAAGCCCGGAACATTTTAACTTGAAGTCAACTCTATGAGAAATATGACATAGCAAAACTTGAATATGAATTTATAGTGTGTTGTTAAGTGTTTCAAAGGAAAGCTTCTTGGTAGCGAGGCAATCTCTCCAGACAGTGATCTACTGGTGACAGCCGCCAGAATACTACTGCAGAAATAAAGCTACACACATATACGCATACAGACAGAGAGAGTAACGATACAAGGATAGACACCAAAATTCATGTAGGATGAGGATTGAAATTAAAAAATGGTATCTCATGTACCTGAGGAATTGGAGTAGCGCTTTTTGTCACCATGTTTGTAGGACTTGCAGGAATAAATCCTGTGAATACCTCTGACCAGTCTCTTTCGGTATCAACGAGCCCACCACCCCCTAGATGGTCTAAATAAACTCTTGAGCAGTTACGACAAGAACTGACTTCTGAGTACAGGCCATCCTTCGATGACACATCCACACCACCATTTTCATTCTTCCATAGCCTCCTATGTGAAGATATTAAATTAGTACTTTGTTATTTGTTTTAGTTGAATAAATCCTAAGTTTATGGAACTGGTTAGTGTTATGACCATTTCTTTAGGAGAATCCCATGAAGTTAGGGTTTGTTAGTCATGGTTATTTTAAACTTATCTTTCCGTTATTTCAACTTTGTAAAGGTTATATAAGCCATGTTTTTCCTCATTAATAAACTGAATTCTCCCAATTAATTGTTCTCAAAGTTAACATCTGATATCAGAGAGCCATCATCGGGGCTTGATCAACAAAGAAGCCACAGTCTTCTAACTGGCAGCAACAAGTACCCATGGCAACAGAGGGGAGTAGCTTCGTGCAACCTGCAATTTCACGATTTGATGGTCATTATGATCATTGGAGTATGCTGATGGAGAATTTCTTGAGGTCTAAGGAGTACTGGAGTCTAGTAGAGAGTGGGATCACACAATATCCTGAAGGAACTGTCTTAACCGAGGCTCAACTCAAAATCCTAGAAGAACAGAGGCTGAAAGACTTGAAGACCAAGAATTACCTGTTTCAAGCCATAGATCGAGCCATACTGGAGACCATCTTGAAAAAGGATACAGCAAAAGGCATTTGTGATTCGATGAAGATGAAGTATCAAGGCACAGCTTGGGTTAAGCGTGCACAGTTGCAGGCTCTTCGTAAAGAGTTCGAGATGCTTCACATGAAGGTGGGAGAATCTGACAATGACTATTTTGCAAGAACATTGACAATAGCCAACAAGATGCGAATCCATGGAGAAAAGATGGGAGATGTGGTGGTCATTGAGAAGATTCTGAGATCGATGACACCTAAGTATGATTATGTGGTTTGCTCCATTGAGGAATCAAATGAAATAGATGATCTTTCAATTGATGAATTGCAAAACAGTCTACTTGTGCATGAGCAAAGAATCATTGGCCATATCATGGAGGAACAAGCTCTGAAAGGAAGTCAAGAGAACCATTCATGCAACGCCCCGACCCTAAAGTGGGCCCAGAACGTCACTGATTTTTTTTTTTTTTTTGAAACTAATCTCAAGATTCTAACTGGGCCGAAACGAAGGTTAAGCCTAGGAAGAAAGCCACACATGAGCCCAGCAGGTGGACTCAAACATATACTATAAGCCTACCTATCGCAATCACATATCACAAAATACATATTTCCATCGACGAACATTATTAAATCATAACCAGAGTAGCTACGGAACACATAGCGGTTTAATACATCACATCAACGCAAACTAAGTACCGCACACGGTACTTTACAAAAACATATGGTTCAAAAAACCAAAAGACAAAGATAGCGGAATTCTCCTCAGTGGAAATCTCAAGGCAACGCAGCAGCTTATCCATCCTAAGCTTCATACGGAGGGTTCTCCTCCTTGGGTACATCTCCTGAAATGTGAGTGGTGTGAGCTAACTAGCCCAGTGAAGGAAATGTAACAATGCAGTCTAATGAAACATCAAGTTAGTTAAATAGTCTACATTTGCAATATGATATCTCATGCTTGTCAAATAAAAATCTCAACATCATTCCATCACTGCTGTCAACCATCGTAACACCTACATACTACACTGAGACCATTGTATTAAGTCCCGAAACGGTCAAAATACATCCTTACAAGTACATATCCGACCCTCACATGGCCGATACTGACACTCCCCAAGTCAGCAACTGTCGACACCCCTGGTCCAGTAGACATAAACCAACACACACATGGCTGATAATGGTTCAATAGTCGAGGGTACGTGAGAGCAGTATCTCATAACTCGTAATAAACATCTTCACATATAATCATCATAAGCACTTCTTGCAACAATGCATCATGTCCAAGCATATGGGTGGGTTCATCAAAAATTGAAACCACTAATTGCTCAAGATCCATCTCATTAAACCTGATTTACACCTGCTGTAAAGTTAAGTCCCCTCATCGAAATTGTGTAGTGTCGAAGTCTCTGTCAACATTCAACAAGTGTGTAATCAATAATTGGTCAACAAACATAGCATGCAAAGAAATACATACTTGTAGTATTTCAAAATCATACTGTTTTTCCAAGAATCTCCAGGGTAAATGGAACTGAGTCTCCTACTTGGTTTCTAACCATTTCAAGTTATAATAATCCACAATAATATAATAAATAGGTGCTCAGACCAATTCTCATATTGTCTTATAGGCAATGACCAGATTAACGTATTGAGTTAGGTCTAGATGTAGAAGGGGCTCAGGCCACTTCTCATATTGTCTTTTGGGCATGACCAGATTGACGTATTGAGTTAGGCCTAGAGGTCACTCGGTGCTCAGCAGATATAGCGTTGGCCTGGAAGTGAAGTCACTCAGTGCCCGACAGATAATGTCGGTCTGGAAGTGAATACCATAAGTAATACACTATAACAATAAGAGAAAAATGGTTAGTACACTTTTAAATTATCAAAAGGGCATAAACATCACATGAAAACTTAGGATCTAACACATGCATTTCAAATCAAATCTAGATTTATCATTCAAAGACTAGGTTCTTCAGAATATGCCTCGGAACCAGGTACTGTGGCTTCGGACAGTCCGAGCCACGACCTAACTATTCCACAGAACTTCAGAACATGGTTCTGTTCTTCGGATCATCTGCAGGTGCTTCCTAACTGAGAATGGAAAAACAGTCTTTCGGTGGGTCTGTGTGTGTCTCGGATCATGCCGAGGGTAGCTCGGAACTTCCGAAGGGGTTCGGTCCTTCCGACCAAGCTCGCGACTTCTGGGCAGTAGAGGGGGGAAACGGTTAGCCTCTGGACACTTCGGAGTCCCGAACTCAAGTTCGGAACGTCCGAAGGTGTCATCTTCGGACCGTTCGAAGCACAACTCTCGGACCTTCTGAGAGTTGTCTTCCTCCTCTGTTTGCAACAGCAGATCGTGACGCTGAGCGGTAGAGTGAAATACGAATCCAGAAACAATGGGTTTTCTGGGTTTGGTTTTCACATCCAACCGGTCAGATGGACTCCTCAGTAAGTCCTCTTACCATAGGGAATAATTTGAAGCTTTAACACTGATTAAGCCGTCGGATTTAAATACCAAAGCCAAGTTGACACCAGAAAATCCATGTTTTTCTTTAAACTTGAAATCGGTTTTACACACTCAAAACTCAGTCAAATTTGCTCTTTCTTGATTCTAAATCAGTTAAAATTTGAAAAGAAACACAGTGGGTACCCTTTACATTAGTTCCTTGGTTGAAAATCTAAACTTTTGAAAATCTTCTCTTCAAGCTTACGGTCAACCGAAATATGAAAAACAGAGATAGAGGGAGAGAGTGATCGGCTTGGTTTTCAGAATTCACTGGAAAGGGAGGTAAAACCAGCTGGGGAAGGTTGAGTTTTATAGAGATAACTGAGCAATGGGTGATGACCACGAAGGGAACTGCATGCAGTGGCTGGCCATCACCCGGCACAGTAACGGGCAGAAATTTACTGTTGCTTGCAAATAAATCCCTCATGCTAGTTTTTTGGTTTTTGCGAATAGGTCCAGTTTTGATTATATGGTTTAAAAGGTTCAAATAATTTAATCCAACTTGACAGATAAGTTGGGTTTTAAAAACTCTAATCACCATAAAAAATTGGAGATTTAGTTTTCACTAAAAACCATAGATCTAAACAAAATCCATAATTTGATACTATTTGCTTAATTTATCTTGTGTTAAATAAAATGAATTAAAATCCTCATTTTCGGGGTTTGAAGAAATAAACTAGACTGTACTAAAATGGTCTAAAATAAAATGCTTGTCTCAAAATTTCTTATTTCCGAAACCTTTTAAAAATATTTATTTCCCTTTCTCGGGGTCTTTTCGGGCGGTTTTAAATATATTTTTTCTGAAAATAATTGAAAATCGAATTCAAAAATCAATATCTTTGATTAAGGAAAACTCATATCAATCAAAACAATAAGGCAATGACATAAATAATAAAATACTATCGAAGAATGGTAAATTACCATTTTGCCCTTCCAACTAGATGGGCTGGATCACTGAGCTTTCGAGCTCTGATTGGACCGAACCTTGCTTTTCTCAAAGCCCTAACCCTAATCTTTGAGATCAATTGGTTAAGGTACGATTTATCATACTGATTACGCCTAAATCGGGTCAGGGTATTACAACTCACCTGGGAGAGGAAGAGGCCGAGGAGGATATAGAGGGCGTGGAAGAGGAAGAGGGAGACAAGGATTATTTGACAAGTCCACTGTCGAGTGCTACAATTGTCATGAGTTGGGGCATTTTTCATATGAATGCCCTCAGAAGGAGAACGCTACCAAGGCAAATTTCACTGAGGCTGAAGAAAAAATGTTGCTGATGGCTTATGTGGATGTAAAAGAAGATCACTCCAACAACTTATGGTATCTTGACTCTGGTTGTAGTAACCATATGAGTGGAGACAAGAAACTATTCTCCAAACTTGATGAAACATTCAGAGAAAGAGTAAAACTGGGAAACAATTCTAGTTTATGTGTCAAAGGGAAAGGAGACATCAAGATTGAAGTGAATGGAGCTGTGCAATGTCTATCTGGGGTGTTCTATGTACCGGAGTTGAAAAGCAATCTCATTAGCCTTGGTCAACTGCAAGAAAACGGATTTGATATTCTCATTCAAAAGAATACGTGTCAGATTCATCATCCTGAGAAGGGCCTAATTATACAAGTTGAGATGGCATCGAATCGTATGTTTCCACTGCAAACAAAGTTCTCATGTGACAATAAAAAATGCCTCAAATCAACCACCCAAGATGATAGCTGGCTGTGGCACTATAGGTATGGACATCTGAGCTTTATTGGCTTAAAAACCTTGCAACAGAAGCACATAGTGACTGGACTACCTCAGCTGCAAGCTCCCACAAAGGTCTATGAAGAATGTATGATTGGGAAGCAACATCTTGAATCATTTCCTCAAAAGAGCACTTGGAAGTCCTCACACATACTTCAAATGGTTCACTCCGACATTTGTGGACCTATTAATCCCATCTCCAACAGCAGTAAGAGGTACTTCATAACATTTACTAATGATTTTAGTAGAAAAACTTGGGTGTAATTCTTATCTGAGAAGTCTGAAGGTATAATCATTTTTAAGAAGTTTAAAGTTATTGTTGAGAAAGAAACTGGGGTGTTTATCAAACCATTTCGCTCTGATCGTGGAGGAGAGTTCACTTCACATGAATTCACCAATTTTTGTGAAGAGAATGGTATACGTAGACAATTAACTGCAGCTTATACACCTTAGCAAAACGGTATTTTAGAAAGGAAAAATCGCACCATTATGAATATGGTACGCTGCATGCTTGCAAGAACGAAGGTGCCAAAAACAGTTTGGCTTGAGGCTGTGAATTGGAGTACTCACATTCTAAACAGATGTCCAACATTTACTGTGAAGGATGTTACTCCAAAAGAGGTTTGGAGTGGGAACAAACCAGGAGTTGAGCATTTCAAAGTGTTTGGTTGTTTAGCATATGCTCATGTGAATGATAATCTAAGGAGCAAACTTGATGACAAGAGTGTACAATGTGTCATGCTTGGAATCAGTAAGGAGTCCAAGGCTTATAGGTTGTATAATCCAGTCACCAAAAAGATCATAATTAGTCGAGATGTGGTCTTTGATGAAGACAAATGTTGGGATTTGACAAATGAAGGAGAATAAGAGATTGTTGTGGATCTTGAAGCTACTGAGGAAAACTCAGCTGAAGACACCATTTTAGAAGCATCAGAGAATGATTCATCAGAAAATGAGTCATTTGAACACAACTCAAACGAGCACAGAACCAGAGAGCCAAGATCAAGGAGAACTCCAGCATGGTTGACAGATTATGTGACTGGTGGTGATGAGTTATCTGATGATGAAAATACTGTTCAACTAGCCTTGTTCGCTGACAGTGATCCAATCACCTTTAATGATGCTGTGAGAAGCTCAAAATGGAGGAAGGCCATGGACTCGGAAATCGAAGCAATTGAGAAAAACAATACTTGGGAACTTACTGAGCTACCAGCAGGAGAGAAGACCATTGGAGTTAAGTGGATATATAAGACAAAGCTCAAAGAAAATGGAGAGATGACAAGTACAAAGCTAGATTAGTGGCTAAGGGATACACACAAAAGTATGGAGTAGACTATGCTGAAGTTTTTGCACATGTAGCAAGGCATGATACAATTCGGTTGGTGATATCCTTGGCAGCTCAGAACAACTGGTCTATCTACCAACTCGATGTGAAATAGGCTTTCTTGCATGGAGAACTGAATGAGCAGGTTTTTGTGGATCAACCTCCAGGCTATGAACAGAAAGGAGAAGAGCAGAAGGTTTACATATTAAAAAGGGCGTTATATGGACTGAAACAAGCTCCTAGAGCTTGGTATAGTTGCATAAAATCCTACTTCTCGAAGGTGGGTTTCAAGAAATGTCCATATGAACACACTTTGTTCATCAAACATGGAAAAGGAGGTGAAATCTTGATTGTATGTCTTTATGTGGATGATCTTATATATACTGGAAATGATGAGGCAATGTTTGATGAATTTA
>JAAGOE010000587.1:0-75000 GCA_013350335.1 Chimonanthus salicifolius | reverse complement strand
TAATTAAACAATTTGTAGTGGATAAGTTAAATTAATCAAGTTGTGTTGTGTGATAATAAGAGTGCACTATTATAGATCAATCACACAAGCAAAGACCAAACACCCATAACACCATGTTTATAGTAGTTCGGAGTAAACCCTCCTACATCCACTGATGGACTCACCCAACCTTCGGCTATCCCATAATTGGTTTTGATGTCTTATAACTTCTACTAATTTCTCCCCTATTTTGTCATACAATTGACAAAAGGTTTAGTAGGCATACATCGATTGGATTTCAAGCACTCTCCCATGCTTCTTGCATTTAGTACTTTCATGAGTTCACTTCCAACTTATTTAATCTTTTCATTGATCAATGCATGCTTCTCATGCATTCAAGCATTGATCTCCCCCACAATACAATGCAAATTGCCATTGCATTACTGTTTTTCTTCTTCTTCCCCTTTAAGAGCTGTGTTGTCTTAAATGTGTTCTCTCAATGGGGTCAAGCTAACTTACCTAGCTTCCCTTTCTGGAGTTATCTCCCCCATTCTCCAAGCTATCTTTTCTAGCTTCTTTGACTCATTTCCCCCATAGAGTAAGTTAAATGTTTTAGCTTCTCAGGATTATCTTCCCCATAAACTTAGCTGCCTCTAAGTTTATTTTCTCCAAGCTTTCTTCCAAGCTTGCATCATCCTTCATCTCTACAATGTCATGACCAGTGACAAGTGCTAAACAACACATATTTTGTGCTCTCCTAAACTCCAAGGATGTGTGCAACATCACAGCCCGATCTCTATCTCCCTAACGTGCCAATACAAACCAACTCATTCAAACCTGCATGTTAGTCTATTTAACAAAAACCATGTTAACCATAGACAAGAGATAGAAGGCGTACACACATCAAACCATAGCAAACCATATCATACCATTGATAATCAAAATGTGTAGTACATATGGTTTTGGAGGGGGCATCATGGATGCTTAGACAAAATATCAAAAGTATAGTTTTTCAAAATTCAAAACATAAAGCATGAAAAACTATCCTAAGTAGAACCATTCTGAGAAGGTGATGGAGGAGAAGGGGATCGAGAATCTGAAACTGCACTATCAGATCTGGCAGAGGAGGAGATACCAGAGACTACTTCCTGGACAAACAACTTGATGTCATCTAGACTTCTTACAAGATAATTTATTCTCTTTTCAAGTGTGAAGATCCTTTTTCTTAGGCTTACATTCTCTTGAGAGGGATATTGGTATTCTTCTTCTTCCTCAGTATCTCTCCAAAAGTCCTCGAAATGATGACTTCCACTGCTGTCATTAGTGATAATGACATGGTCTTTGTTACTAGTTATAAGATCATTCTCCTCCCTCACGATGTTCTTCAACGAAGATTACATCTTTGTCGATGATGGGGTCTTCTTTAACCTCTGGTTGGGTTTTCTAGTGAGAAATGGATTCGGGTTTGTGGGGAGAGAACTTACCAGCCTGAACAAATGCAGGATTTTCAGAGCTAGGGCCAGGGCAAGATCGAGAGGTTGATCTTTTGGGCCACTTACTGGTTTCACCTTGTTCTTCAGAGGTCTGAGGGCGTGACCGGGTTGCCAACTTTCTGGACATATTTTTCCAAGCGGAGATCCTCAAACAGTGGCTTGGAGGTCGATGAGGTGAATATTGAGCCTAAACTGATCTAAGAAAGTCACTAAAGGCTTGATTTTCAGGCTTCTAGAGACGGGAGGAACAAAACCCTATGGTTTTCATGCAATAAATCACTCCGAGAGGTTCTATCGATTCGTCTAGGGCACAGGAGGCGAAAGAGGGACTACCAGACCTTTGCGGGAGAGGAGATGACAAATTCGAATGAATTGTCATTTTTGCAGAAAGGATCCCTTTTAATTTAAACACTCTGTCTTACCGACATGTCTTTTCCATCAACAGGTCGAACCTTTCGACAATTTTCTCCCTTTTTAACAGTGCTCGATTTAGCACAGTACCGACATGTCTACCACACCGACCAGTCTATTCACCTACATGTCGACTATACCCAGAGGTTTAGATAGCAGAGAAATCATCCTTGATTTGTGCAATTTGATGAAATCCTATTCTTAGCACGGCATACACAGATTTATTCCAATATGATCAACACAGAAATGCCAAACATAATTCATCAAATCATTAACACATGCACAAAATCAAGATTTACACTCCAAAACACAAACCTCAAAATACTTTGAATGGAATGTATGGCTTTCCAAGTAGAATATATACTATAGCCAGGAAGAGTACATTCTAGACTTTTAGTTAGCCAATTTTTCTCTCCTCATGTTACAACACTTTTCTGCTGTGTGAACTCATATAGTCTCTTGTCAGTCCATTTGTAGTGGTCTAAGATATAAAAGTAAATCTTAAACCAAAACAAAACATGAATGGTGTTCTATCTTGTAACACCCTGGAATTTCAAAGTTACAAATTTACATGAATTTATTCATATTTACGGAATTGCCATTGTGATATATTTGAGTTGAATTTAAATGGGTCAATGGTTCAATCAAGACCCAATGGTTAGTAGTTTTGATTACAAAACAATAAATGGATAAGATGTGCATAAACGAGTCGAAAATCATAATTGGGTCAAATTTGGTTAAATGGTCAAAATGGCCAAATTGGACCCAATGGGTTGTGGTTGACGTGTTTGACCATTAATTGAGCTCAAAGCTTAGTTGGGTTTGAGTTGAAATAAATGTTGGAGTATAGTTGAGTCACATAAAATAAATGAGTTAAGTTTGGGTGAGTTAAATATATGAGTTAGATGGAATAATTGTTTAAGTGAGTGTATGAGAGTGGAGTGGACTGGTGGTAGGTTTTAAACACAATGAACGTTGGCTGCATGGGAGGTATTACCATGCATGTAACTCCCATTTAAGTGGTAAAGGAAATGGGAGTTACATTTTGAAAATACATGGAAGACGTTGGAGGTGGGAGTGTTATTTCAAATGCAAAGTGTTTACACGTTGGAAATGGTTAGAGTACATTGGTTGGGTCTTCAAAAGACAGCAATACATAGATTGATGGTTCATGCATGTAACTCCAAGGTTGGAGAACAAATGGGTAGCTGATTGGAGGAGTAACACATGAGAGATTACAGCATTTTAAATTCAAATTAGATATTAAATCAATGGGAGTAACAAAGTGTGTTCACACTTGGAAGAGGGGAGTTTTTATTCCAATGATAGAACTCCCACATGGGACGTTGATGAGGGCCAAATGGGGCTGATTGGAGCTGCTGTTTGTGGAGTTACACTTGAGAGTGGTGGCTGTTACATAAGCCAAAATTTAGAGGCAACCAACAAGGGACGGTGCAGCACATGGGAGTTACATTTCAAAATGAAACTCCCATGTGAGACCTTAAGGAGAGGGGAGGTCACATTAGTCCAACCACAAGAGACGTTGGTTGCTTGGGGTGTTTCATTTCATAGATGAAAACCCCCAAGTAACATAAAGAAGTTTGATTAAAGTGAGGGAGTTACACAAGGGTAACCTTGGACTGTTTTTGATCAAACAAGGGATTTTCATTTTACTCTCTCTATCTCTCTTTCTTTCTTGGACTGTATTATCATCTCCCAAACACCAAGAATAGCAGCTGGTCACGAATTTTGTAATCAGTCTTGGGTTGAGCACACATTGGGCAAAGGAGGGGGGGATCAAGGTTTCCCATCTAAAAGCCAATATTCTATCTATCTCTCTTTGCTGTCCTTGATTTTTCCAAACACCTAGAGCAGCAGCTGGTTGTTTAAATCAGTCCTTGACCATCAAGGAATCAAGAAGAAGGAGAGGCTAAGAAAGGGAAAGGAATAAGCCGGAGTGAAGATCAATTGGAGGAGTCGCGGAAACGGTAGGTTTTTCGATAAACAATTTTTAAATCATGATCCGGCCATTGGATGGCCGAATCTAACAAAGGTTAGATATTGGTTGGAAGTGCATGATTAAGATAAAAAAATGGATTATAGGGTTCGGCCATATGGGATGGCCGAATCCCATGAAAAGATTGGGTTAAATTGGATGGTCTTTTTGAACCAAAATCATGGGCTGTTTTTGGATGCTAAATTAGATTGATTACATGCTTTGAAAAGTTTTAAAATTATGGTTTTAAGTGTTGTGTGTTGGGCTATGGATTGGCTGAACACATCAAGGAAATTAATCTAGAATTATGATGTTTAAATGATAAAATATGGACCATAGGGTTCGGCCCCTTTGGATGGCCGAACCCCATGGAAAAACTTGGTGATTCTTAATGAAGTTTGAGGGATAAAATTCATATTAGTTAATGAAGATTTTAAAGGATGTAAAGTGAAGATAAGCTTACTGTTTTTAGGTATCTATGGCTTGGCTGAACCATACTAATGCTATGGTTAAATTATGGATTAAAACCATGGACAAAGGTTGGAATAATTACACCAAGAGAACCATATATGGCCGAACCCCATGGACTGTTTTGTGGATATTTGGATTAAGATTTACAAAATAGAAATCATAAAAGGTGATGGACTTATTGGATGGTTTTGAAGGGTAAAAACATGGTAACATTATACAGTTAGCCTATGTCCAAATGAGACCCAAAAACATGTTTTAGAGGACCAAAACATGGACATAGGGTTCGGCCACCTAGGATGGCCGAACCCCATGTAAGTATTTGGTTGTTTGGTTTGGCTTTCAAGAAGATGGAAATCACATCAATTATGGACTTAGTATTAAGGTGATGATGGAATATAGGATTAAAATCTTTAGGGTGAGGCTCGGCCATGTTATGTGGCCGAACCCCACCAATTGTCATGTGATGGACTTGGTGGTTCATTCATAATTTAAATTTGGGCAAAATGAGATGTATGATTGAAGGGTTTATATGACTAAAATAAATGGTGAGGTTCGGCCATATTGTATGGCCTAACCCCACAAAGGTGGCTTGTTGATGGACTTTGTTGTCTAAGGAAAAATTAGGCAAAGGATAGTATAATGGCATTATTGTAAATAAGGATGAAAAGATGAAATGATCAAAAGAATGGACTTATGAGCCAAAACCTAAGGTGGTAAGGTTCGGCCATGTAGTATGGCCGAACCCTACCAAGTATCATTTGAAAAGTTTGGGATACTTAGATGGTATTAAGTAAATAAAAGATTTATCAAGGTTTAAATGGGTGAGGTTCGGCCATGGGGTATGGCCGAACCCCACAAAGTGGATTTTTGGGATTTAAATCAAATTAGAATCATATAGTCAATGATTAACTTGCTGCCATGTACATAGGGTATTCGGATTTATAGAACGGTGTACAAAGCCGTGATCAGAAGACGGTCGAAAGGAAGGGTCGAACAAAGTAAACTAGTGTAGGTTTCCTACCTTTATTGTAACCACTATTCCATATGTTGTTTTATGTTGATTTTTATATCTTATATGATTGTAAAGTTATGTTTCTAAATGACATGATTGCATAGACATCTCATGCATGGCATGGGATGATGGTGAGGTAACCGGAGGCCACACTCCGTCGGGGCGTCTGAAAGACCACTGTGGGGTACCCTGATGATGAGAATCCCATCAGGAGGAATTCAGAGGCCACACTCCGTCGAGGCGTTCGAAAGACCATTGTGGGTTACCTTAACGATGAGAATCCCGTCAAGTGATGGCTATGACGAATGGTGATGGGTCTGACTCATTACATGTTCATTTCATACATAGCATGTTTTATGGGATTTTGTCACACATGTTTTATTATATATTATTTGCATGTTTTGACTAACCATGTTGTAGCCTTATTCGGAAACACTACTGGGCGCGTTGATCTAACGCCCTATCTATATCCTTAGTGGATGACGCAGGGAAAGGGAATAACGTGGATCGAGAAGAAAACCAAGCATAGGAGCTTGGGCATATTGAATCGATGTGAATGGACATGAATGAACTATTTATGGATTTGATATTTGAATTTGGACAATGTAATTTGGTAATTAGTTATGTTGGCATGTAATAGGTAGATAAGATAGATGCTATGGTTTTGTTTTATTTCGGATGGTTTGATTGAATGATTAGATAAGATTGATTAGTAATTTTGAAGAATAAACTATGTACTTTGCTATCTTAAGTTTTAAAATGGATTAGTCTTAGGATCTATTATCACCTCAGTTAGACTAAGACTAAGTATAATTCTGCAAGTTGTATACGTACCATGTGCGGATCAGTTTTATGGACTTAGTTCATACGCACATGGGCTTGGCCAGTTAAGGGTCGGATTTAGAGATCCGAACTTAACTCGCGTCGTGACACTCCGCCCCGATCACATGATTATTATATTTTAAAAAAAAAACTCTGAAAATTAGAGTGAAAAGGGCGGGGTGTTACATATCTCCTAGGTACAAAGATTGTGGCATTTGGTGTTGCATAAACACCTCTATGAACGTACCTTTGATGACCAACCTTGAAATCCTTCAACTCTTTTAAGACATGATTCAGCTGTCTCAACAAAGAATCTTGCCTTTTGTCCACATTCTTTGGGTTTCTTTTAAGGTTAGGTGTTGATGGATGTCTTTTAGGCATAGGCTTTATTGGATTGGGCCTTTTAGTTTGTGCTTGCCTTTCTAAGTGTCTCTTCCAATGGTAGAAATTTCTTTTGAAATGCCCAATCTTGTAACATAAATAATACTTACCCGTTGAAGGGTGAGAGGCACTTGTTTTTCTAAACACCCCATGGTTCATAGGTTCTATGGTGGATGAGGCACCAAGACTAGACCTATCACTATATCGTTTACCCGACCCAAGAAATTTTTTAAGTCTTTCATCTCCTTGGATAAACTTATCTTGGAATTTTTCTTTATTAATTCTTAACTCTTTTAAATCCAAAGATAGTTTTTTAACATCCTCTTTAAGAGGGTTATTGTGATGCCACAGATTCTCGACATCTTTGCAGTGAATACTTATCTCTTCTTGAAGGTTTTTATTACTCTCTTTTAGTTTTGAGTTTTCACTGTCAGATAGTTTCAGCTTAGAGGTTAGGAGGGATTTTTCAATTTTTAAATCCTCCACTTGATTAGAGAGGTTTAGGCTTTCATTTTTAACCTTATCTAATTTCTTTGCCAACCTCTCACTTTCGAGGAATAGGGCACTGTAAGAGGCTTGAAGATTTTCATCATCTTCACTCTCATCATCCTCCATTACAACTATGGGATTTTCTTGATCACCAATGATCGAGGCCTTGAAACCTTTTGATTCGTCAATTTTTTTCTTTCAGTCTCTTTATCGGAATCACTCTCTGATTCAAAGGTTTCCTTATGGGTCACACCCACATTCATAGCCTTCTTAATTTTATCTGAGGGACATTCATTCATGAAGTGTCCTCTCCTCCAACAATTAAAACAAGTCTGCTCCTTGACAACCTTTCTCTCCTTCCCTATCCCTCTAATTTCTTCTTGCCTTTTAGGGTGTCTTTTACTTGAATCACCCTTTCTCATTCTTCTCAAGATGTTCCTTTTAACAAAGTTTTTATAAAACTTTTTGGCAAACATTGCCATTTCATCACTTGAGAACTCATCTTCTGAAAAATCTTTTTTTTTTTTTTGTTTTCTTTTGTTTTAAGGAATATTTCAAGGCAATGGATTTGTTCTTTGGTTGTTCAAAGTGTAGTTCATAGTTTTGTAGTGTACCAACCAAATCATCGATGATCATTAGAGACACATCTCTGTTATCCTCCATAGCCAACACATTGGGCTTGAGTCTTTCTGCAAGATTCTGGACAATTTTGGTACATACCTTGTCCTCGGTATCCCTTCACCTAGAGCGAACATTTGATTCACAATGTCGTTTATCTTGGAATAGAAATCCATGAAGACTTCATCCTCTCTCATTTTAAGAGTATCAAATTGATTTTGGAGGATCTGAAGTTTGGACCTCTTAACTATTGAGGTGCCTTCATGAGTTCTTTCAAGAACTTCTCATGCCTCCTTTGTAGTTTTATAGGTCATAATTCGCCTGTACTCGCTATCGGATACTGCACAGTTAAAGGCATTCATGGCTTTGCCATCAGCTGTCTTGGTAGCTTTTTCAGCAGGGGTCCAAGAGGGATTAGGTTTGGACGTCATAAACATGGTTGGGGTGGTTTTTATTATCTTCTTTTCCATGGGTTCCTACCATCCAGTCTTTACAATATCACATACCCATGAATCTATGGAAACAAAGAAACTTCTCATTTTGGCCTTCCATGAGGCATAGTTTGTTCCATCGAAGTAAGCGGGTTTGGATATTGCATGACAGTCTCCCATGGTGTTCTAGCTTGGATCAACTCGGATTGTTAAATCCTTGTAAAGAGCACTAGGCTTTGATACCAATTGAAAGTTCTCTTTTGGTGGTAGAACACAATTGACCCTAGAGAGGGGTGAATATGTCAATCCCAAATTCCTTGGTCCTTTTTAAAATTCCTTGATTGATTAATTGAGTGCAGCGGATATAACAATCAAGTATGTGTGTGTGTGTGTTAGCAAATGTAATGAAGCAATCAACACAAGAAATTATCACTAACACCACGAGCACAATGATAGAAGATATATAGTGGTTCGGTTAGCTAACCTACATCCACTGTTAAGAGTAGCTCAACCTTGAGCTATCCTAAAATTTACTAAGTGGTGACTTACACCCTCACAATTAGAGTAGAAATTCTACCTCACTCAATTGGTTGGGACTTTCACCCACCATATGTAAAATAGGAATATCACATATTTATTTGGCTGGGAATTGCCCCACCACTTGTGCTAGAGAAGACGCTCTAGATTTTTTATAGTGCTTCTGGAACCAAGCTATCTTAATCCACTTTCACAGGATAAAGGTTTTAAAACAAAATTAAAACTAAAAAGCACTTGCCTTGAAGCTCTTTCTCGAAGATATGTGCTTCTCAAAGATCCACCCAATGTGTGTCCGAATTTATCCTGACGTTCGGCGTTGTAGCCGTCGTTGAGCAATCACAATCTCAAGGTGACTAGGAAACTGGTTCTACCAAATCTTTCCAAGTTTGTATCTTTTCTTTCCTCCTCTCTTTCTCTCTTTACTCAATCAATAGATTTGTTGTATATGATTCTCAGGTGTAGGCACAAGAGAGTTGATCGTTCCTTAGAGTGTGTGATTTTTCTCAGTTCAAGGAAGATAATCAAATGATCACACAACACTCATATTTATAGAGGAGTTAACATAGTTTTTCAAACAGTCCAGTATCGACAGGTCGACGGCACCGATGGGTTAGTGTTCATATTTATTACCATTCAACCACCTAATCGTTGCACATTAAATGCACTTCCAATGACATTATTATTTCCCGGTCGACAGGTCGGTGTCACCGATGGGTCGACAGTCATGGCATCGAGAGGTCAATCCATACGAGGGTCTCAATCTGGGGTAACACCATGTAGACAGAGTTTCATGTCCCGAAACTTGTCCTACCTAGAATGATCTGTCGCCCTTTACCAAGGGGTCGGTCCTGGTACTCTCGATCGGTCTTGAATTACCGAGATGCCTGTTTTCACGAGAGTCCACTTGAGTTCTAAGTCCCAGAACTCATAAGTCTTGCCACAACGATGAACTTCAATCCGGTAGAGCATGATCTTCAATCTTTTTAACCATAAATCTTCAAACTTCTAGCAAGTTCTTCTTCCCGAGTCAATGAATTGATAAACTTAGGGGCTCGGCAACGACGGGCACTAACAAAACAGTCACTACTGATGGGTCGGTAACATAGACGGGTCGACAAACTTATGTCTAGACATGTCGGTACCATAGATGGGTCTGTCCTGGTACTTTCGATGGTCTATTACATAGATGTGTCTGTTCTGAAAGTACCCCTGAGTTCGAAGTTCCAGAACTCACTCAACCTAGGTCAACGTGTCGTGCGCACCGATGGGTCTATCTTTCATCATCAATGTGTCGGTGTGCACGAGACACTTGATTTGAGAGCAATCCCAAATGGTAGTGCTTCCGATCCAGCACCCTTGTCAATCCGGTCGACATGTCGATGACCACCATGGGTATGTCCTGTTTCACCGATGGGTTGGTAGGTTAGACATGTCTACCTGACAGTTTGTCATTTTTCCAATGTTTGTAACCGTTTGGTTCTAATCAATGTCAAAGCTCACTTAGGCTAGATTATGATTTACCAAGTGATATGTAAGCCTAGGCAAGGACCACTATGGGTGTGGGTTACACCTAAAGTCATATATGGCCAATTTACCTATGTGATTGCCATACACATGGTGATGCTTAAATCTTGAACTTGATCTTCCTTCTTAGATGTTTGATTCAACATTCACATCACTTGAGTCTTATATCATTGCTTCAATATTCTGAGGAAAGGCTTTAGCTAAGTCATGGAATTAACAAATAGGAGGCTTGGCAAAGTTGTAGTCACATATGCAGTCACCAGTTACTTGAGTAACTATCGATGATATCTTATTGTGACTTGACTGCAGTATATTCATTAGAGTTCAGTCGACGATGATGTTTCTATTTGTTGATAGTTTGATCCACAGTTACCAATTTGACAATCCTAAATGGTCTTACTCAGCTCTATAAATATTCAATGTCAGGGAGCCGAAGCTTGGCTTTAGTCTTACTCAGTTCATATAATATTCAATGGTTGAACTGCTGCCAATGTTTGGTCTTACACTCAATCTATATGATATGCAATAGTTTAGATTGAAGCCAAACATAAAGGCTACATTTGGATGAGGGGTAAATTTTAAAGGGGTTATCCTTGTGTAGGGATCACCCTTGAATAGGGGTCGAGTAGGGGGCACCCTTGAACAAGGATTACCCTCATCTTGTTTGCTAATTGCAGTGGTAAAGTAAGAACTGACCATAAGGGTAAAAAATCTTGTTTGGTAACTATAAGTAGGGGTAACCTGATATATTAACAATTTTATTAGAATTAATATTTTTTTAAATTCAATATAATAAAAAATAAAAAAATTATGAAACATAATTATTAAATAATATTCATCAATTAAAAGATATTTTAAATATTTTTCTCCATAGGTGCAAGGAGGGGGTAAAGAGGGGTAATATATTAACAATTTTATTAAATTCATATAATAAAAAAATAAAACATGACTATTAAATAATGCTCATCAATTAAAATATATTTTAAATATTTTTGCTCCATAGGTGCAAAGAGGGGATAAAGAGGGGTAATATATTAACAACTTTATTAAATTCATATAATAAAAAAATAATAAAACATGATTAGTAAATAATATTCATCAATTAAAAAATATTTTAAAATATTTTTACTCTATAGGTGCAAAGGGGGAAGAGGGAGGGGGGGGTAAAGAGGGGTAATATATTAACAACTTTATTAGAATAGATCATTTTATTAAATTTATATAATATTAAAAAAATTAAAATATAATTATTGAATAATATTAATCAATTAAAAAATATTTTAAAATATTTTTACTTCATAGGTGCAAAGAGGCATAAAGAGAGTTTAGAGGGGTAAAGAAAGGTAAAGAGGGTTAGAGGGGTAAAGAAGGGTAGTAGGTGCAAAGAGGGGTAAAGAAGGGTCATAAGTACGAAGAGGGGTAAAGAGGGTTTAGAGGGGTAAAGAAGCGTAATAGGTGCAAAGAGGGGGTAAAGAAGGGTAATAGGTGCAAAGAGGGGGTAAAGAGGATTTAGACGGGTAAATAAGGGTAATAGGTGTAAAGAGGGGTAAGGGGGGGCAAACATGGTTTAGAGGGGTAAAGAAGGGTAAAGAGAGTTTAGAGGGGTAAAGAATGCTAATAGGTGCAAAGAGGGGTAAAGGAGGTAAAGAGGGGTAAAGAGGGGTAATAGGTACAAAGAGGGGTAAAGAGGGTAAAGAGGGGTAAAGAAGGGTAATAGGGACATAAAGGGGTAAAGGGGGGTAAAGAGGGGTAAAAAAGGATCAAGAGGGCTCATTAGACATAATTTTTTTACTAAATTTATATAATAAAAAAAAATGATAAAACATAATTATTAAATAATATTCATTAATTAAAAATATTTAAAAATGTTTTTATTCCATAGGTGCAAAGAGGGGGTAAGGAAGGTAATATATTAACAATTTTTATTAAATTCATATAATATAAAAAATAAAAATAAAATTTTATGAAACATAATTAATAAATTGATATTAAAAAATATTTTAAATATTTTTGCTCTATAAGTGCAAAGAGGGATAAAGGGGGGGTAAAAAGGAGATAAAGAAGGGTAAAAAGGGGCAAGGGTTTCATGAAAACCCCCATGCTCCAAGGGGTTTTCAAAAAAAGAGGGGGAGGGGTAAAATTTTGAATTTTTACCCTCACCTCTCCATTACCAAACAAGGGTAAAGGGGAGTAACCCTCCCTTACCCCCAACCAAACACAGCCAAAGTATTGGTCTTACGTAGTCTTTTTTATTTTCAATGGTTTAGACTACTGTCAATGTATGTGTCAGTTAATAATATTTGTCTTACACATTTCATGATATTCAATGGATTGAACTGCTGCCAACATGTTTGGTCTTACACAACCTTTGTAATATTCAATGGTTTAGGTTGCTGCCAAACTTGGAACATTGGGCTTACATAGTCTTCATGATATGTAATGGTTAAACTAATGCAAAGTTACAAATTGACACAGAAAGTGGTCTTAAATAGTCCATGATTTTCAATGGTTTGGATTGCTGCCATAGTAATGAACTTACGCAACTCTATGACATTTAATGGCTTTGAGCTGCAGCTATGTCATGTACTAACATAACTCTTTTAGATATTCAATGGTTTAGAGTTGCAGCCATGGTAATGGTCTTACATAGCTTCATATGATATTCAATGGTTTGGAGTTGTAAATATTGTAATGGTCTTACATAGTTCTACGATACTTAATGTTTTAGAACTACAACCATCGATGCTGGACTTACACCGTTCCATATGATGTGACTGAGTTTGGACCTGATGCCCAACTACTTAGGATCCATTTAATCTATCATTGTTGGTCCATGATCTAAGGGATCTGTCTAAGGTAAGGTATGAATCAGGATGTTCAAGCATTTGAGTAACTTTACATAGGATTTTAAACACTCGACCCAAAAACCTACCCAAAAAGGAAAGATAAAACAACTTGAACTTGAGCAACAACAATCTTCAGTTTTCTTCGTCTGCTTTAAGCCACAAGTGCTTCATCAGTATTTTCCCTTTGATTGGAGTGATGCTTTATCTTCCATTGGGCAATCCTTTTGGAAAAAAACCCTTTTGATTTGCTTGATGCACGGTCTTTCACAGGCTTTTCTTTTTCTTTCAAAAGCCTCTTGATCTTATTTTCATCTTGGTCTTTCACATGCTTATATATTTACATTCTTGATAAGACTTTTGATGTTCTTGGATGCTCGGTCTTTTACAGTATCAATGAGGACATCAATCCATGAGTCTTCAGGTGTGTGCTTGACTCTTTCTCTCCAGTTTTAATAGTCTTTTGGAGTCATTTATCAGTTCCTATCTTAAAGTACAACTCCAAAAAACCATTAGTAGCACAAGTCAATGGTTTAGTCATCATCAAAATACTTCTTTGACCATTAGGGATGGCACCTATGATAAAACAACACCAATAAAATACTTTCCACCAATAAGCAAAGAGATTAAAAAATCAACTAAAAAAGAAAGCCTAAGAATACTCATGTGCCTTGGGTGTCCATATAGATTGCAAATTAAAGAGAGAAATTCTCCATGATAAGTGATGAAGCAAACACTATTTCCATGCTCTAACCCTAGCTCATTGTGCACCAATATGCAAATTTTATTTATTTTTATTGTTTGGGCTTTTTAGACCTTTAAAAGCACGATCATACACTTCCTTGAAGCTTGGACCTAACCTATTTTATTCCAACCTTTTTAATTTAAAGCTTCTTAAATTGATAAGTTTTTTGAAGTATCTAATTCACATAATAATCTAAAGCAGCATTAAGAATAAGGCCATTCATTACATGATATGCATTGTATTAAAATTTCTATTAATGTCAAATTAGTCTAATTGCACAAAAATTATTATAATTAGGATCAAGTCATATGATTTTGTCAAAAGTTTTAGAAAGTTTGTAAACTAACCTTATTGACCTTGGTATGAATTTCTTGGAGACCTATTCTAGTTAAACTTGACGTGGGTAGAGTATGATCTAATTTGAGTTGGATAGCCAACGTAAAGACATTATTTATTTATCATTGGTCTCATTCGCGTTGGGGTCACTAATCTCTAACCTTGTCCCCCCCCTCCTCCCAATTCTCCTATTAAAAACTGAGAAACTGTATTCAATAAAGAGTATTACACAACTATATATAGCATCTAGCCAAACCTAGGGCTATTACACTTCTAATCTAATCTTAACTCAAATACATCTCTTAATAGAGATTAACCCAAACTAGAATCCTAATTCTAATATATTCAACATTCCCTCTTAAACTCAAGTGGTTCATCACTTTGAGTTTACAATTATTGAACAAAATAAAAAACTAATAACCAGATAAACCAAGTGTCGACTGACGCCATTTAGTTGAGCGGAAGCAAATCAATGGTGAAGATGTGCCGACGAAGCCAACCAAAACTGAACTAATATTCCACATGTGCTGAAAGTTATAAAACCGATGCTGAACATACTCCAATTCTCCAACTCCAACTCTCCCACTCCAACTCTCCCCCCTTCCACGTGCTGCGACCTAAAGAAAAGGTTCAAAGTTACTTGCAAAATCAATGCCGATGCCGATGCCAATGTCAATACCAATGCCGCCAATACTAATGCCACTTCCAATACCAAAGCCAACAAAAGGGTAAAGTGCCAGAATACTACAAACTCCAGAGAAAATAAGAAATCAAATCAAGAAACCAAATCCTTCAAGATGTGGCTGCAAATGGAGGAGACAAAGTGCCAAACGACTGCAAAGGATACCAAACGAATGCAAAGGGTACCAAACGAAATCAAATCAGCCACAAAACTGGACTACAAAAGGGCTGGGTCAAAGTCCAGATACAAGACGAAGACAAGAGGAAAACAAATGCAAATCAATCGAATGAGATGATGCAAATCAAGATCAATCGAGATCGGAGAAGAAGAAAGAGACCAAGAGAAACAAAAGAAAGAACCAAGGGCATTCTCATAAACTGAACTCAATGCAGGGACAAACGGATCAATTTTTTTTTTTTGCTTCAAACGAAAGAATATGGCTACCAAGAGGAACAAGTGGCAAAAGCAGACAAGACCAGACTAACTGTTGTGAAGAAGAGCCATTGGCGACAGGCACAATAGATCCAAATTTGGGTGGTGTCGGGTCACATGCACAGATCTGCAAAGGCTATAACAAGATACAGATCTGAGCACAGTTAGAGGTGAGATGGGGCTGCTATCTAGCGGTGACTGCAAGTGAAGGGCTGATGAGAGGGATAAGAGACTAACGAACAAGAAATGGCAAATCCATTTTGTTCTTCAAAACCACCAAACGAAAATCCAAAGTTGCCAAGGGCAGTCTGGCGGCCTCACGTGCACACTCGTCAAATCCGATAACTTAGTGTATGGCGAGATCCAACAAACAGAGGAGTTGGAGATCAGAACTCTCTCGGATTTGCCGGCCAAATCAGTGAGCAAAGTGAGCGGAAGGGTGCTCAGAGCGGTGGCTGCAGGGTGGACCAGATCTGATCGATTCAAATGGGCTAAGATCGGAGGCAGGGAGGACCGAGATCTGGTCGATGTGAACCAGATCTGGTGCGGGGCGGAACGGCAGAACAAGATCTGGGTAGGGAGGACAAGATCTGGGCGGGCTGCAACTGGTGCTGCAGGGGCTGTGAGAGAGAACGAACGGAGACTGCATAGTGGAGATGCAACGTCTGGCTGGAGGACGGAGGCTCCAGATCTGGGTCTGGTTTCAGTCGTCGTCATCAAGACTGTCGTACGCTCTTGCCTGTGTTTCAAAGACAGAAGAAAGCAGGTGGCTAAGAACAAGTGGCTCGGGCAGCGAAGGGCTTGGACACTGATGTGCAGACGATGAAGCGGTGATGGGCTGGTGGCAAGGGATCTGCCGTGGGTGCGGTAGAAGAGCACCGTAGATCTGAACAAGAGCTGGTGAAAAAAGACAACAAATCTGAGTTCCCAAAGCAGAAGATGCGAAATCTCAGGGCGGGTGGGACTGCTCAGATCTGGGCGATCAGATGCAGGGCGTGAAGGAGAGACGGGGCTGCAAGAAGGGTGCAAAACGAGATCTGCTGAAGACGTGATCTGATTACAGAGAAGGCTAGGTGAAGGGTGAACAGGTGACGGGATTGCGAGATTCTCATAGGCAAGAACAATGTGGATTTCAGATCCGTGGTGAAGATGGGGCAGAACTGAGTGAATCAAATCAAAGGTCGGCAGATGGGCAAGATGCAGTAGCCTCGATGCTAGAAAACGAGTAGATCTGGTGCTTCATCCTTTTGCAGAGGGATGGATGGTATTCCTCCCATATTGAATCAAGAGAACTTGAGAGGCAAAATTGCAAACAATTGGAGAAGCTGAGACGATGCAATCTACGAAAACTAACGTGTCCCCTCCCTCTGCCACGGCAGATACGCCCGGCAGAGGGAGAGAAGAGAAACCAAGATTGTCTCTCTCAAAACCCAAGATCGAATTAGACTGATACCATATTAAAAACTGAGAAACTGTATTCAATAAGGAGTATTACACAACTATATATAGCCTCTAGCCGACCCTAGGGCTATTACACTTCTAATCTAATCTTAACTCAAATACATCTCTTAATAGAGGTTAACCCAAACTAGAATCCTAATTCCAATATATTCAACATCTCCAACCTTTATTCTTTTAAAAATAATTAGTTTGGGTCTGCACAATGGTTTCCTACACCATTATAAATTCATGTATAAAATCCACTCTAAATATACGATATCACTATCTTGCAAAGTAAGGTAAAGTAAATAAGAATTATAAATCTATAAACATGTACATACTCCAATATATATATATATATATATATATATATATATATATATATATATTAACATTAATTTATTCATAATTGGATCTGATCATGTTCAAATTTAATGACGATCTTATTCAAATAGCATGAAAATGATGTACTTCATCAGAAAAATAAGTTATGTATTAAGTGATATGAAAAAGAAATCTTAATATTCATACCATACTACCTATCAAATTTGAATTAAGAGATAGTATTTTAAATGAGGTAGTATTTGAATTAGATTTTTTTATGGTATATTGCCATTTTCGTGCTTTATTATGCATTCTTTTACCAGTACTAAAAGTAGTTTTTATGTTACTTTTAAGATTTATAATTTTCATTGATTATATATTATAGGATGTTTACTCTTTTTAATAATAAATTTTAACTCTTAAAATCTGATTTGTCTTTTATCATAAATAATACCAAAGTTTTTTATTTTATAAAAATATCTAAATCTAACTCTGAATGTAAAATTAACAAACATAAAACTAATATAAACCTTAAACCTAAGAATTTGATATAATTCTAAATTCTCATATATGACTCCGAATTTTTCTCTCCATCCCCATCTAAATGGGATCCACTGATAAAAGCAAATTTGGGCAGTGATTTGATACAAGACAATTGGAATCAATTCGGCCCCACTGATAAAACCTCCCACTGCAAGTGACTGGTACCTATCAATTACATCATCTAACAAGCTTTTTTTTTTTTAACTTTATAATTTTAAGCTAAACAAATATAATAAACATATAACCTAGAGGTTAGAAAATTGAGTATTTATTCTAAATTTTAAGTCACTCGATATGAAGGTTAGAAAAATTAATGCTTAATATTGAAACAATCATGTCTTGTTTAATATATAATTTTGACGTCAACTGATAATTCATTTATTGATACAATATCAATTGACTAAATTTTATTTTCAACTATTTGATTGAAATAATGATAATTAATCTAATCATTCAATTATTTTTAATGTTCAGACATCTCTGAATTCGATTGTTATAAAGTCATTCAACTGTGTATCCAACAAGTGGCAGAGAGGAGAAATCGTAGTTCCAATTTCCCACCTTCTCTGTTTTCATTCGCAGGAACAGAAAGCCATGGCAGGTACATTGGAACTTCACTCTTTCAAGAAGTCACTAAATCAGGAATTGCAACAGAGTCATGAAACGGGGACCTGTAAAAGGCGAATGGAAGCTTGAAAAACAGGGAACACTAGTAACAGGATGGAATGCTTGGCTGAAAAGATATCAGAAGCTATCTGCAGAGAGATTATGCCTCCGGAAGACTATGAAGAACTAAAGAAATTGATGCTCCAATTTGTGAATGCACCAATGTATTGGAGCTATTTGGTGGAAGCTTATAAGAAGGTACCACCTGCCAGAAGACTCGTATTGAACGAATTGGGTCAAACCTCTCTTCACTTGTTAGCCTACGACAGTTCCAAATTTGAGATTGTAGAACAAGTGTTGGCAAATGTCGATGGAGACATCCTTGAAACGAAGGACAAAGATGGCAACACAGCCCTCCACATCGCTGCAATCTACGACAGTTCGAAATTTTCATCGATGTTCCAAGTGATAGTCTGCCGATGTCCCGGCCTAATCCACGACGGAAACCTCAACGGAGAGACGCCTCTCTCCATGCTAACAAGTCGGTTGCACCAGTCTGCCGCTGTAGGAGAGTGGAAAGAAGTGACGAAGAAGTGCGGAAGAAGTGCGGAAGAAGTACACGCAGATACGCAGGGCCATCAATGTAATGACTGAGGTTCCTCATCGAACCCCACTTCATATGGCCGTCTCCCTCGGAAATTCTGACCATGCAAGGGAGATTTCGGAAAGCGTCGATGAAGACTAGCTGAAGATAAAAGAAGAAAAAGGGAACACCGCCCTGCACGTAGCCGTAAGCAAAGGAATTTTAGATTTGATCCAACGCATGGTATAAAAATGTCCTCAGCTGGTTAATATACGTAATGGCAAGGGACGGACACCCCTCTTCCATGCTGCCTATCACGGCGACACCAAGATCTACCGCTATCTTCAACGGTATGCCTATCGGAATGTAGTCATTGGTGCTACAAATAACGGCAACACCGCTCTTCACTGTGCAATCTTAATCACTTCGGTATGTACAATATTCCTCTCCTACATAATCGGAAAAGACATTTTCTTTAGTTATTCTTCAAATTTTACGTTTGATTATAACAATTAAATTTGGATAACGATCCTCCTACGGACATTTTATGTAACGAGACATAGGATTTAGAACATTGTCCATTTTACCCTTCCACAGTTGTACAAAAGCATTTTAAAAAAAAATTCAGTGATCCGATTTGTTGTTCTATATGAAAAAATAGTCTCACTTAGATAAATTTCAGTGAGCCAGTCAGTGAGCCGATTTATATCTCAGTGGAAAGGTCAGTGATCCGGCGAGCTGATTCGAAGGGTTGGCGAGTCAGTTCAAAGGGCAAAATGTGCAATACAGTAAAATCCGTGTTGGGTTATACAAAACGCCTGTAGAAGGATTGCTACCATTAAATTTAACCCAATTATCTTTAATATATCTACTATTTATTCTACAACTTTTCAATTTTTTCTTTTGGATTTATGTGTGGAAAACCTTAGACACAGTCTTATTAAAACCCTCATAGGTGGTACCTCTACCCTTTAAGCCATGATCAAAGTTAATCCATAGGGTACGAACTTGACATCCCCCGCTTTCTTAGGCCGAAGGTAACATTAGAGCTTAACCGACGGGGTAACAAGTTTTCAATTGGTACAATGAAGCATCTTTATTTATTAGTTCCCATTAATGAGTTTAGCAAATACTTTCAAGACAATAGACAATCAGTAGATGATGATAAAATTTATCCAGGGAAAAAACAACGATGACAATCGTTTTCAACCATGGAGTCTTTCCCCGCTTTGGCAAGTTTAAATCTTAGGTTTCTAGTTGATCAAGTACTAATCAAAGTTTAGATAAATATCCCACAAAGTTTGACTTGATACCACATTTATTATTTTATTTGTTTATATGTCTAATTTTAAGTTGACAAATAAAAATTTACGAGTTTCCTCAAACATTTCTCTATTTTATTATTTACAATAAACCATATTTCCATTCTTCATAGTTGGAGAATTTTACTTTGTGTTTGTATTTATTTACTTATGGAAGATTTATTATGATAACTGATAAAGAAAGCATAAGTAGAAAAGTTGAAACATTGTACATGAATAGATTGCAAGCAGCTATGAAAGAAGTAGCGACCTCACTTTCACATTATATCGATCATAAAAAGAATTAAAAGGTCCATCACATGATTATTGGTTGATACAGTACATAATGGAAGAACAATCTCACCTTACGAGAAATAATTACTGGTGGCCTTACTCTTGAATTCACACTTTTCCTTTCATGCTCAACTATTCTTGTAAATTGCGTTGTATTCAATTTAAATTTATTTTAAGTTAATTTTATTACTATATTAAAATTTATTTTGTCTTAACCATTAATTTTAAATAATAAAAATTATATTATTAAATTCAATAAACCTGATTATTTAAGAAAATTATAATTCTCAAAAAGATTTTCAACAATATAGAGGGAGATAACTTTTTTCCCCTTTTTAATGGGGTTCTCAATCTTTCAACGAAAAAGTTAAAACAAACTGTGATCAAGATCAATAACAAGTACGCCAGTATTTTGCCTCATACATGTTTTTATTGTGAAAACATTGTCTACCGAAACTACTGTTTAAGTAATGCTTTTTTTTTTTTACATTTTTATCGACAATTTTGTTTTTATTAAATAATATTAAAATAATAAGGGTGCCCATCATAACACGGACATTATCTTTTAAGATGTACGAGTTTTATTGAACTTTTCAGTTTGTCTCCTATTCATCTGCAGAATCGGTTCACTTTCCAGTGAATCAGTTCACTCATTTTCAGTGAATCGGCTCACTCATCGGTACACTTGACAGGTGAACCGATTCATTGAAAAGTGAATCAATTTCTTGAGGGGCAAAGTGAGAAATCCAAAAAACTCATACCTCCTAAAAGATAATGTCTGTATTAGGATGGGCACCCAATAATAAAGCAATAACATCTTGATAACATTATACGACAAAATTTATTATGATTATTTCAGTTTTTACTGCATCTTTCATCTTTATATTTACTAATTATATTTTATTCATTTTAAATGTTATATTTGGTCAATTATCCAATAATATTATAATAAATAATTCTCATAATTGTGACTAGGGTGATAATAAAATCTATTAAGCCTAGGAACACTCACAATCTAGAGTTGTGTTCGGATTAGAAATTAAAGTAAGAGGTTCTCAAAAAATAAAAGAACTACTGTTTATCCTCTTCTTTTTTTAAGACGATGGTAACTTTAGTTGTTTGTCATTTTTTAAGCCAAACGAAGAGTAGAATAAAGAAGATGAGAGCCTTCCATCTTTTTCTACAAAACAACGTGTCTTTGTAGGGGGAGAGGATAGGGAGATTTAATTAGAGGGGACTGACGGTGGCCTCATGTTATTTTTCTTTGGCATTGAAGTAAGGCAATAATAAGAGGGTATTTTCATATCTCAGAAAACGAATGCAAAGGAACTCCAAGAAAATTCAAAATGACCAACTGTGTCATGCTCCGTCCTTTGGGATACATGACTTCTTTTTTTTTTGAAGCTCTAAGCGTACACAAGTAGAAGTTTGCACACACGTGGTATTCGCACGTGGAGGGTGAAATTGTAGGGATCCCAAGTCATCTTGGGTTATCGAAAATCCTACCAAAATTCAGACAGGTCTCACCTAAAAACTGAACATTATGAAGGAAAATTTAATTAGAGAGGACTGACGGTGGTCTTATTTTATTTTTCTTTGGCATTGAAGTAAGCAATAATCAGAGGGTATTTTCATATCTCAGAAAACGAATGCAAAGGAACTCCAAGAAAAATTCAAAATGACCAACTGTGTCATGCTCCGTCTTTTGGGATACATGACTATTTTTTTAAGCTCTAAGCGTACACAAAGTAGAAGTCTGCACACACGTGGTATTCGCACGTGGAGGGTGAAATCCTAGGGATCCCAAGTCATTTTGGGTAATCGGAAATCCTACCAAAATTTTGATAGGTCTCCCGTAAAAACGGGACATTATGACGACAATTCCCACTCAGAAATTTCAGCTTTTATCTCATCTTATCATTCATCATGCATTCAATTTTCCATCCATTCATTCAACACCCAACCTAAGTATTATATCATAAAGAGTCATATGTCCCATGGGTTTAATAACAGTCCAAAAGTGTTGGAGAAAAGGAGAGAATGGAGAACACCACACTGTTTTGTTTGATGCAAACAATAAGTTTTTGCTTCATTATTTCAACTTTGATTACACATTAATTTATAGAAAAAATAACAACACAGTGGATATCCCCACTTTCTTAGAATAACTACCTACAAACACCATTAACCCATTAACACAACTAACCATAAAATGCTCAAGTCTAGGGACCCATTGCCACAACATAGGACACCTCACTAACAAACATGGAACACCTAATATTTATGGGTAGGACACTTAATCCCACATTCATGAGACTAACAACCCACATCCTAAATGATGGGGGTAGTGGGATGACTCATAAAACAAACCATGATTCAACATGACCAAGTCAAGTTAAGAGTGGTGGAGAGCAACCAATCAAGGGCTAGATTTGCATCATCAATTCTCATCACTCCCCCTGGATGCAAAATTGGAAACACTCAGAGAAGATCTGAATTTCATGAACTTCGGATATGAGAGTGCCTTGGTAAACCTATCTGCAACTTGATCATTAGTTGAAAAATACTTTATTACGTTCATGCCTTCTGCAACAACATTTTGAATGAAGAAAAATATGAATCTTATTAATTAAATTCCAATTCTAAATTCTTCACCTACTGTTAAAAAGAGTCTTAGAATGGAAAAATAGGGTTCTAAACTTTCTGAAAAAGATGTTGTTTAAGATGAAAATCCTACGATTAAATTAAATCATACATTCATAAAGGAATTAGAAATAAAATCACACCATCATAATCAATGCACATTAAGTGGAAAACCATGAATCTAAAAGCGTTGTCTCAATCTTATTCATAAAATAAAGAATTGAAATTACATAACATTGGAAAAATGAAATAAGAAAATACAAGAAGAATTCAAAACACTGACCTGAAACCCATTGTGGAAGTCGACACTCCACACTGTCTTTCCTTCCTCTGCTCTTCCTTTCCTTCCCTCCACTCCCAAGCCTTGAATGTCCAATGCCAAATTCGAATTTTAGAGGCTATCCAAGTGTTCTATTTATAGACTCAGTGTCGGAATGGACGGTTAGGATTAAATCTGGGTTAAGTTGTGAATTGATGGCTTGGATTAGATCTCATTTAGAAGTGGATGGAGGAGGTTTTAAGTTCAAAAGGCTAGGGTTACAAGGAATACACAAATTTTGGGGTGTCTTGGCTTAGAGGCTAAGCAAAGAATGAGAGAAGATAGGAATTTGGAGAAAAAATTAGGATTTACTGCAAATCCCATTTTTCTACACATGTATCATTTTTCACCTCCATTGTTGACCTAATAAACGTCCGAATCTTGAAATTCTATAAGCTCGAAAGTTGTATCGCTTGAAGTTTTCTTTCCAACGCAACAACAATGAACACAAACGGATATTGGAGTGGAAAGTTATGGTCAAAATACCAAAGCTGTGTCAAAAACTTGTCTTCCAAATCCCATTATTTTCTCCATTTCTTCCTCCACAGGGATTCATACGAATTTGGATTGCTAGGATTGGGTGTGTGATGTGTTCATGACATGGCATATGCGCATGGATAGTATTGATTTGCTTGGGGTGCAGGGTTTTCTAAATCTAGGATTTTATGGATGAAGGGTTATGATTAAATGGGTTAAGATCTAATGATCACTGATGGATGGATGTGATGAATTATGAAAATGATGAGATGATTTATGAATGGTTATGATTCTAAAGTTGATCATGATGATAGATGAATTGAATGGCCCAGATCTAAGATGATGAATGTATGTAATGGATATGGGAATGTAGCTCTACGGTTTTGACATAATTTTGATGAATGAGATGAATGGTTAGGATTGATGGATGAAGATGAGTGGTTGAGATTGCATGGAGAGAAGATTGGATTGTGGGGATTGACAAGGAAAGGGACAAGGCTTGGTCGTGTGACTGGATTATGGAGTTGGGTTTGAGACCTATAAATGAGCACATGGGCGTCCATTGGAGCTTGGACTTGAGCTTAAGGACTTGTGGCTTTGTTGGACTTTGAGTGCACATTGGCCTAGCCCAAATGAAGTAGATCTCTGGCCCATTAATCTTGAATTTCAGTCTTTGCCTCTTGAATTGCAGGTTCTTTCTTCCAGAATTAAATAATTAACTTCACCATTTTAAAATCTAAAATATTGATTAAGTCTAGACTCTCATAACTGGATCCAGACCAACCAATTTACAATTTGAATTTCTAAAGTGGTGAAATAATCATTGCAGTTATAGGTTTTCCAATTTAAGCTCAAATAGTCTGGGTTTTAGGCTGATTTTCTGATTTCTCCATTTTTTCTCTACAAAATTGAAAATAACATTAAGTGCATCTAATATATACAAAAAAAAGGGGGCTAACTGGTCTAACAATTAGAGTCAAAATTATCATTTTACAGTGTTCATTATCGAGTCTCCCCGACCAATGGTTGACTTGAATGGCTTCATCTTCTATATCTTTGGTATCACATATCATTTCAACCTCTTCCTGCCGATGTCCGGCCACCAAGGGATCATGATCTACCTTGAAGGTGGATGGGGACTACCGTTTGAATTCACAAAGGGTGATGCATGTATGGGCTGCATCAAACCTGAGGATGTCTCGATCGAGACTCGAGTGGAAAAAAATCAAGAAATTGATCTTTGAAGTCCATGATCAAACGGTGGAGGAAGGAAAGGGCCCACATTGAGTTTCATGTCACCAAAGCTGTGGGTCCCACTTTGAATTTAAAATCCTCAACTAAGTCACCACCCGTGTGGACCCCACAAAAAGCAACTCGACCGTTCCAACCGGGAGAACAAATCCATTCTAAAAGTAGAAAACCATGGCTGAACCATGTGGGACTAGAAACAATTTCACTAAAAGTTGCTGTTGTGTTGGGGGTAAGAAAGAGAAGAAAATGGTGGGTTGTAATCCACTCGAATAAAATAAAGAAAAGAAGATTTAGACAGAGTAGGGTCCAGCAAAGGGCGTTGCTGTGTGATGAGAAATTCATAGAAAGAATCCAAGATAGTGGCAGCAAATCATGAAATTTGATTTGGAAGAATCTCTTGTAATCTTAAATTTAACCATGAAGTGCATGAATCATTATTAGTATTGGAGTGTGAAATCGAATTCAAAAGAATTATGGAAAATATATCTAAAATATTTATAAAACATAAACGGATGAGAATAATAAAATTTTGGAATAAAATTCATTTAAAACATGTAATGGTGGAATAAATTAAGAAATTTAGAAATAACCTAAATCGAACTAGATTTAATTAGAATATATTTTTATTCCAACCTAGTTCCACATTGAGAATAGAATTTATAAACATAATAAAAAAATAAAAATAACATAAAATCAATATATTTATATATTTACATTGCAAATTAGATTGGAGATTAAGGCGGCATTATTTTCAATATATTAAAAATAAAATCAAAACTTAGAACATGAAGCTCAGATTTATTAATGAACATTATTCAAATCCTTCATTTATAATTAATTCAATTAAGAAAATCATGAATTTCATTAATTAATAAATAATCAAAATAAATATTGGGCCTAGAAAGAATTCAGCATAAAATTCTGATTCTAAACTTTCGCAAGTGGAAAATCATGAATCTAAAAGTTGCTTGAATTTATTAATAAAACTTGAATTTACCATTACAACTCTTTGGAATTTTTAGAATAAGAAAATAGAAGAAGAATCACTAACCTGAAATCCATTGTGGAATTTTAATTTCCACAGCGTCTTTCATTCTCCCTTTTTTTCTTTCCTTCCTTCCTGAATTTTATCCTAGGTGTAGGCCTCAATTCATAGATGAGAGGAGTGAGAATGAATAGCCAGAATTAATTAGGGTTTTAAGGATGGATGGGTGTGATTGAGTTGTTTCATTGAGGACGTCAAGTTAGCTAAGGCAACAAAGATGAACTTAAAAGAGAGGCGTGGAATGCCTAGGGTTTTTGTAGCCTCATGCGACTCCTCCATTGTTTGTTTTGCCATATACGGATGTGTTTCTTTGCAGAAGTTCTCTCCATTTTTCTCTCATGGCTTCATATGATTGTAGCATTGCTTTATGCGCATATCCCATATACGATCCAAATTTCTCCACAATCTTCTCTCCTCCATAATTTTCCCACTTAATACCAATCCAAATTGATTTCTTCCGAATTGCACAGAACCCATTCAAATTCTGATTCACCAATCCATTATGAAATTTGAATGAATTGGGCTTTGGTCTTGAACCTTAGTTGGACTTGGACTTGAATCTTTCCTGGACTTTGGTTCATAAGCTTCAAATGTAGGCTTGGTCTTGAGGCTGGAGTATGAGCCCACTTATAACCAGTGTTGTGAATTTACCACTTTGACAATAAAAATCTCAAATTTAATTACCATAATCCAAACTTTCATAAGTGGGCTTGAATTACGATATTTTACAATAATTTTCAAAATTAAGTGGTAAAGTTCAATACTTTCCAAAAATAGCACAATGGCCAACTTTTCAACATTTTTCTTCAATTTAAAGTCCTTTTCTTGAATTCGGCTGATTTTACTGCAAAACTCCAAAACTTTATTAATAATACATAATAAACAATATTCAAGAGCTAACTAGTGTAAACATCAAGGGTGAACATCCCAGTCCCTCTCCTGATGCATCACATTGAACTTTATAATCTTTGCCTTTTTCCGGTAAAACTAAGATAGGAGCATTCGTAAGTCTACTTTTCAGCTCCTCAAACCTCCGATTGCACAGATCTATCCACTCATACTTGACTCCTTTCTGCGTGAGTCGAGTCAATGGGAATGCAATTTTTGACAAGTCCATGATAAACTTCCGATAGTATCCAGCCAAACCCAGGAAGTAACGGATTTCAGTGACATTCTTTGGTGCTTTCCACTCGCTTACTGCTGCCACCTTATCCGGATCCACTGTTATACCGTTTTCTGTTATGACGTGCCCCAAGAATTTGACCTCAGGTAGCCAAAATTTGCATTTGCTTTCTTTGGCATACAACTTGTTCTGCCTCAAGGTGTTCAATACTATTCGTACATGCTCAGCATGATCCTCCTGACTTTTGGAATAAATCAGAATATCGTCAATGAATACTATAACAAACTGATCCAGATATGGACGGAAGATTCTGTTCATGAAGTCCATGAATACCGCCGGTGCGTTGGTAAGCCCAAACGGCATGACTACAAATTCAAATAGTCCATACCTTGTTCTCAAAGCTGTCTTCTCTATATCTTCCTCCCTAACCCGGATTTGGTGATAACCGAACATCAGATCAATCTTGGAAAAGTGACTGGAACCCCTCAACTGATTGAATAAATCATCGATCCTCGGTAGAGGATACTTGTTCCGAACAGTTAACTGATTCAACTTCCGGTAGTCCACACACATTTTGAGTGAACCATCCTTCTTTTTCACGAACAACACTGGAGCTCCCCATGATGATGTGTTGTTCCGAATGCAACCAAGTCTGAGTAACTCATCAAGCTGTTTCTTCAACTCGGACATTTCTGCTGGTGCCATCCGATAATGGGGTAGAGACACGGGTAAAGCACCAGGATACAACTTGATCTCAAAATTGAGCTCCCTCATAGGTGGTAAACCAGGGAGTTCTTTTGGGAAGACATCAACAAATTCTTTCACAATTGCTGGAAGTTCAGTGACTGGTGCTTTGTTGATGACAATATTGTTCAACACCAAATGGTGCAACCCTTCCTGCAGTCTGCTTTGCTTGTCAGCACGAACTATATACTGTTTTCCCTCAGGTGACCAAAATGTCACTCGGCGGCGATAACAATCAATGTTAGCTTGGAAACTAGCCAACCAGTCCATGCCGAAGATAATATCGTACTCATTCATGTCGAGTACCAGATAATTGAACTCAAATCTGAGTCCAGCTAATTCTGTATTTACGGCCGTGCATATGAGTCCCAAGGACGTGTCTCCGACAGGGGATACTACTGTGAGGTGGTGGACAACTTTTGAACTAGTGTACCAGTAGCAGTTATAAAGGATGCAGATGTAAAAGAGTGCGAAGCTCTAGAATCAAACAATGCATAAGCATAAGAACTATTGACAACGGCCATACCTTAAATCACAGAATGATCCACATCCTTAGGAGGTGCCAGAGCAAATAGTCGTCCAGATCCAGTAGGATTAGGCGCCCGACCCGCCTGATTATAAGTCCTGCCTCCTCGGGAGTTAGCTGGCCTAGCTGGTGGACGGAAAGATCCTCTGGAATATGAGAGCTTATTGAGCTTTGGACAGTCTCTCTTGAAGTGACCCGGCTGATCACAGTGGAAACAGTTGCTCACCCCTCTGAATGACTGGGTGACTGATGTAGATGGGGAGGGCTGGTTGGGACGAAAGCTCCCCGCGGACCCAGTAGATGGTGAGGGTCTACTGAAGTTCGGACGGAACCTCTTGTTGGGCTGGAACCCACCCCTCCCACCTGGAGCTCGACGGTTGTTAAACCACACTATTGCATTCAACTCTTGTTCCGCTATGGTGGCCTTGCTGACCACCTCAGCCAGTGTGGTGCACTTGAATATGGTCACTTTGGCCTTGATGTTTGGCCGTAGACCCCTTTCAAACTTCTTTGCCCTGCGATGTTCTGTATCCACCATATAAAATGCATAGATGGATAGACTGAGGAATTCCCAGTGATACTCTGCCAATGTCATAGAGCCCTGTACTAAGGACATAAAAAGTTGCGTCTGTCGCTCCTTCTCCTCCTCTGGAAAGTAGTGTTCCAGAAAGGTCGCTGAAAACTCATCCCATGTCATGGCTGTCCTCTCTCTAACTGGTATGAGTTCCCTCTGCTTCTCCACCATTTACCGGCATCTTCTATCAATTGTGAAGTAGCCAGTAGAATCCTGTCAGCATGACTCGAGATCTTAAGTAATTTGAAGATCTGAGTGATCTTCTTCAACCAGTGCTCAGCTCCGACAGCCCCTTCCTTCCCTTTGAAGTAGGGAGGGCGCTGTTGCTGAAATTCTCGGACCACACTCCGGTCATTGGCATCTTTAGAACTCTCACTCCCATTCATATGCTGTTGGAGTACCGAAGTCACCACTGCTTGAACTAAACCATGTAGTTCGGGCGGCACATGTGGTATATGTATGCCACTGTTCCCCTCTCCCTCCTTTCGTGATGAATGTTCACTCTCCTTCTCTTCTCGCCGGGAGTGATGTGATTCTTCCTCATTGCGTGAGTTTTCCTGAAAAGATGGCTCCTTCTCAGGTTGAGTTACCTCTTTCTCCTGAATAGATGTTTCCCGTTCATGTATAGATGGCTCTTTCTCATGACGGATGCGTGGTATGTCTTTCTCCTCACCTTTTTTGCTTTGCGAGATTCTTTTCTTTGGTGCCATTTTTTTTTTCCTAAGTCATAAAAACATTAATGACTTAGTTTCTTCATAAAGTTTGTGTTTTTCACTATTTTGGGGAGATTTCCAAATAAGCAAACTTGATTTTCTTTTGTCTTGAGGGAAATTTCTAAATACCTATTTGTTTGTTTTCTTTCTCAATTTGGGGAATATTGGGGAATGTATATCCTATTTCGCTACATTTGATAGATCAATTATAATACTGTACTTTTGCTATCTTTCATTGTTGTTCCCAGATTGATTTGTTCAGTCTGAGTCCACGAAGTAAATTAATCCGGTCCCCAGTCAACGGACTCCGAAGAGTCGATCAGTTGGGATTCTTATCCGTCAGTGAGACATGAAACCGTCTTAATCTTATTTCGGAAGATTCAACTTCCCGTTTCGCTCTGATACCAACTGTAACACCCCGCCCTTTTCACTCTAAATTTCAGAGTTTATTTTTTTTTTTTAAATATAATAATCAAGTGATCGGGACGGAGTGTCACGACGCGAGTTAAGTTCGGACTTCTAAAGTCCGACCCTTAACTGGCCAAGCCCATGTGCGTATGGATTAAGTCCATAAGAATGATCCACACATGGTACAAATACACTTGCGGAATTAACTTAATCTTAAGCTAACTAAGGTTATAATAGATCCTGTGTCTATTCCAATTTTCCATTATTAGATAGCAAAGTACATAATTATTTCTCCAAAATTATTAATCAATCTTAACTAATCGTTCAATCAAACCATTCAAAATAAACAAACCATAGCATCTATCTTAACTACTTATTACATGCCAACATAACTAATTACCAAATTACATTGTCCAAATAATTCAATAACAAGTCCATAAATTGTCCATTCAAGTCCATTCAAAGTGCCCAAGCTCCTATGCTTAGTTTTCTTCTCGATCCACGTTTTTCCCTTTCCCTGCGTCATCCACTAAAGATATAGATAGGGCGTTAGATCAACGCGCCCAGTGGTGTTTCAGAATAGGGCTACCACATGGTTAGTCAAAAACATGCAAATAGTATAATAATAATACATGTGTGACAAAATTCCATAAAAACATGCTATGTATGAAATGAACATGTAATGAGTCCCACCCATCACCATTCAACATAGCCATCACTTGATGGGATTCTCATCGTCAAGGTAACCCACAGTGGTCTTTCGGACGCCCCGACGGAGTGTGGCCTCCGGATTCCTCCTGATGGGATTCTCATCATCAGGGTACCCCACAGTGGTCTTTCGGATGCCCCGACGGAGTGTGGCCTCCGGTTACAACATCATCATCCCATGCCATGCATGAGATGTCTATGCAAACATGTCATTTAGAAACACAATTTTACAATCATATAAGTTACCGAAATCAACTTAAAACAGCATATGGAATAGTGGTTACAATAAAGGTAGGAAACCTACACCAAATTCACTTAGATTGACTCTTCTTTTGAACAGTCTCCCGTTCACGACTTGTACACCGTTCTAGCAAATCCAATACCTTATTTACATAGCAGCAAGTTAACATTCATCCATATGATTCTAATTTGATCTAAATCCCAAAAATCCACTTTGTGGGGTTCGGCCATACCCCATGGCCGAACCTCACCCATTTAAACCTTGGTCACACGTTTATTTAATTAAAACCATCTAAGTGTCCCAAACTTTCAAATGAACCTTGGTAGGGTTCGGCCATACTACATGGCCGAACCTTACCACCTTGGGTTTTGGCTCATAAGTCCATTTTTTGATCATTTCCTCTTTTCATCCATATTTACGATAACGCCACTATACTAATCCTTTGTTTAATTTTGTTTAACCAAAGTCCATACCCAAACCACCTTGGTGGGGTTTGGCCATACAACATGGCCAAACCTCACCATTTACTTTGGTCATTTAAACCCTTTAATCATATATCTCTTTTGCCCAAATTCATTATGAATGAATCACCAAGTCCATCAAATAACAATTGGTGGGGTTCGGCCATACAACATGGCCGAACCTCACCCTAGAGATTTTAATCCTATGTTCCATCATCCTTCATGTTTAATCACCTTACTTCTAAGTCCATAATTGACATAAGAACACCATAACTTTATATGGTTTTTATCTCACAAAACCATCAAATACTTTCATGGAAATGTCATACCATTTCATGGGGTTCGGCCAACCCAATTGGCTGAACCTCATGGCCTATGGTTTAGATCCATTTATCCAATTATAAACTTAGCACTAAGTCCATAGATAAACCTATATTATTCTTAAATCAAAGCACATTATGTTTACATAAAATTCTTCCTACACTTAACCCAAATAACCATCAAAACAGGCCATGGGGTTAGGCCATACATATGGCCGAACCCCAAGGTTTCCTTGATATAAATCTTCTCATCCTACTTACTGATTTTTGGCCACAAGATGACCCATTTGACATATATAAAATTTACCATGTTTTGACATGATTTTTGTCCTTTAAAACATCAAACCTATCCATTCTTATCATGGGGTTCGGCCCACCAAAATGGCCGAACCCAATGATGTGTTTCTTTCCTTTTTGGACAATCTTATTCAAGATTAATTCCTTGATGTGTTCGGACAATCCATAGCCCAACACATGACACTTAAAACCATAATTTTAGAATTTTTCAAAGCATGCAATCAATCTAACTTAGCATCCAAAAACAGTCCATGATTTTGTTCCAAAAGACCATGCAAATTAACCCATTCTTTTCACGGGTTCGGCCATCCCAAGTGGCCGAACCCTATAATCCATTTTTCACCTTATTCATGCACTTCCAACCAATATCTAACCCTTGTTAGATTCGGCCATCCAATGGCTGGATCATGATTCTTTATTAAAGATAGTTTATTGAAAACCTACCGTTTCCGCGACTCCTCCAATTGATCTTCACTCCGACTTGATCCTTCCCTTTTGTTGAACTTGTCTTGATGAAAAGGAATCAATCCAAGGACCGATTAAACAACCAGCTGCTACTCTTGGTATTTGGAAAGATAGAGGACGCCCAAGAGAGGAAGAGATTGTGATAGAGAATGAAGTCTTCTTGGCTAATCAAATTCAGCCCAAGGTTTAACCTTGTGTAACTCACCTCTCCATAATTAAAATCCTTTATGTTACTTGGGGTTTCATCTATGAAATGAAACACAGCCCCCCCCAGCCCCAGCATCCAACGTCTCCATTACCTTTGGATGTGAGAGTTTCATAAGGAAATGAAACTCCCACATCAACGGCTATTCTTGGTTAGCCCAATGTAACCGCCATCCTTCATTCACATCTTATGTGGGGGTTTCATTTTTTTTTGAAATGAAACACACCATGTTCCAACGTCTCTAAGCTTGTCCTTGTGGTTTAGATCTTCCCCTCATTCATCTCACATTAACAATTCAAATTGGAGTTTCATCATAAGATGAAACTCCTCCCCTCCTCCAACGTGTAAGCTAAGATTTAAATTTGAAATGCCAAAAACCTCTTTGTGTAATTACACCAAACAACAACGCCATTTATTCTCCAACCTTGGAGTTACATGCATGAATTATCTACCCATCTATTGGCTGTCCTTTGAAGACCCAAACAATGTACTCTAAACCATTTCCAACGTGCATACCATTTGCATTTGAAATAATCCTCCCACCTTTGTAACTCCCAAAAACGTCACCTCCATTAATTTCTTATCTTGGAGTTACATGCATGAAGTATCTCTCCCATGCAATTCCAATGTTTTTCATTGTTTAAAAACTTGTAATAAGCACACACCACTCTCATACACTCACTTAAAATATTTATTCATCCAACTCGTTTATTTAACTCACCCAAACTCAACTCATTCATTTAATGTAACTCAACTAATAAATTCTACTCAACTAAACTCCATCATTTATTTCAACTCAAACCAAACTCAAGCAATTAATAAACTTAAATTAACTAAGCTTGAACTCAATCCATGATTAATCATGCCATTCACGACCCATTGGGTCCCATTTAGCCATTTTGACCCATTTAACGAAATTTGACCCAATTATGATTCTTGACCCGTTTAAGTTCATCTTATCCATTTATTTGTTTTGTAATCAAAACTACTAACCATTGGGTCTTGATTGAACCATTGACCAATTTATATTCAAATCAAATATATCACAATGGCAATTCTGTAAATATGAATAAATTCATATAAATTGATAACTTTGAAATTCCAGGGTGTTACAGATCACACATAAATTCTCAAAAATCATCTCACATGCTTGCAACATTGCTCTCTCACATGTACTCATACAAAGGTTCATCGAAGGAACAATTCACACAATCTGTTCTGGTTGTTTTTTTATTTTAAAGCAAGCATGTTCAAGAGTGAGATTTCCTCACCTTCTCCACACAATTCATGTCACAGTTTTATTTATACATACATGCCATTTTCCCACATCACTTCCAAGAATAAAATTCAAAACATAGCATTCAAATAAGCACAAGCCTACGAATAATGTGTCAAGAAACCCTCACCTTGTCCTCCTAGCGTGTTTTGGATCGTCCGCAAGATGGTGATCCTGTTGTGAGGGCCAGCCCTACATTGGACCTAGATAGTCTATTGGGCTCAGACCCAGTCATGTAACTTAGGCCCTAATTGTATGTAACTCTTTCTCTGTTTTGTTTGTAAGTTATTGTATGATTGGCTGAGGCTGTACAGTTTCTCTAGGAGAGAAACAGAGAGGAGAAAGAGAGACTAAGAGGAATGGTGAGTAGGATTGTAATCCTTTTAATCTGCGGGTAGGATTGGTAAAATCCTTATAACCTGACCAATTCTTCTTAGTAGAATCTTTGCACACCCTGTGGGCGTAGGCAACAATGCCGAACCACGTAAATTTGTGTTCTTGTTGTGTTTTCTTGTGTCTGCTTGATTCTTGTGGTTTGTGATTTGAATGTGAGTGGGTTTATCGCACAACAAATGGTATCAAAGCTTGGGTTGGTTGAATCCAAAGAAAAAAAATGCAAATCGGAGGAATAATGCCCTTCAATCCACACACACTGTTCTCGGAGGTGTTCAGAGAAGGAAATCGGCAGAGGAGAGGTGGAGATCTACAGCAAGCCAGAGGCAGGCCGTGCAGCGAGGAACCATCGCAGAAGTTGTCTCAGATCGTCGGATCGGAAGAGGAGAAGAAAGAGTAGCAGGAAGAGAGATCGGCTGCTTAGCAACGACAGAGAGAGATCGACTGCTTAGCAACGGCGGAGCCAGGGACTGCAAGACCATCATTTCAAGTGCACCAGAGAGACTACGGAATTGGGTAGTTTGCAGGACCATATTACTGTTTCTAGTAGTCTGCAAGACTATAGATTTGGGTGATCCCGCAGGATCACAATTTTAGATACTCTTTCAGGAAGAAAAAGATGAAAAATCAACGGTCAGAATTGTTTTCCAGTTTCTGGAGTCATTGGGAGTCGGAATTCAGATCCGTCTTCGCCTGTGCATTCATAGCGACGAGATCTACGCATTGACCGGTGTTGATTTGGTGTTTGAAGATCTGACAGAGGCAGCAAAAGGATCTCGACATTTACGTTCAAGGTGGAGCCTTGACCAATCTTACTCAAGACTGGTGGAGCATCCCAAAGCATGAGGTAAGCATCTCATACTAAGGTGAAACTGCAGTTGTTGTACAAGATATGGCTACATATAGTCTCCGGAGTTGGTGGAACTCTCGTCAAGGTTTGAGGTGGAGCCCGGTTGGGCTATCCAGTCTTTCTCACTGAAGACTGGAGGATCATCCTAGGCCGTGGGGATGTGCGTCTTGCAAAAGATGCAGAACTGTAGTTGCTGCACAACAGGTAGAGGTGTCATAAACTCAAGGCAACAATCTTCATGGTGTCGGGATTTTACGCCAAGGTGGAGTTTGTTGGTTTTTATGACTCAAAGTCCTTTTGGGCCTGAGTTGTCTAATGGGCCTAGGCCCAGGCCCACTTGGCCCAGTCTGTTGTAAGCTACAGTCTATAAGTTCTCTTTCTTCCTAGGATTTCTCAGGTTGTGCTGTTTCTCTAGGAGAGAAACAAAAAGGAGAAAAAGGATGGGTGTTTGGCCTCGAAGTCTAACCCATTTCACTTCCAATAATGTTTAATAGAGAAGGGGAGACTACTTTCTCCAATTTCAACATACTCCACCCAAAGTCATCTTGATTGACGCCCATGGCTTCCCTTGAGGTACCATGTCCATGCATGGTCCAATCTCCCTCACCTACCACAACTTGATCTCCCAATCTAGGTAGAAGTGCCATCACCAAGTCATCTCTAGGTTCATGTTCATCATTCAAGTTCATACCAAGACTAAGTCTCAACTCTTCTCTTCAATTCCCCTAATTACAACTCAATTTAGGGATTCCAACTCCATGATCACCACCCACACCAAGTCTCCTTTTCATTTCCTAGATCCCCTACCCTCATTGAGCTCCTTCCCTTATTCAAAACTCAGTTATCAACCCAATCCAATTCATAACTTCCAAAGTATTTGGAAAAATACCAATTATGGAGTGGAGACTACCTTAGGAGAAGAAATCCAAGGGTGGTCGGATCTTGGAGATTCCTTAGACTCCTCTTCAACACATGCATGGGGTTTGCAAGGAGGGGAAACCTGGCTCTGAACTGAGAACTAGAGAGGGACCGGAAGAAATAAAGGAAGATGGGTGTTTAAAAATAGCTAAGCCCATAAATACTAGTCATTTTACTTATTCTCGAGGACTAGAGGGATTCGTCGAGTCTCCAAGCTCAACCCCTCAAGCTTCCCTCGATCACTCTAACCCGATACTCAATTTTTTTCTGAAACACCTTCGCGCCCTAAAGACAACTATCGTGTGACAAAACCCTGAGAGTGAAATCCATGGTTTGTATTACTGTAAAATTCCTCGTTCTTTGATAGATTCTTGAGCTCTCGAGGCCATTCTCTACTCCTTGAGTCCTTGAGCCTTGGACTGAAGTTTAGCAAAAATTCCAGTGATTTCAAGTGTCTCCTAAATCATGCGAGGAAGAAATTCTAACTCATGTCACACTTATAATTCCCATTCCCACTTGTACAAATTCCCATTTTCTCAAAATATTTTTTTTAGTACGGTTCAGGTCACTAGAAACTGCTATTTCGTCAATACACCTATTTCAACGGGATTCAAATTAACAAAGGACGTAGAAGGAAGGAATGTGAATTCAACTCTCTTCAAGAGTTTGATTGGACGCCTAAGGTACCACACAATCACATGGCCTGACATTGTTTATAGTGGTAGACTTTTGAGCAGATATATGGAAAAACCAAAGGAATCACATTGGCTTATTGCAAAAAGAATCTACGATATATTAAAAGAACCATCGACTTTTGTCTCTTTTATTCACACAATGATGAAACAAAGTTGTATGGATATCGACAGTGATTGGGGAGGTGATCATGATGAAAGAAAAAGTACAACAAGATATGTTTTCTATCTTGGATCAACTGCTTTTACTTGGAACTCAAAAAAAAAAAAAAAAACAAAGTGTTGTTGTTTTATCTTCATGCTAAGCTGAGTATGTGGCAGCTTCGTCAATAGTCTATGAAGCAATGTGGTTGAAGAATCTGCTAAAAGAGCTAAATCATCAACAAAAAGAGTCCACAATTATATGTGTGGATAGAAAATTTGCAATAGAACTTGCCAAGAATCTAGTTCAACACGGAAGAAGCAAGCACATACATGGTTCTATTTTATAAGAGATCATGTCAAGTTGAAGACAATAAAGCTGCAGTATTGCAATAATATAGAACAAGTGACAAATACTTTTACAAAGGCCTTGCTCACTAAAGTATTCAAGAAATTAAGAGAAATGCTAGGAATGAAGTTGCTTTTGGTTTTAAGGGGAGTGTTGGAGTGTTGGAAGTTGCAAACCAATGTAACCTTTTGGTTTCCAAGGAGTTTATTGATAATTTAGGTTTGAAAGGGAATGTTAAAAATTGCCAACCTATGCAACATTGAGGTTTCTAAGGAGTTCATTCATGAACTTCTTTTGTTTAAGAATTTTTCACTATCTCCCAAGCAAAGCATTTATGAATTGTGTTCTTTCCGAAGAGGGGTTTTTTTAAAGATGAAAAGGTTGCCCCTTGTATCTTGAAGAATGGTCCAGATTAGGGGCAATTTTTGAATTTTCACATATTAGTCTATGTCTATGTAAAGGTGTGTTATGTAGCCCATTGATGTAATCAAATAAAATGAAATTCAAGCTATAAGTCTATCTCCATTACATAGTTTTGTATAGTGTTTCCATCTTCAATTTTTGCCATAAGGTTTTTCAAGGCTTTGCAAAGCCAACATAGTGGTATCAGAACTTTAGCAGAAACCCAAGAGCTCGGCAAGAAAAGAAATTTAAGAGTCAATCTCTATTATCAAATTTTGTGCGTCGTAGGATTCATCTATCATTTAAGACGAAACTTAACATTCAGTGTCAAGATGGTGAACATATTCTCAGACCAACACTTATCAATCAACCAAAGAGGCGGCGAAAACAGTAGAGGTTGGAATTTCAACACGTCCTTGCCCTTGAATACTATATAAACTCGGCGACGAGTTTCTCTTAAGAAAGGGAGAATGACACAAGTATTTTACATGAACCAGATGCAATACATGAACGACCTGTGTTGAGATCTGATTAGATCATCATGGCAATAGTTAGGAAAGGAAATTTTGATTTTGACCGTGGCAAGTTCAAGATGAAACTAGTTAGCCGAGCTTCAAATTGGCAAGTGTGGTTCATGTGGACCCCTACTTGAAACTCACTCCACTTAAGTCATTAATGTGAGAAGGGTTCAAGGTTGTGTCTAAGTCTCAATGTGAAAAGGGTTCAGTATTGAAGAATAAAGACATAGTGCGAAAAGGGTTTTGGATTTCCACCTTGGCATCCACCTAGGCATACACATCAACTTCTTTTTTCCACCTCATCTTCCACATATCATTTGCTATCAAATCCACCTCACCATGTCCCATGGCATGAATGCATGCATGGCTTGGCTTGTACATTTCCCAAGGTTGTCTCTTCTTGGAATTGATCATGGCTTATTGGAACATGAGTTGCCGAGTCCAATGCAAAACTCCTTGGAAGAATAGTTGAATTCATGAAGGATTCTTGCTGATTGAAGAGACTTTTTCGAAAAATGAAACACCTTATCGGAATCCTCCAGGGCAACTTGATGATTATAGAAGACCCATTGAAAAATACCGTGGAAGAAATCTAAATACCTAGTTTTAAGGGAACTTGATTTTGGTGCATTCCATGAAAAATCTCATAATGTAATTAATGCATTTCATTGTTTTTCACCCACCCTTTGGCTATAAAAGGGGTTAGGCATAGGCTTGGTGGACAACATTCATGAGTGAAGAATCATTTGAGAGTCAAGTTAGCAAAAAGAGAACTTGTGAAGTTTTTGAATTGTAAGATTTTATTTAGTCATTGAATCATATGTTTGTTGAGTTGAATTGAATCTCATTGTGAAAGTTCACCCTTTAGTACTAGAACATGACTAACCCAGCTAAACTTCTAGAAAGACATTTTCGAAGAATGGCCTCGTCGATGGGTTTGGTAAATCTTGGCATTTTTCCTTTTCTTGGTTTGTTTTTGAAGTGCTCAACTAGTTTATACATGAGGTAGCAAAAAGGAGGGTATCATTTCCTTGCTGATTTCCAGTACATCAAAATTGAATGGCACATCCAAGTAGGTAAGCAAAATTTCTTCTTGCGAGCAACCTTGTCCAGGAGAATAATCATTGGCGGATTTAAATCAGCCCTGTTCCATCTCTAGGATACAGATTTGAGCAGAATAGAATATGAAGAATTTTGTATGGTGGTAGTAAGTTTACACTTCTAATCCATATATTTTTCTTCCATTCTACTTCTTTTCCACACATTCTTTTGGAAAATTTCCTTTGATCTGTTACTTCTATCTTCAGAGGAATGATGGGTAGAGAAGTATTTGGTACAAGGGGGATCCCAATGATTTTAGAAACAAGCTTAGGAGAGACGTGTACTAATTCTCCATTTTTACACAGAATTTTGAAACAGTTGGCTTTTGAATCATCTCTAATGGAGTAGTACATTCTCATGGCCAAGGAAGGATACATCTTTCCACCCCAATGCACCAAATTCGACCAGCGCATGTCATGTAGAAGTTGCATAGCCCCACATTTATGCAAATCAGCTGCACAACTAGTTCGTTCTATATTAAAGTCTTTGAAACACTTATGTCGAACTAGTGGCTGAAGATAGGGACCAACACCTTCTTCATTGAGGATTCTCCTTCCTCATCACTTATACTAGAAGCCCTATCTCCTTCTTCATTCCCAATGTCGGTGTCTTCTTCTTCCTCATCCATGTCTCTTTCTTCTCTGACTTCTTCCTAATCATTTTGTACACCATCTTGTTCTTCTAGAGCAGGTGCTTCTACCCTTTCAGAAGGGATTTGAGGATGGGTGTTGGTGTATGGACTTGGATCTGAAAAAATGAAGTTTTGTCAGAGGAGTATTCTCAGAATCAGAATCCCTAAATCTTAGAGGGATACAGCTAGGTCTTGAGGATGCATGTGTTCTTTCTCTAGGAGGTTTTGGTCTCTTGAGAGGTAGAGAACTAGCCTGAGCCTGTTTCTCCAAATCAGGTGTTCGGAAGTTCTTTGGCAACCTCATCTTTGACATGGTTTGCTTGTATAGAACTGACTCAAAGAGAAACTGAGAAGCGTTGAGTTTCTGAGCTTACTTGAGAACAAAAAATCACAATGTCCGTGACACCTTAGTTTCTTGAGGTGAGAGGAACAAAAACCCCAAGATTTTTCTGATGAGAGGTCACTCCGAGAGGTAGCTATGACGGGTCTATGGCAAGGGATGAGATGAAGAAAATCGCCAGAGCTGAGGGAGGGACAAGAGGAATTTGATTTGATTTTTGATTTTGCAGTGGGAGATATGTTAACTTAAGAGTTTTGTTCCATCAACATGTCGTTGAATACCGACCTCTCTATCTTCTTGAAAATTTCCCTCTTTTTGACAGTGCTTTAATTTAGTACAGTACCGAGATGTCTGTCACAAAGACTAGTCGATTCACCGATATGTCGACTACATCGAGAAGTACAAGTGACTGAGCTGTCATAACTGATTTATGAATCTTGATGAATTTCTATTTTAAAATAGTTATATCAATTTTACATGATGAAGCACATATATACAATGAGTCAATTCATCGAAGAACTACTGTATGCTTAAAAACAAAATCCTCATTCCAAAGCATAGAAAGTTCAAAATAGTTTGAATGAACTTTATGGCTTTTCAAATAGAATAGGTACTATGGCTAGGAAGAGTACATTCTAGACTTGTAGTTACCAAAAAATCTGTCTTTCTGGGAATACCTTGAAGGTTTTTGTATTGGATATCTCAACTTCTTCAAGATTTGATTAAGTTGTCTCAACAGGCAGTCATGCTATGGGTCCACTTTCACTGGAGGTATCCTACCATTGGCCTTGGTGAATATGTGTTAGTCTTTAATTTAGGATTCTGTGGATGCCTTTTAGCTTTAGGATTTGGAGCTTCGTTTTGGACTTTATCATCCATGTGCCTCTTTCTAAGATTGCATTCCATCTTATAATGTCCAACCTTATGGCAATAAAAACACTCACATCTTCCTTAACAAACACCCTTTCGCCAATAGGTCCATTAGTTTCCAATGAGGAACCAAGACCTGACTTGTCGCCAAACCTTTTACCAATTTTTAAGAGTTTTTCCAATTTTTCTTCCCCTTGGGTAAATTTATCTTGAAACTTCTCTTTATGGTTTCTTAAGTCTTTTAACTCTAGAGTTAGTTTTACCACATGATCTTCAAGATCTTCTTTGACATTATTCAGCATCTTGATGTCATCCCTTTGCCTTTTTAATGTTTCTTGAAGGTATACTTCAATTTCTTTGATTTTCAAAACTTCTTCATTTGAAGAATCCAGTTCTATGGTGATAGTCTCATAGTCATCCTTCAAGGTTTCCAATTGTTTTGCAAGGTTTAGTTTTTCAGATTTAACATTATTTATCTTCTTAGCCAACGTCTTATTTTCTAGACACAAAACATTGTAGGATTCTCTAAGATCACTATCTTTATAAAGATTTTATGTACTCTCCTTATTTTCACTTGAGAATCCCTCTTGATCATTATCAATGGAGGTAATAAGAAAATTGAAATTTTCACACTTATCTCGAATTTCCAATTGTTACGAGAGGTGAGACCTTTCATTGAGTTATCCAGAGGTGTGCAAAAATTTTCAATCAACTCATCTTGTGTAGTGATTCATTCGTCCTCCTTATGATATACACGTTTATTCTCCATCTTTGTTTTCAAATAGAAGTAAACAAACAATAGACAAAACTTGACGTATTTTTGAGTTCCAATTCTAGCACGGATCAACTCGGAAGGTTAGATCCTTTATGAAGAACATGAGGCTCTGATACCAATTGCGCAGCGGATATAACAATCAAGTGTGTGTGTGTGTGTGTGTGTGTGTGTGTGTGTTACCAAATGTGATTAAGCAATCAACATAAGGAATTAGCTCTAACACCACAAGCACAATGACACAAGGTATATAGTGGTTTGGTTAGCCAACCGACATCTACTGTTAGGACTAGTTCAACTTTGAGCTATCTCCAAATTCACTAAGTGGGGACTTATACCCTCACAATTAGAGTAAGAATTCCACTTCACTCAATCGGCTAAGAATTTCACCCACTATATGTAAAATAGAAAATCCACTTATTTAAATTGGTTGGGAATTTCACCCAATGTGTGCCAGAGTTAATCCCGACACTCTGCCTTGCAGCCGTCATTGAGCAATCACAATTTCAAGGTGACTAGGAAATTGATTCTATCCTAGTTGGTATCTTTTCTTTCCTCCTCTTTTTCTCTCTTTTACTAACTCAATCAATAGATTGGTTGTATTAGATTCTCAGGTGTAGGCATAAGAGAGTTGATCGTTTCTTAGAGTGTAAATTTTCTCAGTTCAAGGAAGATGATTAAATGATCGCACAACTCTCATATTTATAGAGGAGTCAATACAGTTTTTCTAACTGTCCAGTACCGATAGGTCGGTGTTCATATTTATTACCATTAAACCACCAGATTGTTGTACATTAAATACACTCCCAACGGCATAATTAATTCCAGATCGACAGGTCGGTGTCATCGATGGGTCGACAGTCATGGCACCGAGAGGTCGGTCCATACGAGGGTCTCGATGTGAGGCAACACCATATAAACAGAGTTTCATGTTCTGAAACTTGTCCTACCCAGAACGACCTGTCGCCCTTTGACGGCAGGTCGGGCTTGATACTCTCGGTTAGTCTTGAATTACCGAGATGTCTATTTTCTTGAAAGTCCACTTGAGTTCTAAATTTCATAACTCATAAGTTATCATCGACGAGTCATTGACTGCGAGGGGTCGTTAAGTTCATCAACGAGTGGTCAATGCATACGAGACTCTCGATCAGAGGCATACCTAGAATGACAGTTCTATGATCCAGAACCTTTGTCAATCTGACCAATCTGTCTTTGACCACGATGGGTCGATCATGTCTCCACCGAGGGGTCGATGCGAACTACTGGTCTAGCTGATAGTGAATTTAATTCATATTTCCAAGTTCGCTTCGAATTCACAGTCAAGCTTCCTCTCTATGCTTTTTATGATTTTACCATTTGTTCAACCAAGCCTAGGAATGGTCATCTAAAGGTGTGTGTATCACTTAAAGTCATCTATGGCCAAATGTCTGTTTTGTGATTGCCATAACGATGAGCTTTAATCCGTTGGAGCATGATCTTCAATCTTGATTACCTTGAGTTTTTAAACTTCTTAGGAAGTGCTTCTTCCCTAGTCATGGAATTGACAAACTTAGGGACTCGGCAAGTCGAGGTACTAGCACATTGCATTTTCTTACTTTCTTTGCTTTGAAGTTATTTGATTATTCAATTGAGTTTGTATTGCATTTGTGGGTTTAATTCATCTTGATCAAGCTAGATTCAAGTAAAAAATGTTTTACCAAAGATTGTCAGGCGATATCTTTGGTCAGAAACCACTACGAATGAACGTTCATTTAGACCATTTCTTTACTGTAGACTAAGGAAGGTTTTTACACTACCTTTGCCTTCATCAAGTTCACAATGGATGTTGGATAATGCACATTGCACTCAAAGGTAAATTGTAGAATTAAATGGCAAAGTGAAGAAAACCATGTTAACATTCTTGAGGTAGAATTCACTCTAAAAAACTAGTTATTGTGAGAAGGGTGGCTCAAGTGTTATATAAAGTCATTAGTTTTTCCGTCAGGGCAATGTGAGACATTTTTCAACTTTACAACCTCCCTCGCGTGCAACTAATGCACGTTCCTGCTCTAATACAATGAAAATAACTATGTTAACATTTTTGGAATAGAACTCACTCTCAAAAGTTTTCCATTGAGAAGAAGGTGCCACAAGTATTAATAATGTGAATGATTTAAATATTTATTAGTTTATATACATTGTTATAGGTGACACTACCAATAGTCTAATGCCACTAGACAAAAAGCTCCAAACTTAATATGCCAAGGCTCATTAAAGCAAAAGTATTTTATGAGAAATGATCACATGGTATCATCCTAATAGTAAAGGATGGGATTATTTAAAATGGCACAAGGATGATTTAAAATAGTGTTGTTTCTGATATTATGATTATTTTTAAAAATTAAAAGTTTATTAATTTAAAAAACGACAATTTTTAGATGTATTTTGTTTGATTTTGTGAAATAATTGGATCCACAGTTAAATTGATCAAATGAACTTAGTTATAAAATCTATAAGTTTATTACAGTCTCATTTCACTGAAAAGTTTTAGTATGAACTTGAGCTTGAGACACGAGCTTGATAGATGTGACAAAGTTTGATCACAATAAACGCGACAACAAGCCCGAAATTATCTTGCCCCTCTCAAAAAAGTTCATAAAAAAAAAAATCATCATTTTTCAAGGCCCTGGACATCTTGAAGTCATTCGAAAATAAGAAAATAAGAGTAAAAGTAAAAAAAAAAAAAAATGAATCGTACAACAGCTAAAAAACTTAACTGCAGATTAAAAAAAAATGGCTTGAAACTTAAAAATATCTCAGTCACAAATTTATACTTAAACCTTTCAATTAATTTATCACCATCATTATCAGTGAATCTTACGTACGTGAGCTGAGTTCTTGAATTATGCAACCCTGTCCATCCACAAGTAAACCAAATTTGATACTTTCGCCTTTCTCCTGCTGATATTCTTTTTTCAAGACTATATTAACATAACGATGTTGCTTCTCGATTTTCTTGAGAAACAACATGTGTTTATTGCTTTATTTGTATGTGTTTGGCAGAAATGGCTTATCACATACTCCACTCGTATCCTATTTAAGAAGACTGGAGAAACTCCTCTTATCAATTCTCGCAAAGAAGCCCACTGCCTTCAAAAGTGGAACCCCACTTGGATTTATGGATCGTACCATCTACTTATATGAGTTTATCTTCCTCTCCTTGGCTACCTGATCATATTATCAACAGCTGCATCATGTATTCATCAACAAAATTATGAAAGAATACAGAAAAATAAATAGCATTTGTTACATGGGATCATAACTCATAATTATCTTACTTATTGTGAACGAAGGCAAGTCTCTCTATATTAACCATATACAAAAAATTAGCCCATATCACTTTTGCATTGATTTATTTTAAGTTAGAAGATAAATTATTAATAAACTCACCGATATATTGTGCATTCTTTTAATAAACTCAATGCTCTATTATGTGCGCTATTTCATGAGTTTGACATTCAAATTTCTAAAGTAAAGGATGATATTGTATGATGTGGACATTGAGTATGATTCGGACCCGATCTATGATGAACCAATCCGATTGGACTGGATCGATGAAATGGCACTCGAAATTTACGCCTGGATCAATGGAGGAAAGAGAGGGCCCCACCAAAGAATGCCACATCAACTGTAGACCGCACCCAGATTGACAAGGAAGAAATTAAGAAAGCACAGAAAATGGAAACCCAACCAACAACGACCGGAGAAAAGAAAGAGAGGGAGGAAAGAAGCCAAGAAGGAAAACAAAAGAATTGGATCCATGAAAACACAGCACCTACAGATCTCCGCCATAACTGATCATATCATCCCAGGAAGGACCGGATCTCCAAAGGACAAGGATCGGACGTGTCGCTCCTCAACTCCTAGGACATGTGACTATTTTATTTTATTTTTTGAAATATTTAAATTAACTCCTATTTATCCAAAGGCACATAGGAAACATCTGTTATCTGTCCCCACGAATTCCCAATCCATACGGGTCATTAGAGATTCTGTTAAAATTTCAGTAGAGTCTCCACTAAAATTGACTTTGAGACGATATTTCACACGTCATCATCATTCCCATGTTCTATGACCATTCAGGATACTGGAATTTTGTCAAATTAAAACAAATATGCAGAGTCCAAGGTTCTTTTAAGTCCACATACATAAATCCATGAGCTTAAACATAGTTCGTACATAATAGAAACATATACATGGTTTCAAAGAATACGTGTCATTTGAGTATAGTCCATGTCAACAGCAAAATAACAAAATATTTAGTCCTCGATGTAACTCCTAAGCACGTCCATAGGTCATTCAGACCCCGACGGCGCAATATCACTTAAAATTGCAAGGATGAGCACATGCAAGTCCAGTGAGAAAATAAATGCATGCTACACACTCACACACTCACATGTCCATATATGAGATAAAATATGTACTATGTGTCATGCCATGCTATCTACATCCAATCCAGGGTCTAAGCCCACGGACACCAACCAACATGTGGTTGTGGCAACACAATCACCATGACCCCCGATACGCATAGGACCCCGACTTACCAGGCGCGTCAAGCACAACTCGCATGAATAATACATCTCGCTCCATGTGTCCTGCTCCACTCGTAGTGATCAATGCTTTTTCCTTAGGCAAATCGGACCCGGACTTACCAAGTGTGTCCCGCGCTACTCACCCTTCATACTTGAACTCTTGCCCTTCGTTTCCAACACCTCCAGTGCTCATGCACTCGAGAGAGACTATCCATCCATGGTACACAGCCGTGAGGGACTTACTCATCCACGGTGCCCATATCGCCAAGCCACACACAACATTGCCAATGCCCCCGTGTAGTCGTCTATAGACTCCTAGAGTCTCATGACCACAACAAGCCTCACTCATACGGTCCACATCATAGCACTAGTGGATCCATGTCGGGGAAATTCACCTACTCACACATCCCCTACCTAGCCCTTCTTCAATGTCTAATGCACTAGTGCACTCATAAGGTCATGCCCATACTCATGTATACGCTTACCCATCCCCATGTTGACGCACCCCAAAGTCAAACATGTGTCAGCAATGCATCCAAGTGAGTAATACATGTCAATGTGTATATACATATGAGCATGTCTCCACGACCTGACAATTTCCCAACCATGACATACATAGTAACTTCATGCTAATTCATACATTTCATAATCCACATTGAACATGGGTTGACTAGAGGATAGCAGATGATATGGCCAAAATCTCGCCCGATTTCTTATAAAAAAAAAAACAAATATTGTTGTGGGCCCAAGTTGATATCTCGTCCAATATTTGCCTATATCGGACAAATATCAACCTATATAACAGCCGATATTTATATTTTCATTTTTTTTAAAAAAAAATGAGTAGCAAATTTCTTTTGGGGAGGAGAAGCTCTAGGAGAAGAGGAGCTTACAGTGGGACCCACACTAATCCAACACATGTAAAGGCCAAATCTGAGGCTAGGAGGGAGAAAAAGGGTGGGTTTGTGCTGAAGATCCATCACCCGTGGGGATTAGATGAGTGGGAGAAATGGCCTCTTTTCAAACACACGGGGCTTAAATATAATTGAACCCGTCTCCGCTTCGAGGACTCGAAGTATTCCTTGAGCTCAGGCCGTCGAGCCTCCGCTTAGTGCTCGAAACCAAGACACAAATCCTGGCTTTTTATCTGTAAACTCTCCCTGCTCGAACCATCGAACCCTGGCTTGAGCCTTCGAGGACTTCCTCGAGTAATTGAACTCGAGAGTAGATTTTGGGACCTTTCGACTATAAACATTTTTAGACTCTGATAGCCGCTTCGAGCTTCGAGGGCTTGCTCAAGTCCTTGAACCTAACAGCAAAAATTTTTCCACATTCCTATTGAGTTCCATGGGTCTCACGGTGAGGTTCCTAACACACTCCCACACACATGAGCCCCATTCGCACTTGTTGAAAGGTTCATTTTCTCTAAATGATTTCTAACTTCAAAGTCGGATCACTACAGGACGTCCTACAGAGAAATGTTCGACTGTATAGAAAATCAATTCTCTACAAAATGATCTGAAGAAAAGTCTCGAACGTCATCGGATCACCTACGAGGGAATCAGACTATCTTCGGATGTCATCTGACAATAATGATAGAATTGTTTGATCAGTGCGATGTTATATTTACTTTACTGAGCTAGTTAGCTCGCACCACTCACATTTCAGGAGATGTGCCCTAGGAGGAGAACCCTCCGTATGAAGTTTAGAATGGATAAGCTGCTGCGTTGCCTTGGGATTCCCATTGAGGGGAATTCATCTATCTTTGCCTTTTGGTTCCTTGAACCATTTGTTTTTGTAAAGTACCGTGTGTGGTACTTAGTTTGTATTGATATAATGTATTAAACCGCTATGTGTTCTCTAGCTACTCTGCCTTTTTGATTTAATAATTCATTCATGAAATTATATGTTGTGATTGTGTTTCTTTTTGGATAGACTTATGGTATATGTTTGAATCCACCTTTTGGGCTCATGTGTGGCTTTGTTTCTGGGCCTAACCGTTGATCCGGCCCAGTTAGAATTCTTGAGATTAGTTTCAAAAAAAAAAATCAATGACATTCCACTTTTCGAGTCGGGGCGTTACAGACTACCATTTGGTATAGGTCTCTCTAAGATACGTGTTGGTATATCATTCAATTCTAATCATTGTCATTGTCATTATTATAATTACTAATTTTATTATAATTAAATTTTTTTAAAAATTAAAAAAAATTATGTGACACAATATTTTTTTCAGTGTGCATCAGACTATCAGCCTCCATTTATTGAGATATTAACTAAATATGAGAGAGAGAAAGAGTATGTTGGTTCATTCAGTTCTATTTGTCATCATTATCATCATATGTACTTATTCATTATGATTCAAATAATTTAAAAATAAAATATCTATAAATTTAGAAAAATATTAGATTAACATAAAAATGTATTTTTTAAGTGTGTGTCGGCCTCCATTTATGGAAATATTGATTAAATGAGAGCCAAAGAGAGAGACTCAAGTTGAAATTTTGTTGTTTAATTACTATATTATAAAATGGAGAGATTAGTTGTTGCTATTGAAGTGCACTTACCTAACGACGGCAAATTTTTCAACATGACGAAAAATGTTGCTATTGCTTGTTTGCTATGTTCTCTTGGATTGTAGAAAGCTTTTTCAGGGTTTTCAATCCAGATACCTGAGTCAAAGACAAAATAACATTACCATGAAGATGAAGATAGCTCATGGAACATCCAAATTTTTTGAATAAACCATCCTAAGAATAACTTATATAAATTTGCATTTTTAATGACTTTTGGTCTAATGATGAACCTTTGAAATGAGGGGTTACTTATAAATTAATCATGTAATAAAAGCAAGTTTATTTAATTCCATGTTCTTATCAGTGCAAATGATACATACAAACGAAAATATTTTAAACTTAAATCTTGGGGGAAACTGGTAACAAAAATACTAATTAGTCATTTTTTACCAAGATTTGATATTGAGACCGTTATTTAAATGAGTCTTGGGCTACATATATTTGGTTATGATGAAAGGAGGACCATATGAGTTAGGTATTTATGAAATCTCGATCTCATCATCATATCCTATGATTTTAATTTTTAAAATTCAATGACTTATATTTATTTAAACTTTAAATACCAACATTACATAGCTTTGATGATCAACTGTAGTGAAACTTTACGGACTTCTATATGTAATTACCTATACAATGCACTAAAGGTCTATGGTCCAATTGATAGACAGTCTTGTTGGAGAGTTTCTTTTAGAAAGTCTCTCTACCCTAACACAAATGATAACATATCGTGATATTCTCATATAAGAATAAAATTACTACTACAATGATGCAGATGCAGATGCAGAAGCAGATATATAATGTTTTGTTTTTTGTGTTTTTAAGGCAAAATTTTAGATCTCGATTTTGAATCCCAAATTAAAGATTTCAATGATGGGTCTTCTCTCGATTTTCTTGACACTCTCAAGAAAAGAAAGATGGTAGTAATTTCGTTAGAATGGCTGGCGGAATCAATTCACTAATGAAATTAGGTGTTCGATCGAATGCCAAAGTGAACGTAGAATGTACATTCCAAATGCAATGATTCATGCAATTGAATGTAAATTAGAAATCAGTTGCATGAATGGAACTTAAATCCAACACTAATTTGTTTTGTCAAACAGAACCTTCTTAACTTCATTTGAATATAGAATTAAATTCAATTAATAATTGGGAAAGCAAGACTTGAACCATGAAATTCACCATGCAAAATCAAACCAATATTTAAAGGAAAATTAATTCTAACATATGCACAAATTAAAATTAAGAACCAAATCAAAGAACTCACCTCAATCGTAGAGAGACCTTCAAACAAAGCTTAAAGCTTCGAATTTAATTCAAACTCAATTTTGGTGTGTTCACAATTGGTAGCCTAGCACTAAATTTATATGCCTTATTCCGAAAGAAATAAAGAAAGTAATCCAAATTTGGAATTAAAGAAAAAGGGGAAAGTTCTCTAAGTTTTTGCGCCGCGTCAGTTGTTCAAATGCAATCTAATGAAATATCAGGTTAGTTAAATAATTAACAATTGCAATATGATATCTCATGCTTGTCAAAATAATCTCAACATCAATCAATTACTACTATCATCCATCGTAACACCTACATATTACACTAAGACCATTGTATTAAGTCCCAACACGGCCAAAATACATCTTTGTAAGTACATCTCCGGCCCTCACATGGCCGATACTGACACTCCTCAAGTCAGCAACTGTCGACACCCCTGGTCCAGTAGACGTAAATCATCTCACACACATGGCTGATATTGGTTCAGTAGTCAAGGGCACATGGAAGCAGTATTTAAACATATATGATCAACATCATAAACATTTACAATTATCATAAGCACTTCTTACAACAGTGCATCATGCCCGGGCATATGGGTGGGTTCATCAAAACTTGAAACCACTCATTGCACAAGATCCATCTCATTAAACCTGATTTATACCTACTACAAAATTAAGTCCCCTCACCGAAATTGTGTGATATCACAGTCTCTGTCAACATGCAAACAAGTGTGCAATCAATAATCGGCCAACATGCATAGCATTCAAATAAATACATATAAGTAGTATTTCAAAACCATAGTATTTTCCCAAAAATCTCCAAGGTAAATGGAACTGAATCTCCTAATTGGTTTCTAACCATTTTAAGTTATAATAATCCACAATATAATAATACTAAGGTGCTCATACCAAAACTCATATTGACTTCTGGGCATGACCAGATTGACGTATCAAGTTAGGTCTAAATGCTTAGGTCACTTCTCGTATTGTCTTCTGGATAGGACCAGATTGACATATTGAGTAAGGCCTCGAGGTCACTCAGTGCCCGATGGATATAGCGTCAGCCTAGAAGTGAAGTCACTCAATACCCGACAAATAGTGTCGGCCTGGAAGTGAATACAATAGTAATACACTATAGTAATAAGAGAAGAAGGGTTAGTACAAATTTTAAATTATCAATGGGGTATAAACATTAAATGAAAACCTAGGATCTAACACATACATCATCAATCAACCAAGTTTTCACATTAAAAAACTGGGTTCCTCGGAACATGCCTCGAAACTAAATACTGTGGCTTCGGATCATCCGAACCACGGCCTAAACTAGTCCACAGACTTTGGAACATGGGTCTGTCCTCGGACCGTCCGAAGGTCATGTCTTGGATCATCCGAAGATTCTTCCGAACCGAAAACCAGGAAAAACAGGCTTCAATGGGTCTTGGTGTCTCGGAACATGTTGAAAGAAGCTCGGATCGTCCGAACCTCTCGGTCCTTCCGAAGGTATCTCAGAACCTCCGGAGCAGAGGCGAGCAACAGTTAGCCTCTAGACACTTCAGAACTTTGAGCCGAAGCTAGGAATGTAACACCCCAAATTTTCAAGTTATAAATATTTACGGAAATTACCCATTTAATTTATGAATTTTGGATATGTATCTTAGATGGGTAAAATGTTGGGTCATTGCCCAATTAAGACCCAACGGTTTTGGTAAATGGTTTCAATGGAATTAAATGGGGCTGAATTTAATTAGTAATGCAATCCATGTTTATGCGCATGAGATGTATGTGGGATTTTCATATCCACATTGATATGTTAGAATATCTTAAGAAGATATTTAAGATTAAATGGAAAGATTTTAGGAATTGGAAGATTGCATGCGCATGGAAGATATTGATGAAAAGATTTAAGGAAATTGCTTTGCCGTGAATGAAGATAGGCATATCCATGTTTATGCGCTAAGTGTATCATGGAAAAGAGTCTCTTTCCAAGTTAAAAATGGCATAAGAGAATTGTTATCTTAGCACCTTCTAAATTGGGAGTTATGCGCCCAAAAGAGATCCTTCCCTTGGTGAAATACGGTAATAGGCAATTGCATTTAAAGGGATCTTGGCATCTTCTAATTATAGATAGGACTGATTGGAAGGTTGATAAAAGAGAGGTAGCAACAAAACAAAGTGGTGCACACGGCATTCATATTCAAAGAGAGGCATTGTTCTAAATATATGATTGAGTGGAAGGTTTGATACATAAAGAGGCAACAAGGGGCGCATTGTCTTGTTCTAAATATAGAGGGCTCTTCAAAGTGGGAAACATATACACGCCAATTGCTATTTCTAAGTTGAGACCGTGTGGAGTTTTATAAGACAAGGGAGGGAGGCGCACAAGACAAGAGCTTGGAGTATTTTCTATTCCAAAACATCTCCCCTCTCTCTCTCAAACTATATCTCACGGCATTACATAAAATCAGTAAGGATTGGCGCTGGTTTACTCTTGGCAAGAAGGTGTACTCAGTTTTGTGAAAGATCAAGAAGAAACAAGAGGAAAAGGCTAAGGAAGAAAAGGATCGGAAGAACCAATCGGAGCGAAGGAGAACCGGAGGAGTCGCAGAACCAGTTAGTATTTTGATAATTTTGTTTAAAAGATAAGGAACCATAGGGTTCGGCCATGGTACTTGGCCGAATCCCATGGAAGGGATTTGGGAGATGAATATAGCGTTTTTAATGGAAAGACATGGTTTAATGTATGGATTATTAATGATGAAATATACGGGAGTTTGTTAATAGATTTACATGGGTTTAAATGGTTTAAGAGGAATTGATAAACCATAGGGTTCGGCCATGATGAAGGGCCGAACCCCATGGAAGGTTGTTGGTTATTTTATGGGATGAAAATCATGGAGTAATTATATGGTTTTAAAAGGGTGTAATTGATGTTCAAGAGGAAGTAAGGAACTATAGGGTTCGGCCATGTGGTATGGCTGAACCCCATGGAAGGATATTAATAATTTTAATGGTATTTAAATAATGGAAGATGATGAACCATAGGGTTCGGACATGTTGTATGGCCGAACCCCATGAATGAAGATTTGTTATATTTTAATGAAATTGAATGATGAAAACCATAGCAAATTATATATGTTTTTAGGTAGAGACTAAATTGGAAAGTTTTTAGTTATGGAAGGTGCAGATTAAATTGGAAAGTTTCTAATTATGGAAGGTGGAGATTAAATTGGAAAGTTTTTAATTATGGAAGGTGGAGATTAAATTGAAAAGTTTTTAATTATGGAAAGTGGGGATTAAATTGGAAAGTTTCTAATTATGGAAGATGGAGATTAAATTGGAAAGTTTCTAATTATGGAAGGAACCTTGATCTATGGATTCAAGTATGGAAGTTGAAGAAAATGGAAAGTTAGACATCATAGGATTCGGCCATGGTGCTTGGTCGAACCCCATAAACCAATTTTTATGGGTCTTGAATGGACCTAATATGATTAAAGGAATGGAAGGTTTTATTTATTGTTCTATGGTTATGGATCATTGGTGGATCCATGTATGTAATATTATGAACCTATGTGTGGAACTTAAAAATAAGGAGAAGGAAGCAATGGCAATGTTGTAAATAGGTGAAAATAATGGACATAGAGTTCGGCCATGGTGTATGGCCAAACCCCATGAATTATGTGATGGATCATGTGTTGGAATATTTTGAGGGACACTTAGATTGGATATGCATGTTTAAGGTAATGATGGATTTAATTAAATATAGACCTATGTTCATGGTTTATGCTATTGGTTATGTGGCATATTAAAATCAATGGTTCACCAAACCAAGGGATGGAGGGTGAGAATAATAAAATTATAGCCATGGATGGCATTTTGGTAATTAAGTGAAATCAATGAACCATGGGTTTGGCCATAGTGTATGGCCGAACCCCATGGGGAATGTTTGCTGAGCATAAGTTGATGTATCTTAGATGATTAACTTGTTTATCATTAGCTTAATGAATAAAAGTGGTATAATGGCATTATTGTTATTAAGTGAATTAATGGACCATGGGTTCGGCCATGGTGTATGGCCGAACCCCATGGGAATTGTTTGGTGGACATAAGGACTATGTTTGACATATTAAAATGAAATATTAACTAAAGATTAGACCAATGACAATTTGGTAAATAAGTGTGAAAATGGTAGGCCATGGGTTCGGCCATGGTGTATGGCCGAACCCCATGAGGATTGGTTTATGGACTTGGACATTATTTTAAATCAAGTGGGACTTGGTTTTTAATTGATTGTTATATTGTAAGGTAACGGAACCTCACAAGGTGTATACGATCGTGAGCGGTTACTGGACGAAAGACGCAAGGACACGTTAGCGGTCTTTGGTAGGATTCCACCTCTTTGAAACCATGGGTTTATGTATATTGTTTTGATCTTATTTATAATGGTTTATATTGTAAAAATTATATGTTTCAAATATGAGCTTTTAAATGCTATGTTTGTATAATTGTATAGCATGTGGACATTTGCATCTCATGCATGGCATGGGAGGGATGAACAGTAACCGGAGACCCACACTCCGTCGGGGCGTCTGTAAAACCTTCGTGGGGGATACCTTGATGAGGAGCTTTCCATCAAGAGGATACTATGTATGAAATGTAACCGGAGATCCACACTCCATCGGGGAGTCCGTAAAACAATCGTGGGGAATACCTTGATGAGGAGCTTTCCATCAAGAGGTTACTATGTGTTTGTGATGGGTGGGACTCATTACATATGATAGCATGGCATGGCATTGAATCGGCATGATTATGATCTTTATTATCATGCAATGTTTCTGGTTTTTATCGGTATGATTGGATTTCTATTATCATACACTGTTTTGAATACGATGCTTTATAAGTATGGTGTGATTTATTATAACTGGATTTGATATATATTATATCTGGATTTTTTGTACTAACCCATGTGTTAGCCTTACTTGGAATACCTACTGGGCGCGTTGTTCTAACGCCCTACTTTTACCTTAGTGGATGATACAGGAATCGAGGGGAACGATGAACGCGAAACGGGCCAGGCATAGGAGCTTGCATGTTTTTCATTTGTATTTGAATAAAGTTACTTATGGACATGTATTTGAGTAACTAGTTTCCGGGCATATAATAACTTATATGGTTGGATGTTTATTTGGATAAATATGATATTTTAATTATGATTAAGAACTTGACGTACTTTGCTATCTGAATGGAATAGAACTTGGTTCTATAATAATTCCGCATGTTATGATTTTATTCCGCAAGTCTATATTTTTATGTGTGAACCGTTTTCCATGGACTTAGTTCATGCACACATGGGGTTGGTCAGTTAAGGGTTGGACTTTAGAAGTTCGGACTTAGCTCGCGTCGTAACGTCCCGCTCGCTATCACTCTTCATTTATATAAAAAAAAATAGACTCTGATTTTCGGAAGAGAAAGCGAGTGAAAAAGGGCGGGGCATTACAAGGAACGTCTAATGGGTCACTCTCGGACCGTCCGAACGAGGTCACCCTCGGACTGTCAGAAGCACAACTCTCTAACCGTCCGAGAGTCGTCTTCCTTCTCTGTCCGCAACAGTAGACAGTAACGGGCAGCAACACCATGAAATACGAATCCAGAAACAATGGGTTTTCTGGATTCGGTTTTCACATCCAACCGGTCAGATGGACTCCTCAGTGAGTCCTCTTTCCATATGGAATAGTTTGAAAATTTAACACTGATTAAGACATCCGATTTTAACTTCAAAACCAAGGTGATCAAAAATTTCTAACTTTTTTCTTAAACTTCAAATCCATTTTACTCAGTCAAAACTTAGTAAAAAATGCTCTTTCTTTATTCTAAACCGACTGAAATTTAAAGAAGAACACAATGGTTACCTTCGCTTGAGTTCATGGGTTGAAAATCCAAGCTTTGAAAAATCTTCCTCTAAAATTACGGTCAAGAATTTTTTTTTGGAAAAACAGACAGAGGGGGAGAGGGATCGGCTGATTTTCACAGAGAGTTTGAGATGAAAATTTCTGAGGGATTAAACCAGCTGATGGAGAGGCAATTTATAGAAACTCTGAGCAATCGGTGATGGCCATCGGGAATTGCACGTAGCGGATGGCCGACGTCTAGTACAGTAACCGACTGTTGGTTGCAAATAAGTCCCTAGTATTTTTGGTTTTTGCACATAGGTCCATTTTTTATAAAAATCGATTTTTAACTTAAAATATGGTTTAAAAAGGTTTAAAAATTTTAATCCCACTTGACAGATAAGTTGGGTTATAAAACTCTAATCACGATAAAAATTTGGAGATTTAAAATTCACCAAAAACCATATATTTAAATAAAATTCATAATTTAACACTATTTACTTAATTTAACTTGTGTTAAATAAAATAAATTAAAACCCTCATTTTTTGAGATTTGAAGAGATAAAGTAGACCGTACTAAAATGATCTAACATAAGATGCTTGTCTCAAAATTTTTCTCATTTCCAAAACCATTTAAAAATATTTATTTCTCCCTTTCGGAGTCTTTTCAAGCGATTTTAAATACCATTAAAATAAAATAATTTTGAAATCAGAAATAGGAATCCTTGATTAAGGAAAATAATATCATCCAATAATAATAAAATAATGATATAAATAATAAAATAATAACAATAAGTAGTAAATTACCATTTTGCCCCTTCCAGCTGGATGAGCTGGATCACTGAGTTTTTAAACTCAGATTGGGCCACACGTGGGCTTTTCACAAAGCCCAAACCATAATCTTCGAGATTAACCAGTTTAAAAAGGATTTATTAAATGGATTACTCCTAATTTGGGTCAAGATATTACATCCTACCCCCTTAAAGAAATTTCGTCCCGAAATTTAAAACAAACTCGTACCTTTTTGGCCAGTGAACAGGCTAGGGTAGAACTTTAACATCGTCGATTCCGGTTCCCACGTCTCGTATTGTACGTTGCAATATTGCCACAACACTCGTACTAGAGGAATAGACTTCCTCCTGACCTCTTGAGTCCGATGTCCTTGTATCTTTACTGGCACTTCTTCGAAAGTTAGGTCCTCTGAGACTTCAATGTCTTCAAAGCTTATCACATGCAATGGATCAGGCTCGTATTTCTTCAACATAGATGCATGAAACGTACTATGCACTCTTTCCATAGTTTGAGGAAGGTCGAACTGATAGGTCACTTCCCCTATTCTCTTCAAGATTTCAAAGGGTCCAATATACTACTAAAACACGCCTGATCCTTTTACTTATTTGTTACGTCTCCTTTCAATCGACTAATTCACAAGATTCAGCCAGGTGAAACTCCCAGAAATGGTTTTCTGTCTTCAGCCACACCTGTTTAGTCGACAGAATCCCAAATTCAGTCGGCTGAACTCTCAGAAACTATATTCTGATTCGTCCAATACCAGTTCAGTCGACTGAATCCCAAATTCAGAAAGAACAGTCAGTCTCTTTTATTTACATGTGTGGCTCGACCCTCCTTCATGAAATTCACCCTTTATCCTTTTTAATCATGCATATTACTATTTGTATAATTCCTAGTGGATTTTCTCAATTCTCTAGCCAAAGCTAGCATCTTTCTCATAACTAATCAATCTTAATATCTCAACATGGATTTGAATATCATCATAGGTTTGTTTTCGACCTTTAAATCATCCCTTGCATGGATTTCTCATTTCCATGGTCACATAATAGTTGGACTATTTATTCTAACCACTCTTGGAGCCCATGGATTCGCCACCCATGGCCAAATCCATGACTTCCGTAATCTCATTCCTATCTAAATAAACATGGGACATACCTTTACCCATCTCCTTCTTTCTTTTGTTCTGTCTTTACTCCTCAGTCATTCTCCTTCCTTGGTTCTTTAACAAACTTCTCTAAGTCCAGATGTGTAGAAATTGAGAGGGGAAGAGGAGAGGAAAGAAATTTCCTTGTTTGCAAGAGATGAATTTCAGCCAAGGGGGTGTGAAGTGCCCCTTAAGCTGATGTCTCTTTGTAACAGTCCATGCCCATTCATCTTCCCCTTTATGTTTGGTCTAACCAAGGAGTCCCTTGGTTTAACCAAGGAGACTCTTGGCTTAACCAAGGTGTCTCTCCACCTTCCATCGGGTTCATGGGTTCCAGGTCGCATGAGATGAAAACCCTTCATTTTCCCACTCAACTCATTTAACTCAACTCAAGTAATTAGTCTTGAACTCACTTTCCAACTCAAGCCAATTTAACTCAATTGAATATTTAACTTACTTTAATCTTGAACTCAATTGAATATTTAACTCACTTTAATCTTGAACTCCATTGAGTTCACTCATGGTTGACCATGTCAACCATGACCTTAGCCGACCATGCCCCACATTGCATTTTAGGTTCCACCTTGGCCATGTCACTTACATGCCACCTCATATGCATGCCACTTCACTTGATGAGGTGGATTTTTGCATTGGGTCTCAATTGGGTAGCTAACCTAATTAAATTAAACCTACCCCTTTACCTTCAAATGAATTATTCTATGACCCATTGGGTCCCAATTGGGTAATTGACCCATTTAATCACCTTTACCCAATTATTTCCAAATCGAATTCTATCCATGATCCATTGGATCATAATTGGTTAATGACCCAACTCCTTACCCATTTAACGTCCATTCCAATTTCTAATATTAAATTCAACCAATTTAGCAATTTAAATAGACAAATCCAATTTATTTATAAAATGAAAAATCCGGGTGTTACAGTTTATTTGCTCCAATGTCGCTTGACAAGCATAGAACGTATTCCCATCGCCTTCTTGTTCTTCAAAGAAATTGGCTTGTTGATTGTTCTTGAATCGACAATCTTTTTTAACATGCCCAAATTTCTTTCAATTGTGACATTGGGTTTTCCACGAAACCAACTTCTTTATCAACCTGACTACTTCTTTTACAAATATTGCATTTTTGTTGAGTGGTGTCCACATTTTCTCTCCTTTCAAGAATATTTCTATCTCTTCCTCTTCCATATCTTCCATCCCTTTTAGATTCACTTTTGAATTGATCAAAATTTGATGGTTCCTTTGCTTGGTTGTTTGAATTAACATTGAGCTTGGATTGAAAGACAGTTTCAATTGACTTTTGTGAGTGCCTAATCAACATTTGTTCAAATGCTTTAATAGAACACATCAATTCTTTAGCACCCAATGAGGAAGTATCTTTAGTCTCCTCAATGATGTCAACAATGGAGTCATATTTCTCCGGTAAACTAATTATTATTTTCTCCACTAGTCTTTGATTGGTAATTTTCTCTCCATAAATTTTCATTTGATTCACCGTCTCCACAACTCTAGAAAAATAATCTTGCAAAACTTCACTTTCTTTCATTTTAACATTTTCAAAATCTCTTCTAAGAGATTGAAGTTTAATAGCTCTTACCTTCAAAGCACCCCTATACTTCTGTTGTAGAATGTCTCAAGCCTCCTTAACTTTTGTAGTATTGATAATTCTTGGGAACATTGTGTCGGAAACTCCTTCTTAAATCAAATAGAGAGCTTGTGCATCCTTCTTTCGATTATCCTTTAGTTGTTGCTTTTGGACATTTGTCAAGTCCTCAATTTTTTTGGAATTCTTCATGCCCATCTTCTACCAAATCCCACAAATTATATGAAACAAAAAGAGTTTTCATCTTCATACACCAATAATCATAGCTTTCTCCATAAAAAAATTGGAATGGAGGGTTTTGAGTAGCAATATTGCTTGTACTTACCATCCTTTCTTCTTCTTAGGATTTTGTTTCTCCTTTGCAAATCATCAAACACTTGGTGTGCAAAATTTTCTTCTTCTTCTTCCTTTTCCAAGTGTTGAAACCCAATGATGCCTTCTCTTCTATGTTGCAAGAACCCAGATCTAAAGAAGAAATCGGATTGAAGAAGATGTCTTCAGATTTGTGAGACTCTTTGAAGAATCATGACAAGATTCACTTCACCGTCTCCACATGGGTTGATGGAAAGCCCCAAAAGCTCAAAACCAAGTTTTGATACCAGATGTTGGTTGTAGTTTCAACCCTTGTTTATCCAAAAGAAACACAAGCAATGTAAAATGGAGATGTAAAAATGGAGAAGATGAATGGGTAGAGGCTAGAAGCAAAAAAGGGGAGGCTTTTTTTCCTCCTTCTCATTCCATAACCCTAATGGGCTTCTTTTTACAAACCATCATAGTCATACATGTGGCAAAATCTAGCATCTTTAATATATCAACCAAAATGACTAAAATGTGGATTAACTAAAAACATAATAACAAAACTAATAAGGCATTAATTTTAACAACCACAGTATGTCAGATCAAGGATCCCCTAACCGAACAAGATGGTTGGAGACATCTATTCGCCAGATAACCTCGTTTGATGAGGAGATTGTTAGGGTGCGAACAAGAGTCTCACATTAGTTGTGAGGAGGAAACTAAAGACTTATATGAGACTGGATCACTCCACCTATCAGGCTAAATTGAGTTAGAAGCTAGTCCTAACAACACACCCAAATCATCTTCGGAGCATGTGCAAGCTTTCCTACCCACATATACAGAGTAACTCTAAGGAGAGTGACCCTTTAATATAAAATGAGAATCGAATTCAGGATCTGGTTTCGTGAAGAACCAATGACTTAGTTGTAATTTGTTTTGATGCTTAACTCAATTACTGATCTATTAGAGAAGACTTTCTTTTCTACCCTCCTCTCAGAATTATTAAGATTATAAAGCCCCAAGGATTAGACCTAACTTAAAAAGTGAATTGAGCGTGGGCAGACTCTGTCGCCTATATATAAAATGTGGAAAGGGCACCTATTATCATAGAAAGCTTTTTTAATTAGAGCTTGTCAAATCCTCTATGGATCGTGTTAGTAGTAAGTTTTCTAAAATATGAATTTTTTTTAATATAGCAGTAGAAGTTATTTTAGAAAACTATCCACCTTAAAAGAGTCCCACATGACATCTGTTTCACAATTTTTAACCGTTAAAACCTTAACACCAACTACGAAGAGAACACAGAACCCAAGTGAATAGACGCGAATAGAAGAGTATGTGCTTGGCCATCTAACAATTAAATAAAGTCTTAAAAAAAATTATGAAGGTGTATGAGTACAAAATCCAGATTAAACCATTAGTGCAGTACCATAACTAATGTGATCGATAGGTTGTTTTTCAATCCAAAGAGCAGCAGAGGACTGGTTCAAGTGAAATGATCACCCAACACACAAGTGAACATGGTATTATTTCACACATCTCGGTGTAAGACATATCAAAAGACCCATCAAATAGAATGGTAATGTGACTCAACGTTGGGTGGCCCAACTGGTTATTTCAAGAAGCGAGAGGTCGTTAGTTCGATTCCTAACGGCATAAGCTGGGGACATCTTGTGTGGGTGTGGGGCGCTCCTCTGAGGAATTTAGGGGTCCCTTGCCTCGTGGTTCCCCTCGGTTATAAAAACCAAAAAAAAAAAAAAATAGAATGATAATGTGTTTGTTTAAAAGATCTTTGACCTATAAAAAATTATCTTGATTGGAACAATCAAGATATATTTTAAAATTATTTAAAATTTGATCAGCTTTAAATTATTTTTTAATCTGTAAACTATAGAATCTCCAAAACTCAATTGGCAAGCATAAAAAATCAGATCCAAATATCATATTATCGCAAAATATATTATCAAGATCTTGAGAGGGGAAAGTAATAGAAAGGTCAATACAGTTCTAAGTGGAGATGTTATTTGGGTAACTCTAGACCGAATTGGCCCTTTTGAACCAACAGGCTTTCAATAAAGTACTCCACCACAACTTATAACCTAGTGAAAGACATGCCGAATTTATTCAGCACCCAAAAAATGCCTTCAGTATTCTTATTCCTAAGGTATACATAATCTGAGGTTGGAATGTGAGGAAATCATGGTGCCCGTAATATTACCTACCGTAGCTAGGGAGTATCGCTCTTGTGAGGTAAATAACTCAAAAAAAAAGAAAAGTGAGGACCTACTTCAAACTGAAGTGGGCCAAAGGGTGAACTTCAGCAAATCATAGGTTTCTTGGAATTGAATCTTCACCTGAATATGTATGAACATAAACTATAACCAAGACAATTTGGTCACATTAGAAAGGTCGGAGGCCAAGATTGAAATTGGAAAAGTTTATCTTGAGGATCCTTTCAGGCTTGATGCTCCAATTTTCTTGGACGGATCAGAGGTTTTACCACCTTATGTGTAACGACCATGCCCCGTCAAGTATGATATTGTTCCCTTCGAGCTCACACACATCCTCATGGTTTTGCATTGAGATGTGCACCCATATGCACACTTCAAAAAGCCTCATGCTGAGAAAAGGGACTGTTGTTTAAATATGCCTTGGATTAAAGGAACCGAGTACACCATCTAGAGTGGACCATCATATTCTCTCCACTTGAGATTAGAGTTGTCTCCAACTCTAATTTCATCTATAATGACTGTGTCATGTTAGCATGATATTGTCTGCTTCAGACTCAAATACACGCCCCCACAGTTTTATATTGGAATGCGCCCTCATACACACCCTCTAAAACCCTGAAGGACTAAGGCAACTCCCACGGGATGTGGGATTGCCTCCCCACCCCATCAGCGTCTAACTGGCGAATTTCTCTCTTTTGCATAGTGGAGTTCTCCTTCCATTGGCGATCACTGTGTTCGGAAGCTTCTATCCCTATCCTACCGCCACCTCAAGTTAAGTCAACCGAGTACACCATCTGAAATAAATAAGCCATCACATTATGTTTCTAAAAGTCCCTCAAGATCAGTCTTTGAGATCTCAGAAGCGTCGCCAATATAAGTAGGCCCTAAGAAGATATATCCGTCCCTTTCCTCGAGCTGAGGACGACGAGGGTTGTTGCTGCTCATCAGCTCCTCAGTTTGAATCATTGAAGGGGTTCGGACGCTTGGCGTGTCATTTAAAAGTTGATGGAAAATTTGGAGGTTTGGAAAGAAAATGGGTTAGAAAAGAAAAAAAAATTATGTTTGGAACCAAGATCTTGAAAGAGGAGGTGAATAGTTCTCTCAAGCGGCGAACTTTTTATAAGCCTAGTTTCGTTCAAATCCACTGCACATGTGGGACAAATGGTTCAAGCTGATTGGCTCTGCACAGTCATTTTCCAATCGTTTCTCTATCCTCTCGGGACATTGGTGTCAATTGCCAACCTTTTGCAGTGATCAAGGGGAAATCATGGCTTGAGTGCAAGAAACCACCGTATGACTCTGCTGATACCATTTCTCTATCCTCTCGGGACTTGGATTGACTTCGGAATAAACTTGGCTCTGATACTATTTGATCTATAATATGTTCGACGCCCCTACTCGCTCCCATTTAGATGGAAGAGCGGGACTTGAATCTAGGATCGTTTTCCAGCAACACACAAACACAAAATAGAATAAGGAACTAAGATAATATATATATATATATATATATACACGTGGTAAACCCATTGAATGGGGAAACCTCAACGTAGCAATCTAGGCAAAAAGATCTACTATGAAGTGAGTTTTTACAAACATACAAATTCATTTTGGTGACAATCTCTTAGTGAACTCTGTTGAATCCTTCATGGAGACACCAATTGTATGCAGAAATAACACTCTAACTGGCTGTCGGCTAAAAACCAGCGTCCCAAGAGATAGACCTCTGTCGACTGAATACTAAGATTTAGTCGACTGAATCCTAGCCAGATCTGAATCTGTGCTTGGCTAGTATGTTATTCAGTCGGTTGAATCATGAAATACAACCGACTGAATTTGGGTCAGATGTGAACTGTCTTGCGGAAATGGTCTGTATGTAACCCCTCTTCGTTATAAGACGCTGAGACTCCACTGTGGATAAAGTGGGGTCCCTCCAACTCTCAACCCTCCACCTTTTAATGCCAAAAATAGTTGGAAAACTTCTCGGCGGTTGAGAGTTTGAATTTGAATTCAAAAATGTAACCTTCGGTGGTTATCAAAACTGCACTTGAATTCAAAATGCAAGTGGAAACTACTGAGTTTTGTGACTCTAACTCGACGACTCAGTCCTCCATTGTGACTCGATCCGTTTACGGATTAGATGCGGCTCGGATACGTGTCGAATACGTACTCAATTAGTTAAAATATTTTTTAAATGCAGATACACCCAGGACACGCCTCCAATACGCCCTCGATACTCCAAGACACGCCACCAATACACTCGGACACGCCACCGATACACCTAGACACGCGTAGGTGTTTTATTTTAGTCACTTATTTTTTTTCTAAATGACTTTTGTTTCTTTGAAGTGGTGTTTTCTTATCATGTACTTAGTATTTGTTGATTTTTTTCATCTCATAGTAGAATTTAGTCATCGATACACCCCTGATAAGCCCGGACATTCGACATGCACAGGTTTTTATTTTAGTTACTTATTTTCTTCTTAAGTGACTTTTGTTTGTTTTGAAATGGTGTTTTCTTATCATGTTCTTAGTATTTGTTGACTCTTGTTATCTCGTAGTAGAATTTATGATTTTTTTGTATAGCTCTGAATTTATTTTTTTGATATATATATATTGTTGCCCAGAAATTGACCCGAGAGGGGGGGTGAATTGGGTCAATGAAAACTTTTTTGGTTTTCTTTAATTATACAATTTAGACAAAATAAGATGCAAATAAGTAATAAATAAATGCCAGAATATAAAAGAGGTGATAAGAAGAGATGGAGAGATTGAATCCGAGATTTTTACGAGGTTCGGCGTTCCTGCCTATGTCATCGCCTCAAGTACACCACTTGAGGATTGAATGCTCTAAACTTCTCCTTCAAGGGTGGAGAATAAACCTATTACAATGCTTGTAGAAAACACTCTCTGATTTAAAGGTGAAAGCCCCATTCTCCTTCACAAGGGTTACACCAACCCTTTACAAATTTTATCTCTCACGGAAATATAGAAGAGTACAATGTAAAGGTTAGGAATTACTCTCAAATGTTTACAAATCAAATTTACTAAGAGTTATTCAAAAATTTGAACTGGAATGACTCAAGGCAAGATCACAAGAGATGGATTTTGAGCTAGAGTATGCGTAGGATTTGACTTCAATAAATTCCTTGTGATTCCAAGTAAGTCAACACCACTTACACCCATTGATTCATGGTTTTATATGTTGATCATGTTTAAGACCTTTGCCAAGCATTAAATTAAAGAAAAGGGCCGTTGGGGAGGGCATTTAATGATTAAAAAACATGACCGTTTGCGATTCAGTCGACTGAAAACGTCCTGGACCTCAGACAGTCTATCAACGAATAATTCAATCGGCTTAACTTGAGGATTCAGTCGACTGAAAGCGTCCTGGACCTCAGACAGTCTATCAGCGAATAATTCAGTCGGCTGAACTTGAAGATTCAATCTACTGAAAAGCTTCCTGTACTTAACAGACTATCAGCCAAGAATTCAGTCGGCTGAACCTGAGGATTCAGTCAACTAAATTCACATCCCCTGTAAATCCAGCATTTCAGACAGGGTGAATTATTTAATTCAGTCGACTGAAATTACTTCCCCACTTGATCCATTATTTCAAAAGGCTGAATTCTCTAATTCAGTCGACTGAAATGACCCTTAGATTGTATTGTGCAATTTTGGCTTTATTTTGGTCATTTTAAATACACTTGACAGGTCTTGGGGACTAAATCATATTCTAGGATTCCATTTGGATGCATAAGTTTAAGTTTGGTATCCTAGGGTCCACTAGAAGGTGACTTGAGCCATGGTGTTCAAATGTTTAAGCACCTTTACAACATAATTTCCTAAACACTCATGATTAGGCTCTATACATAATTTTGATCTTCCAAGTTCTTGTTTTTCAGTCTTTGAATTTTGTAAGCCATTCGATCTCCAAGATTTGACTTGATGTATAAGGCTTGATATCATCAACTTGATCTTCATAATATCTAATACATGTCTTCTTAAATGTGATACATGTCTCATAAAGTAATACTATTTGAAATGTTAAATATCACACTATAATGGTTTGTGTATCCGTATCCTATTTTTTCAAAATTGTCGTATCCCCGTATCATATGCGTATCATATCCGATACGCGCACTCATATCGGTGCTTCATAGCAAACCACTTACTTTCCTTGCTTGAGTATTGTTTTTCAAAGTATAGATTAGATTTAGATTCAGACTTCTTTTCGTTGCATGAGTATTACTTTTATATGTGCAGTGCAAATTGAATTTGAAGAAAATTTAAGGTTATCTCGAAATTTAAATGTTAACCTTCAAATATGTAGATTCTCAGTGAACTTGAAGTCAGGTTGTTAACAAGAATTGCGCAACAAAGTCGAAGCATATTTACACCATTTTACATGGTTTGTTTTTTTCAAGTGAGTGTTTTTCTCCGATTTTTGTCTAAAAATGTTATCTTAAAGTGCAAGTTCCAGAATAGAGTTCTCAAAGGTAGAATAAAATTTGAAGTGTTCAACATTGGTTCGAGATTTGAACTCGGAAGGTTATTCTGCCAGTTCAGCTGACATTATGATAACTCATATCTTCTGCAAATCGAGTTGAGATAGTAGATCTTTATTGAAAGTTCATACAAATGCTTCTTTCAAATAATGAAATTGTTATAAGTGCAACACTGTTAGGATAATTAGAGGAAATAACTAAAAGTAACCAACGGAATAAAACAACACAGCACAACACAATATTTTACGTGGTTCGGCCCATCTGACCTACGTCCATGGAGCAAAAGAAATCTTCACTATGAGAAAGAATACATATACAAAATAAATAACTCCCTTGAGTCTAGAGTCCAAACCTGAAGTCCTGAGCCGTTTGTACACCCATCTCATCTTACCACTCTTATACCCAGAAGAACCCATCTTCTATATCGCTCTCCAATATGTTTTTTGCACTCCCCGAGCGCATCCCGACGTGCTTCATGTAAAAGCCCTCCGTGAGTACAGGTCACCCCACAATATCAGTGGACACGGTTCACCCTACGAGCACACCTTTGCTCAAGCTTCTCCACCCATGTTATCAACGACCATGCATGTTCTCCACTATTATGGCTGTCAGATGCATGTGGCCAAAGGCCTCTCTTGCCGTGTCTCCTTGGTGTGATCCCACGCACACTTCAAACCCATGCTGATGAATTCCTCTCTGCTATTGTAAGGCAACAGTCCCTTCACGTGGCAGCAACCTGCATGGCCTCCATATCACCCATGAAGATTGTGGTCACAAGGCTGCTCACCCCTCCAATATGAGAGGTCTTTCTGCATACAGCCAATATCACACATGAGTTGAAATCCCATGGATCTTCACCGTTTTAGAGCAAACCTCCATCCCACCACTGCATTGAGCCACTCCTTCATACCACCATTGCATTGGGCCACTCCTTCGTGCATGTGGCTATTAGAAGCCCATGACCAAAAGCCGTCGTCTTTGCTCTCCCTCTCTCGATGCCTCTTGAGATTCCACGCCAGCTCTTGTGCCGTGTCATGCTTGTCTTATGCATATTTACCTTCTGTCCTTGTGTGTCCAGTCTGCCACCAACGTGTAAATCTCTCCAGCACACATACATGTTATTCCACCGTTCAATGCACACATATGTGTTGCCAACTTTGTCTCTTTCTACTCGTTGGAGACCTATCAAGAGAGATCTTTTCTCTCATGCTATGTTTGAGATTTTTCTAGTTGGCATGGACCATACTAAAGAATTCGAGCCACATCTCAACCATTGTCACAAATCTTGTTCTCGGGATATTAATGGCAATTGTTAATAGCAGGATATTTTTAAATTCACGGGTTTTTATTAAAAATTTAACATGAAAATTTCACGAAAAATATATTTTTAAAAAATAATAAAATAAATATAAAAATAAATAATGTGGCCAGAGTTTGAAAACATAAATGATATTTCAGAAATAAAAATGTATATTTGGCCCAAGCGTTTTTAACGGAAATTTAACAGTAAAATCTCGCGATTTTAATGAGAATTTACCGTTTCTCGCGATAAAAACATGTTTTTAACAGGAATTTACCATTAAAAACGGCAGATGCGATAAACTCGGATTTTTAACGGACAAAAGTTATTTTGCCTATATTTTCGTGATAAAAATAAAAATATCGGAGATATTTGTTACAATGATCTCAACAAACAAGTGATTAGATAAGCTCTTTTGCTTACCTTTTAACAACTTAGAGCATCTTTCGCTCTCAGCGAATAGCAACTTGACATCTGGCAGCGAGATTAGGTTTCCCTCAAAATCCAAGATCAAGGGCATTCTCACTTTTAGAAGAAAGGGATTGCAATTCATTTCGTCCTGCGATGTTTATGAGTGTTCTAAGTTTGTAATTCTTTGTTTTTTGTTCATACTCGAGGGTGTAAAAATCAGTCATATACAATTGTAACCCTCAACTTGAATGGTGAATCGAATTAGTTTTTGGCCTTTGTTTGATTTGATTTTTTCCTTCTATGCATGCAACAGCTCATGTATTGGAGTTATATTTGCATTTTTTTTTCTGCATGTATTGCATTCATCATTTAGAAATCAAGAAGATAACCACTAGAAGTATGAGCTGATTCCTCTCATGTGATTGCTATTTTTGGTGAACTAATACTTCTCAGTCACTAGTAAACACCTCTAGGCAATTGGAGTCCTAATTCTCATCTATTTTGGTATGTCAAGAGCAGCATCATATCTTGTTCCACTTTGTTAGCATAATGCTCTGTTTTTTTTTCCTATTTTAAAGCCAATTTCAATTTCAGTTCAATTCATTTTTGCATTTGTGTTTCTTGTTTTTCTTTGTTGCCTAGAAAATTCTTTTCTCCTAACTTTTGAGCCCCTTAATTGGAACAAATCAAGCCGAAATTGAAAGATTTTAGGCTCAACCCATAACTGCACCCTATGGGCCTTAGGTTGGCATTTTAAGTCCAAATGAATACTTGAATAGTTGAATGGGTTTCTCATTCCACTTCCACGATCAAATACTGGTAAAAATTTAAGTTTCAATTATTTTATAACTTTTAAACTTTACAAGTCTTCAAAGTCAATTGGCCAGCATAAAAAATCGGATCCAAATATCACATTATCCTTACTATCAAAATCTTGAGAGGAAAATAATAGGAAGGTCAATACTGTTCTAAGTGGAGGTAAAAAAAAAATGTGTGACATTTTTCAAACCGAAGTGGGCGAAAGGGTGAACTTGAGCAAATCACAACATGACACATCTTTGGCATCGAAGAACGCCTTCCCTATATAGTTCAAATAGGTTTAGATTGATTGGGATTCACCTGACCATATGTGAACAGAAAGGAAGATTTCTTCGACAAGACGGGAGATTTTGCCAAGATCACCACGCTTGGATGGCTGGGATTGGTGAAGACATTGATATTTGAGGTTCATTTGGCACCACAAACCAACTCGCAGAGAACATGAAATTGCCGAGAAGTGCATTGCTGTGACCATTTTCTACAATATCACTACCTTATGACCTAAATGCACATAGAAGCAAAAGCTAATGCCTGTGATCTTCACTTCCAATCAATGAAGCTATTTACCACAAAAGAATAAAATCAAATAAAATTAAACCCAACTTCATCTAGAATAGAACTGTTTTTTCAGTCTACACCTTAATTAACACTTAACTAAGTACACATCCAATATCTGATAGGCACAATTTTTACGCATCGTTTCTCTCTACACAATCGCCACTGTAAATGTATATACAATTTCTATGTACAAGATGATGGAGAGAATATTTCAAATATAATTAGATACTTTCAACCAAATTTGAGTACCATGGCCCATGAACCCGACCTGAAACAGTTGCCACCACAACTAATACGCTGGCTGCCTCCATCAGCTGCTCTGAAAGAACAGATGCCCCCACCCGCCGCAGAGCCATCTCAACTAGTTTCTGCCCATGGGCTGCACAACCACTTAGCACACTTCCCCTTGCAGCCAAGTAAACTGCAAGGGACACCCTAACAAATACTGGATCTCCTGGTTGCAAGCTCTTAGACAGTATACTGGCCATCACTGCCTTCCTTGATTGTAGGCTCTCCTTGTTGCTGCCATCACTTTCATATGAGTACAATGGCCCCACTGCTGTCTCAACAATTTCTGCAATGCCTGCATCGGAGGCATGATCCAAGACTTCTGAGAGCCTTTTACCAGAATCTGTGATTATGCGTTCCACATCAGAGGGGTGGGTCACAAGTTTCTCACTGAGGAGGAGCTGACGAAGAACCAACATGCTGTACATATGCAAGAGAAAACTATTCATGATCAATAATAAATGGAATATATTGAAGAAAGGCTATTTGATATCTAGAATAATCAAGAATCATTGACAGGATTCATTCTGATAAATTTAGTCTGTTCGTTGAAAAAGAATGGTTCAGAAAAAAAAAAATTGATAATAACTTTGGCTCTTGTTTTTTGTGCCCCTTTTAGTCTCTTTAAAAAGTAGATACTCTTTTCATATGAAGGAAAATGATTCTCACTCTATCCTAAATGACAACCAAACAGGCCCCAAGTGTCCACTAAACAGAGATAAAAACAACTAAATTTGCAGTCTGTTTAGTAGACACTTAGGGCCTGTTTGGTTGTCATTTAGGATAGAGATAGAGATCATATTAGACCCTAGTAAAATCTGACCCGACCAATTAACCCAACTGAACCTGACCACTTTAAAAGGGCATGGTCTAAGATTTATTAAATGGGAAACGTGTCCTTGAACCCATTTATAAATGGGTAGATCCAATTGAACCCATTTACAAATATGTAGGTATTGGGTAAGAAGGTTAAAGAACCAACCATACCCAACGACTACCATTTATATATGCAACACAACCAACAGGTATAAACCCATCTAGGAATTATAAGTCTAGCTAGAATTTTTTTCTTATAGTTTAACTCAAGGACAATAACATTAAGAAGAAGGTAAGCTTCAAAAGGTCAATCATGAAAAATTCTAATACCATACCACTAATGCACCATGAAACGAGTTGCTAGCATTAGTTTGCCATATTGTATATTGAAACAATTATGAGCAACTTAACTTGTTAGCAAACTTATTATTTATATGCCTTTTTTAGTAAATACATTCTAAGAGATTTATATTTCTTGTTTACTTGTTTAGTACTTTGCAAAATAGTACTATGACATTTAAACTGGCTTCTACAATACTCTGTACATTGTGTTTTTATCTTGCCTAATTCAAGGGTATGGAAATCCATTATTTAACACATTTTATAATTTGCTTTCAGACTTGAAGGTATGTTTATTTTATATTTTTGTAATTATTAATGAGCTAGATAAATACAAACAAATGCAAGATTCATAGATTCTACATAATATATTGATAACTAAATAGTTTACTTTAATATACAAAATAATGATAAAAAATGAATATTTAAATTAATAAAATAAAGGGCATACATCTCTTTAAAAAAAATAAAATAAAAATTACAATAATATTAAAAAAGGTGTAAGGACGAAAACATTTTAGAAATCCATATTATGGAGATCCCAAGTGTAACACACCCATGTCGAACACTTGCATACATTTCGAATACTCGCATTAATATTGTTTTCTAAGATAACTAAAATATTACGACAACTTTATCCTTTTAAAATATTAATTAAAAACATTCATATTCAAATCAAGGTTGTCAAACTCGAATCATATCGTGAATCGGTTTAAGGGTATGATCGTGAATCGTAGAATTGCAAGATTCATAATATTTTTTCTAAAATTATTATTTATACCATATTACATATAATATGACATAGAATAATAAGATTATTTTTTAATTTCTCATAATATATAATTAAATATGCAAAAAAACGAATATATTACAAAATACACAAATGCAAAATTAAATCAAAATGCATTAGAAATCAAGTTTTCACATTTCAAATCATCACAATTCATAAAATTTTATTATCCAAAATCCCAAAAATTTAATTATTTAATTCGCCATCCACAAAAAAGAATACAAAAATATATTTATATGAATATATATATATATATATATATATATATATTATTAAGTATTGATAAATTTAAGAAATCAACAAATAAATCAAATAGTTTTCTTTCAAAAAATAAAACACATTTTTAGAGCTTTTTATTTTTTTCAAAACTAGCTACAAAAGTTTTAAAAGAAAATATAAAAGAGATTTTTTTAATAAAAACTGAAAAGTAGAAATTAAAAATCTAAAAATAGTCTCCCAAAAAATCAACAAATAAATCAAAGACATTTAAATAAATTTTATTAGCATTTATCAAATAATTTAAGAAAAAATAAAAATTAATTTTTTTTAATTTTTTTTAAATTGGTATAAAAAATTGAAAAAGATAAAAGATATATTTTTTAATTAAAATAGAAAATGATTGTAAAATTTAAAAGTATAAAAGCAGTATAAAAAATCTTAGTGCGAAACTGAAGAACAGAGGCCCGTACAAAACTAAAGAAGAAGAGAGGCACGTACAAAACGAAGGCGAAACTCGTAAAATTAAAAGGTTCTCATGTATAAAGTATAAATAGTCCTAAGTTCCTAACGAAAGTAAAACCCTAAGTGCGAAGAAAATATAAGAACAAAAACCAGAGTAATAGTGGCGGAAACATAACATAGACGATGGAGAAAAAGAAGGGAAAAAAACGAAGAAAAGGAAAAAAAAAAATAAAGACAAGAAGAAGAAGGCGCGGAAAGATGAAGAAAAAAAGGTGTGCTTTCCAAAACGTGCATCTTTTCCCTTTCCTTTCCTTTCTTTTCTTTCTTTCACAAAATCATGCGAGACAACGATTCGTTGAGTTAAATCACACGATTTGCGAGTCAACTAAAAAATCGTGCGATTTTTAGAATATACCGATTTAAAATGTGCATTTGAATTGTCGGACCCTCCGACTCGTACGATTTTGACAACCTTGATTCAAACATAATTATTTATAGGTAAAAGATATATATTCTTTTAATGTTATTTTTGCACTTTATTTTCATTTACATAAAATATAGATTAAATTTATTTAAATATGGTGGTGCCGTGTCCCCAATTTTTTTCCTGAGTCAAGAACCTGACACCCATACCCATGCAATTTAGGATCCTAGCTTAGTAAAAAATGAAATACATACATCCATGCTTTTGTTGTAGTATCCACACAAGCATGCCAAACATGGATATACGGAAACCATTTTCCCACCATCTAACATAAGAAACTGGTTTCCTTTTTGTAATGGACTCTAGAGAGGTAAATCAGTTTCTGCATAGAAACCATTTTTAAGTATAACAACAAACTTTCAATAACAATTGGGACCCAGATGTCTGGGGCAACATAGAATCAGATGACACTTTTGGCAGGATGATTTATCAAGCTTTTCCACACAGAATCACCAGTCAGTTAGATATTTGACTAGCTTCCATCTAGTCTGATTCTCAGTTTCCACATTCCAACCAAGTGGAATGACCATGGTCAAAATCTAGAGATGCAAAAACTGCATCGGCTTCTAAAGGCCTGTTTGATATGGGCTGGAAGTCTTGGATAGAATTGGACACTTATGGTATTTATTTTTATTTTTTTTGAAAGGTCTTATGGTATTTATTATTCCCAACAAGAAAATATCATGGCCGTGGAACATGAATTCCAGGGTGCAATTATGAAATCCCACAAGATTCCAATTCCATGAGATTTATAAATCCTCGTCTTGACGCATATGCAATAACTCCAAAGCTTGATCTACTTTGGTTCTAGGATGTTCATAATCTAGTCAATAATTCTAAAGCCCAAAAACTATAAAATGGAACATGCAAGAATTCTTTAATTCCCCAAATTAGGGTATTGCTAATTCCACCATCTAAGATAATATAAATTCAGTAGAAATTTCTACCAAACAGGCCCTAGGATAAACCAAAAAGCACCCCACAGAAATAAGTTAGGGTATGCACCTTGTAGTAATGACAATGATCTTCTGTAGCTGGCTTTGAATAGCCCTCAGCCTTGAAAAGTTAAGCTTGAGAGTCTCAGGCAAATTCTCTTGGGTTATTCCCTCTATCCCAATCACCAGCTTCAACAAACCAAGCCTCACCAACACATCCACCCTTTCTCCCTTGCATTCTGGTTGTTGAGAACCTGGCTCCAAAAGATAAACTATTAAAAATGCAAAAAGACAAAGCATCTTCAAAACAGTTCTGCAGATGTCTCCGTAGTAGGCATCCTCACTGAAATGGCTTTAATACCCATTCACTTGACGCAGTATGCATTATAAATAATAGGCACTTGAGTTCAGCATCCAAACCTGTCACAGAGGTCACACCAGAGGCAAATGGCAGGCTATGATTCCCCATCTTTGAAAAACCGCCACCAGTTCTAAGGGAGGTCACTGGAGGAAGACCATGAGAAGATCCTTCAGGGCTTTCTGTCAGGCAAGAGAGGGAGTCCATATGTTCTTCCCATTCCTGTTCTGCATTGCCCCACACAGATGCAAGCCACTGCTTTGTTAG